>CM041777.1:79588783-79860534 GCA_023374045.1 Limonium bicolor | reverse complement strand
GTTAAATTTTTTATTTTGTGTATGTACATATGTTTTAAGATTCATTGTGAATCTTAAGTTTAAGAAAAGTGAATCAAAGGTTATTAAAAAGTGAATCAAAGAGTTGCTTAAAAGTGAATAAGAGGTTTAAAAAAAGCAAATCTCATAAACAGAGATTGTTTAACTAAAGTGATTCTGATTGTTTGACTAGTGTGTATCATAGTTTTAGAAAAGTGAATCAAAGGTTGTTAAAAGTGAATCACAAGTTGTTACAAAGTGAATCAGAGTAATAAGAAAAGTGAATCTTGTAAGCATAGATTGTTTAACTAAAGTGATTAAGAGGTTTAAGAAATGTGAGTCAGAGGTTTTTATAAAGTGAATCATAGGTTTAAGAAAAGTGAATAAGAGGTTTAAGAAAAATGATTCTCGTAAATAAAGATTGTTTAACTAAAGTGAATAAGAGGCTTAAGAAAAGTGAATCAGAGGTTTAAGAAAAGTGAATCAAAGGAGTTTTAAAGGTGAATCAAAGGTTTAAGAAAAGTGAACATTTTATTTAATACTAGTAAAAGTTAATCCTACCACAAACTTATGTGAGAAGAGCATGAACCTTTCATTTATTGAAAGTGAATAATTCTTTAAAAAAATTGAATCTTATGTTTAAGAAAAGCGAACATTTCATATAAAACAATGTGAATCCTTTGTGTTTGTTAAAAGTGAACCTTAACCCTGCACTACAAACCCTAAAAATGTCTTTGACGTTTTTAGCATTTCTAGGGTGGTTTTTAGGGTGTTTTGGGGGGGGGGGGGGGGGGAGGGTAATTTATTTGGCATTGGTTCTACACTTTATATCGTCGTTACAGATCAACTCGATAGGTTTTTAGGATTTGTGGTTTAGGGTTTAGGGTCGTTAGACCCTAAACCTTGCACTACAAACCATAAAAATGCCTTCAACGTTTTTAGTTTTCCTAGGGTGATTTTTAGGGTGTTTGAGGGGGGGGGGGTAGGGAATCTTTTTGGTACTTTATATTGTCGTTACTGACTCGACAGATTTGTAGGGTTCATGCCCTACAAACCATAAAAATGCCTTCGACGTTTTTAACTTTCCTATGGTGGTTTTTAAAGTGTTTGGGGTAAGACTCATTTTATTAATGAATAAGGTTCATTTTATTATTAAAGAAGATTCATTTTGCTAATGAATAAGATTCACTTTAAAAATACCTAATATATACTCATTCTAAAAACATAAAATTTTAAGTTTACCATAACATATCCATGATCCATCTTGTTTGAAGAGCACGAAAAACGAAATGATGACAATGGTATATATTTTTGCACTTATATTTTGTGAGTTATAACATTTTGAAAAAAAATTCTCTCTCCTACCCAAACACTCCCCACGCGCGTGTGACTATTCTTCTTTTTTCTCCCTTCATTTTATTCTCCAATAAACTAATAACAAGTGGCAGAAGCCATATCATACCTGGCACAAGAGCCAAGGTCTCTGTTCCGTGCTTTAAATGTGTTTGACGTTGATGATTAGTGCCGGAGTGGGCTCCAAAGATACGAAGCAATTTTTAGAGAGTCATATTTTTTATTCAGCGTGTCTTGGCTACATCCTGCGCGCGGTTTGTTTTTTTTTAAACGCCCCTGACGCCCCTTTTGTTTTTTTTTTACTTTTTTAAAGATTTTTTATTCCTTTTTTTCTTTATCATAAATTTTTAAATTGTTGTAACTTGTAATATATAAGTCCAAAATGAAAAAAAGTATATCATTGTTCACCTAAATTCAAGCTCTTCAAAACAAGACCAGTCATGGATATATTTTGACAACTTTAAAAAAAATTAATTTTACATGTATGGAGCACAGAACGTAAAAGAAAACTTGTACATATGGTCATACAAACCTGTACAAATCCTCACTAAAACATGTACATCCTCACGTAAAAACATGTACTTCCTCGCATTAAAACATATAGATAGTCATATAAACATGTACGAATCATTAAATATGTACATCCTTAGATTAAAACCTGTACATATAAGGAAGAACACTTGTACAGATGGTCATACAAACATGTACAGATGGCCATAGAAACATGTACATATGTGCATTAAAGAACATGTACATTGTCACATTAGAACATGTACATTGTCACATTAAACATGTACATTGTCACATTAAACATGTACATTCTCACATTAAATATGTACATACATCCTCACATTAAAATATTATCGTATACATGTAAAAATAAAATTTGTTAAAAGTTGTCAAAACATATCCATGACTGGTCTTATTTTGAAGAGCTTGAATTTAGGTGAATAATGATATAATTTGTTTTCATTTTTGACTTATATATTAAAAGTTATAACTATTTAAATTATTGTTGTGGGATAAAGATAAATAAAAAGAAGGGAAAATTCACGATATACCCCTGTTTTCTTTCGTAATTCACAATATACCCCCATGTTTTTCGTAATTCAACTTTAAACATGCTTAAAAGTTGTCCGAAATTGATGAAACTTTACATGGACGATGCTAAAGTGTTATATTTTGGTCCAATTCCAAATTTGAAGTTTTTTAAGCTCACATGTGACCTGTGGGACCCAATGAACATGTGGCATATTCATTGGGTCCCACAGGTCACATGTGAGCTTAAAAACCTTCATATTTGATATTGGACAAAATATAACACTTTAGCATCATCCATGTAAAGTTTCATCAATTTTGGACAACATTTAAGCATGTTTAAAGTTGAATTACGAAAAACACAGGGGTATATTGTGAATTACAAAAGAAAACAGGGGTATATCGTGAATTTTCCCTAAAAAGAAAAAAATCGACGCTCACGCTAGTTGTTTGCTTTTTCTATTTTCAGTTTTGTTCCACTATATTTCATTAATTACAAAATTACCCTACTGTAAAGATATTTTTTATTTTAATTTGACTAAAATGTAGCTAGGATAGCTACAATCACTCTAGCTAAGAATTTGGTTTTTTTACTTAACGAGGAAGACCCACGCTATAGAACAAATGATAAGACTTTAATATCTTGATCTTTCCCCATTCTTAATTTTCTAATATGTTATAATGAAGGATTGAGACTAAAAATAAGTAGAGACTATAATCATGTGCAAGTGCGGAGATCGATAATGAGGAACTGAGAGTGCTTCGTCTAACTATATGTATTATATATTTTTTTAGTTTATTGCTTAGAATTGTATAGTTCTTACATAAAAATTATGTTACGGATACCTAGGCGGTAAATGAGACTATTTAATCCTTATAGTAGCTATCGCGACTTTTATTGTACAAACTTTGATGCTTATGGTGGTGTGTGAATTTTCGGGCATTCTGGTGGGAGATTATTTTGGTGCGATGGGGAAGGATGTTGGTCACGGTTCCGGTTTCGGGAATTATGTATTAGGATTTGGATTATGTCTTGGGTGATTCTGGTTTCAAAAACTGTATTTGTTTCGGATTTGTTCAAAAAATTGGTTCCAACCGGTTTCAAAGCGGTTCCGGTTCCTATCAGTTTCGACCGGTTTTGGAAAGATTCGATCGACTCCAGTTTCTTCGTTTTAGCTTTGATTTGAGATCCGTTTGCGCGCACACATTACTCTTTTTGTCCACTTACTCCTAGATAGGTTATTCCTCAGGTTTATAATCATAATGTGTAAGAAACAAAGAATTAGAATTTTTTTTTATTGAATTTACAAAAATTAAGGAACAAAAGAATTTTATTATATGATTCACTGTCTCGTTAAAACCTTATTAGGTAAAAACCCATTGGGAAAACTCTAATACGGAAAAAGAGTATAACTACTAAGAGGTTACTTAATTTCAATCTGCAAGTATTAAAAAAGATTACAAGAAAAAAAAGTAATACTAATACATTCTAAAAGATTACAAGATAGAAGTCCTAAGTGGTGTTTTCCCATTCATGAAATACCCCAAACATTTATTACCTTAATTAATAAGGAATTAATTTTAATGAAAGGGAATAATCAATAATTAGCCATCTAATGAGCAATATTCATTATGAATATTATTGTATAAACATATAGTCCAAAATGGACACCAAACTATACAAACAATCTCTAACCAAAGAGAGACATTATTAAGGACAAATCAACTCCTAAAATTAATACTACATGTAACATATTAATACATGCGTTAATATCACAAATATTACTCATTAATTATATAAAATATTTTATATAGTCAAAACAAATTATAAATGCAACAACCACTTATATATACACATTAAAATAAGAAATAACACATGTTACCACTTAACACTTAAAACAAGTCCATAATACACTCATTAATGTCACACATTAATGTATAAAAATTCAAAAACTCCTCCCCCATTAAGAACACAGCCGGCCACACTAATGAGGAAAAGAGAGGAAAATGAAAAGTTAAGTTGGTAAAGTAAATAAGCAAGTACAAACAAGTACACTTAATAACATAAAATAAGGAACTACTAGTACTAACACCATTCCTTCTCCCATCCTCTCTCGCATTTCCGGCTAGCACTTCTTTCCTTCCTTTCTTACAACATCATCAGACCTCCTTCCTCCCTCTTCACCTTCAAGCTCTAACCAAGCTCACATTAATGGTGGAAGACAAAAACAAGGTAAAAACCTCCATTCCTCCCCCCTTTTTCTTGCGTTTTCCATAGCCTATCCTCCCATCTTATTTAATTATTCATCTAAGGCATAAAACCAGTCCTTGAAGAGGTTTATACATGGCATTAATCAACCAAGGAGCTAGGAATATTCCATATTGGAGCTAAAGGTAGGAAAATGACCTTAAAACACATTTTTTTTCTTCACCCTTTGTTCATGTCCGAACTTGAATAGCTTTTTACATCTCTTTCTACACCATTTTATACTCAAAATGGAGGTGGGCTTAGCACCTTTTTCTTGAGCCAAAGAGATGCTCCAAAACACCTCTCCAAAGGCTTCAAAAAAAGGTAAAAACCGTGAGTATTCATGTCTGTTCAAGCCTCTTCTTTCCCTTGTTTTTATACATTAACTAATACCCATCCTTCCTTCTATAGATGGCCGAAAATACAGCCTGAAATCTCATCAAAACTACAAGGTAAAGACTCTCTCTTTAAGGTTCAAATTTCATGCTTTAAAGCTCCTTAAACTAATCACCTTGTTAAAGTTATTAACTTAACTTTCTGTCATGTACAAATGATGCCTGAATGGTTCTGTTTTTAACCTTAAAGTGTCATCGGTTTAGGCAGTTCTTCCAAGGAGAAAAACCAAGTTTAAGAGGTAAACTACTTATTTAAGGTCTTAACGACTATAATGGTGTTTAAGCTTAATTTCATGAACAAAAACCTAACCTAAGGTTCTCCAACTGGTTAAATACTGATAATAGTTGAAGTAACTACTCCAATGAAGTGTAAACTGATGTTTCCACGACCTTCCACTAAGCATTGGGTGGGAAATATCTTCAACTGCTGTGGGTTGACTCGTTTTGATTAAAATATCACATATTGACTCATTCTGATGTGCCTCAACTACAATTCTCTTTGCTGGTCGACCTTGAGAGTGATGACAGTTATTTCCTTGAACTTCTCCACATTTTAGAAAGGTTTATATCAGCCACCACTTTATATTGATAAATCTTGACTCGTAATAACCGTCAACTCCTTCATTACTCTGAATTCAGCGGCAGTTAATCCAACGTTTGGTGTGAGCCAAAAGACAACTCAGTTTAACCCTTCTGTCTTTCGTTTTGCACCTAAACTCTATCTATCAAACATACTTGGTCTTTGCAGTGGGACTCGTTATGGCTTCTTCAATCTTTATCTCCTTGATTATGTCGCATCACGACTCCTTCACGTAGTGAGACTCCTTCTATCGTCTATACTTACTTTGATGCCATTATCAACAAAACCTAGGGTTCCAACACCAAGTCTCTTAGCAATCCGAACACCCTTATACTCTTGAATCCCTCTCACTTTCTTTGAACAACCTTAGTCACCTTCAATTTCCGATTACCTCATAAGACCTGAATGTCTTAAAACCCAAACATCTTCCAAACACTCCCAACTCTCGATCACTATAAAAAACCCGAACCTCCTCGAACGCTTTCAATCCCTTATCATCTTAAAATTAGGGCATTCCTCATATAAATTCGAATCCCAATCTCCTAAAGACCCATCCATCTCAAAACCTGAAAATTCAAAAGACCAAAATACCCTCAAACAAGACCCATAAATCACTCAATCCTTCACCATGATCGAAACCCTCTCAACTTCTCAAGACAACAAAAATCCCTCTTAAATCCCCTACAACTTCTCAAAACCCTCAAACTGACAAACTTCAACTTAGGTACATCTACTCAGCCTTTAGAATTTCCCTGATCTTCCACTCTGTATACACTTATTCCTCTCAACCCGTTAACTCTTTATGGTGCTAGTTTGGCAGAAAATCTCACCATCTCAGTTCTCTACTTTCCATTCTCTTCATAATCCTATCCTTTTGGCCCTTTGAAATGAATCTCTCTAATAAGGTTTTGAAAAGAGGCAATCTCGATAATTGGAGACCGATGTTTTCCTCGGGCACCATCCGATTTAGTGGTTGTTGCCACTTCCAAGGGGTTTAACCCAGTACGAACCCACTATGAATACTCTACAATGACCAGATAAGTCCTATTTGTGGGCAAATCTCAAAGTCAACTAACGGTTCCTAGAACCCTTTCTCTTTCCTTCTTGGTTCATTTTAGGTTAAACTAGGTGGCGACTCTAGTCAATTTTGCCCATAGGGCATAAGTACGCATGGGGCCCATTGAGAGCGAGTGTAGTGCTAACTAGCCTCATTCTTTTAATCTTTTTAGGAAAGACGGACTATATAGTAGGTATTTGGGGGATGCCAAAATAATGAGTTTTCACCCTCCACATAATGACAATTTCTAGGATCTAGGCTTTTTAGTTAGAACTATTTAGATAGACACCCTCATGCGGAAAAAATCACCCTCCATAGTGTGTTGCCTACACCATAATTGTCGGGGGTTTGGAGTACCCTAGGCAATTAAAAAACTTTATTACATTATAACGAAGTATAAGTTTGCCTTAAAATTTTAAATGACGAAGAGGAAGTTGACGCATGAAGTGGGTGTCATCAAGCAGGGATTTTGATATTTTGGTGGTATTACATTCAATTTTCATAGTGTAACACCCCAACCGTAATCTCCACACTTAACCAATAATTGCAGCGGAAAACATAACTCATTAACCAAAAAGGGCGGTGTTACACGCCGTTAGCCACCTACGTGGCTAACAAGGCTATTACTTACAAGCGTATCGGTCTGATATACAAGATTTCCGAGCATAGTTAAAGCATTCCAACACACTTCCAAAAATCACACTATACCGAGTGTTAATGTACAAAAATCACCATTCTAATTCTAACTCCACCAAAATATACAACCTTGAGTGTACAGGCACAACTCGGGATCAATATCCAAAAATAACAAAAGTATTTCTTGTACTCCATGCTAGAGCTAGTCCGCTTCTTCGATCATTCTCCTGAAAAATAATATGGTGCCCCAAAGGGCTCAACAACCCTTGGCTGGTATGATTAACGTGCAGCCCGTCGGCTACGGGATACACGCAACTATTTCTCATAATAAACATGGGGTTCATTTTAACAAACAACATACATAAATATAGCAAAATTCATTGCGTACAACAACATACATACAACATAAACATGAACGAACTGCTTGAGGAAACAAACCGGCACAAGAGTTAGTCAACATTAGTGAGCCTAGAGAATGATTACATTCTCAAGTTTAGCTCGTTACACAACATAATTACGTCCTGTTTATCGAACATTTAAATACCCCAAGATGAGTTGGATATGGTAATCCAACACACCATACACAAATCCCCCTAACCCCGATCTTAAGTCAAGGCAGGAGAGCCGATTATGTGGCTCGTGGGAGGTTGAATTCCAAGGAGGAAAAACAACCGAACAAGGAGAGGGATGAATCCGATTCAGATATCAACCCCCAAAACACATGCGCGCAACCGGGACTCCCGGATTCCTCACCCCCCAATTATACATAGGTTAGAAGATCCATTTTCAGAACTTATCAAATCATGTGAAGTTATAATTAATCAACTTCAGTTAAACACACCGGGGAGTTGGAATACACTTCAACATACATGGATTTAACAACTGTCATTACACATCACGACACATATTACATGGATAGCCGTAGTTAGAACGATCCTGTAAGTTAGGACGTTAAACCGAATACCGTTCTCTTTCGTATTCCTAACGTTTGTTAACTAATGAGGTTAGCACAAATTCGAGATTAGACTGTATCAGGAAACAACGCGCCACAAATTTTAAACTGTAAACTCATTTCATGCTTTAATCTTACAAGGTCATAAACATCCAGAAAAAAAACAAACATACAAGCCGGTGTAAACCGGTAGCAAACAGACTGCAAGAAAACCATACCTTGGTCCTTGCTGCATTCGTTGACCACCGAATGCAGCTCCTATACATAATTAGTGATGTCGGTTAATTACCGTATTTAACTTCTAATTAGCTAATTACTTCACATAATTATGTTATATACTTTCACACTTAACTTACACTGGTTCGCACTCTTAATGGTCATTAAATGTCGTTAAACATGTCCTAACTATCATATAATATCATTAACATTCAAATCCCCACCTTAGAATTGCTTAAAAACACTCTCTGGCACATTTTTAGGGTGGTCCAGGTTTGTGTCCGGGGTTACAAACCCGGACCAACCCATCGCAAAAGAATCTGCCTAGTTTTCTACCTGGTCCGGGTTTGTGTACCGGGATACAAACCCGAACCACATGCTGGAATGACTTACGGGTGTGTTTTGGGGTGGTCCGGGTTTAGGTACCGATTTGCAAACCCGGACCACTCCAGATTTATTCCAAAATGTTGTTTTTCAACCACTTTTCAACCCCTAGTTCATACCTAACTCTCTTCCAATCTTTCTACATGAATTCTAGCATGTTTTAGCACTAATTTGGCACCTTAAACCTCTCTAATTCCTTGTCTAAATTCATCACCCAATTCTTGATTATACTCACCCAATCTTTCACACATTTTCACCTAGAACTCACACTTGGTTTCCTAGGTTCCAAATTGCATTTTTGCTCTCCATCTTCACCCTTTCAGTTAACTCACAACTCATATACTCCTAGTATTCCTCTTACACCATTTACTCCAATTCTAGCCCTAAGGTGTATATTTACTCAAGTTGATTTCTAAAAAAGCCTAATTAGTTCTAAATTCTTTCCTCTCACAAAACACTTAAAACACCTAGTGTTCTATACAAATTTTGACAGAGGTTCCCCATATTTATATCATCCTCACACACATTATTTAGCACACTTACATTAATCCAACCACCACACTCATTCTAGTCACTTAGAACACACTTATTCCCAGCACTTTCACAACAATAACATCAACTACATAAATCTTAAAAGCTTGGCTCTTAGGCCCTTAAATAACATTAATTTAAACACTGAATTTCCTCATAATAAAGCTATCACCTACACTACACACAATGCATTTAAAACATTTGTATTTGCACTAACACAATTACAACTCCTTAAAGCCCAACATTAGTTTAAGGTAAATTATTTACCTTGAGATTTTTTTCAAGTCTTTCCTCCTCCTCTCTTCTCTCTTATTCCACAACCGGTTACAATGGTGTTTAAATGCTAATCTAATGACCAAGCCCAATGGAATTGTAATGAGTATTAAGAGAGTAAACAAACTCTTAAACTAAACCTAGAATCAAATGAGTGTCTAGGTATGGAAATGGAGAGAATTACCTTCTTTACTCCAAGGGAGTAACTTGGCAATCAAAATGAACAACTTCTAGAACTTTTGAAGTTCCACACGGCTAGCACAAGGAGGGAATGTGAGGTTCAAAAACTAGAAAATCGGAAATGGAGAAAACAAGGAGGAAAGAGGTGGTTTTGAAGATTTTCTTACCTTGGGACCAACAAGGAATGGTCTAGTATCAAGAATGGTTGTTCTTTAGCTCAAAATGGGCTACATCCATGGAAGTGGAGTTGGGAGTTTGGAGCTTTTGAAGGGTGGAAAAGAAACTCCAAGGTGATGGAAAAATTTGGTGTATTTATTTTGTGATTTTGACTTTGTTTAGTGGTGGAACAAGGAAGAAGAAAATGGGGCTGGTTGAGGGTTTACAGAAATAGCCATTTCAAGAAGAAGAACAGAGACACGGCTGGTGAGGAAGAAAGAAATCGGTAGAGAAGGAGGGAATGAGAAAAGGAAGAGAGAGAAAAGGTAAAAAGTAACTTTATGCTTTTGTCTTTTTACTAATAGAGATGAATTAATGGGAAAGGGGGGGGGGGGGGTGGGGGGAATGTGAGGGACATATAGAAGTCCAGATTTTTACCCAAATATGAAGGAGGGGCAGTTTGGTCACTTAGCAAATTAACACCCATAAACCCGAACAATTACTATTCATCAATCTGGGACCCGTTTTCCGGATTTTCTTGTTTTATTAATTTTAATGGTTCTAGACCTTCATTAATGTTTAATTATAGTTATATAATGGACTATAATTTTTATTAGTCCATTAAACCCGTTTAAAATCACATTTCCCGAGTTTCTTGAAAAACGTGCTTTAAAGCCCGTTTTGCGTTTTTAATCCACAATTTGGATCCGTTTTCTTTGGAAATTTTCCCCACATGTTCTTAGTGACTAACTAAGTCCTAGAAATCCATTTAGGACCCTAGTTAAGGTTATATACCTCCTATGGTTACATAACACGTGTTTTTACGGTTTGTGACTTTTACGAGTTTTCTTTTTCTTTTAGGTTTTTTATTTCTTCACCAATGATCTTAAAAACTTAATTAGCCTTAGAAAATCATAATTACATAATTAATTAACACATTAAGGTTTGAGGTATTTCAATCTACCCCCTTAAAAGAACTTTGTCCTCAAAGTTCCACAATTCCCTTGCATCATTTAATTTGAATACCGGGATTACTTGTAATGTAAATTTTCACATCTCCATACACCTTACATATCAAAACACACTTGGTATAAATCTTTCTTACATACCAAAAACACACTTGATATAACACTTCAGACTCAAAGATCTGGGTAATGTATTTCGAATACATATCGTACATTCAATAAGCGAAAAGGCTCTACCCCCCTTAAATAGGGGTACGCCCCGTACCCTATACATACGAAGACTACTGAGTAAACAATGAAGGGTACTTCACCCTCATATCATCCTCCAGCTCCCAAGTGGCCTCCTCGACCTCCTGGTTAGACCAGAGGACCTTCACCAGTCGAACAGACTTATGGCGAGTGTCTCGAGTCTTAGTGTCCAGGATCCGTATGGGAGTCTCCACTGATCGCATGGTCGGCTCTAACGTTAGCCTCTCGGGCTGAAGTACATGAGATGGATGGGACATGTATTTCTTCAAATGTGATACATGAAACACATCATGCACCTTGCCCAGCTTAGCAGGCAAGTCTAGCCTGTAAGCAACCGGGCCTATCCGCTCCGTCATGACATATGGCCCCACATATTTCGGGCTCAACTTGCCCTTCTGGCCAAAACAAAATACGCCTTTCATAGGCGAGACTCGAAGAAATACCTGGTCGCCCACAGCGAACTCCAGGTCTTGTCGGCGCACATCAGTATACGATTTCTGCCTAACTTGAGCTGCCTTCATATTTGCCCGAATCTAGCGTACCTCAGCTTGTACTTGCTCCAGATACTCTAGTCCTAAATATGACCACCTCACTTGACTCATCCCAGCATAAAGGTGTGCGGCATGGTCTACCGTACAATGCCTGGAAAGGCAACATCTTGATCGACGCATGGTAACTGTTGTTGTAGCTAAACTCGATCAAGTGTAGCTTATCAATCCAGCTGGTCTGAAAGTCTAGTGCACATGCTCGTAACATATCCTCAAGTGTCTGGATAATGCACTCACTCTGACCATCTGTTTGAGGGTGGAACATTGTACTCAGCTTCAGCTTGGTACCAAGTGCTTCCCGTGTAGATCTCCAGTACCTCGAGAGGAATCTGGTATCCCTATCAGACACGATAGTCTTCGGTACCCCATGATGCCGTATAATCTCACGGTCAAAGAGCTCTGCTATCGCTGTCATTGTGTCGTTCATCGGAATGAATCGGGCCACCTTGTTCACTCGGTCACAACGACCCATATCATATTCAGATCTCCCCTGTAGGCGGAAGCCCGACAACAAAATCCATGGAAATGTCATGGAATTTCCATTCTGGCACTGGCATCGGTTGTACCATACCTCCAGGACGTCGGTGCTCAAACTTGACCTTCTGACAAGTGAGACACCTCACAATGTAATCAGTCACATCTTTTTTCATACCGATCCACCAAAAATATCTCTTCATACTCTTATACATCTTTGAAGCTCCGGGGTGAATCGAAGTAGAGGAACAGTGTGATTCACTCCGTATGCACTCTTTCATCTCAGCGCTACTTAGTGGAATACATAGTCATCCATTCAGTCTGATTAGATCATCATCGTGAAGTCGGAAATCATACTTCTGACTTTTGAATGTGCCGTCCATAAGTTTTTGTAGGATCTCTTGCATGTACAGATCGGACATCTGAGCTCCGCACCTCATCAACCAAGCTAGAGTGAGAGATTAGCGAATGGAGAGAGTGTGCTCGGTGACTCAATGCATCAGCTACAACATTTGTTTTTCCTTCTTTGTACTGAAGGTTAATGTCGTAGTCATTAAGGAATTCAACCCACCTTATTTGCCTCATGTTCAACTCCTTCTGAGTGAACAGATATTTCAAACTCTTGTTATCTGAATAAATTGTCACATTCACCCCATACAAATGATGTTGTCATATCTTCAAGGCGAAGACAATGGCACTCAATTCTAGATCATGCGTAGGGTAGTTTTCTTCATGTCTTTTCAACTGTCGGGAGGTGTAAGCCACGACCTTCCCGTGTTGCATCAACACACACCCCATACCTTTACCTGATGCGTCGCAATACACCTCAAAACCGTTTGTACCATCTGGAATAGTCAACACTGGTGCAGAAGTCAGAGCATCTTTGAGGCTCTGAAAGGAATGCTCGCAGTCGTCTGTCCACTCGAATGGTGTATCCTTCTTCATCAAGGACGTCATCGGCTTTGAGACACTAGAGAAATTCTTCACAAACCTCTGATAATACCCTGCTAGACCTAGGAAGCTCCGGATGTCGGTAACCGTCTTCGGTCTAGGCCAGGTGCGCACAACATCAATCTTGGCCGGATCTACTGCGATCCCGGCCTCAGAAATGACATGACCAAGAAAAGAGACTTGGTCTAGCCAAAACTCACACTTAGAGAACTTCGCATATAGCTGGTTCTCTCTCAACGTCTGTAGTACACTCCTCAAGTGATCTTCATGCTCAACCTTCGACTTAGAATAAACAAGAATATCGTCGATGAAGACAACCACTGACTTGTCCAGCTGATCCCGGAACAAGCGATTCATCAAATCCATAAACTTCGCCGGTGCATTAGATAGACCAAATGGCATAACTGTGAATTCATAATGACCATATCTGGTTCGGAATGCGGTCTTCTCAATGTCACTCTCTCTGATAGCAATCTGATGGTAACCCGATAAGCATTAATCTTGGAGAACATGGACGCTCCCTTCAACTGATCAAATAAGTCATCGATACGTGGCAATGGGTAACGTTCTTCACCGAACAGCATCTACTCTCTAATCGTCGATGCAGAGGCGGAGACTACCATCCTTCTTCTTCACAAAAAGGACCGGTGCTCCCCATGGTGAAATGCTCGGGCGTATGAATCCCTTGTCGAGTAGGTCTCGCAGCTACTCTTTGAGCTCTGTCATCTCAACTGGAGCCATACGTGTAACACCCCTACCGCTAATACCGTTACTACCGTCCAATCTCCTTACATGTCCAGATTCACGCAGCGGATACTTACTTACACAACGACGGGTGATACAATACTGTTAGCCGCCCACGTGACTAACAAGGCTACTACCACATACATACAGCATCGGTCTGATGGACCGGAATACCCGAGTGCTACACAAACATAATCCTTACTACAATTACAACCAAGTACTACATCTTCCATTTAATACAATATTCCATAAGTTTCATACAATTTAGTACACCGAGTTTACTAAGATCCTTATACAAATACAACACCTCTTTCAATTTCATAGATACTCATTAAGAGTCTAAACACTACCCATTCCTCACAGCTACTTACTTTCTAGGTATAGGGGTGTACCACTTGGTACACTTCTACATTCGATTCCTAACTATCGAAGTGTTGTCACCGGCCTCTTACCTTGTCCAAATCCGTTTCGGGTACCTGCACATTAAAAACGTTGCCCCTAGGGGCTCAACTTACGCTGAATATGACTTCCGCATACCCCGCGTACTAGCGAGGGTAGGCCGACCACTTGGTCGAATACATGCAATTCATTTTATTCAAACATACATGCATACTTTCATTCATACTAATACAATACTTCACAAGGTCTACATACATACACACCGTACTTTGCATACAAGGAAGACAATACAAGTCAACCAATACTTACTTACCCTCTTCCGGAATACTCATACACAATACATACACATTACATACTCAATACGCAATACGGAGATGCACTTCTCCAATTCATACATAAGGCTTGTTAGCTTCTTTACACATCCGGGTTAATCGGATGTACAATACTCTTTTACTCAAGGTCAAGTCTTACACTAGTCAAGACCAATACACATACAATACTTTACTTCTTACTTACTTTACTCAAGTCAAGTCGGTACAACCTCCGGGCAGGGATTACTACATCCCACCACCGGGCTTTAGAGTGGCCCACTAATCCAGGATGCTACCCATTGAAGGGGTTTGGTCCATGGAAAAGATTACAGCCAGGATTCGGATCCAACCTCTTGTGTTTCCTTATCCTCACGCGTGGCCGAAACAATATCGGACTTCTACTCATTCCATTTTACCCAATACTCAAGTTAGGAGTTAGGTAGTTAGGAATTAGTAGAAGTCGTTACACCCATACCAAG
This sequence comes from Limonium bicolor, assembly GCA_023374045.1. NCBI lineage: Eukaryota > Viridiplantae > Streptophyta > Magnoliopsida > Caryophyllales > Plumbaginaceae > Limonium > Limonium bicolor. The sequence goes on along the minus strand of CM041777.1, from coordinate 79,845,418 downwards.
GTTAATACACTACACAAGTACACATCCACATATACATACACTTCATTCTCATCCATATATTTCATGAATTATACAAACTAAATGTTCAAGAGAATACAACAAGAACAATATAGTCCAAACACATTAAGTGCAATAAGAGTCCGATTCGTGCATTTATCTTATTTGAGTGATCACATAAGCACACAAATCGGGGTAACCAGGTTAGGATACAGAGCATGAGGAAATCATACCTTTTACTGCAATTTACTCTACCGGGTGTCTCCTTGCTCCTTAGTCCTTACTTGTTCCTCGAGTCCTAGTCACGAACCAATGACTACATGCCAAATGGTTCAATTAATACTAAGTACTACAATACTTACATAGTTACTACTTCCGTACTTACCCCGTTGTCCTGTCGTTTCAGGTTATCTTTATGTTCATATATTTACAACTTTCTTAGCTACTTCTCCAACTTGTTTTCTTACTCATTTACTTACTTTCTTACCATTAGGGTTACACTAATGGTGTATTACTAAAGTCCCATACATATGTACATACTATATATATATACTAATATGATTACTATATTATTATTATTATTATTATTATTATTATTATTATTATTATTTTTTAATAAGTTAGGGCCGACCGACCCAACCCCTTGGGTCGTCCATTCTAGTAAGTTTTATGTCCTCTAAAATTGTCCCGACCGACCCAGGACTGTTCCGACCGACCCATACACCTCTAGGTCAGTCCATTCCAGAAAGTTTACGTTCCATCGTCTATGCTCCGACCGACCCACCGACCGACCCAACCTCTGGGTCGGTCCAGTCCAGAACTTGCCTACAGATTTTGTTTTTCACTTCTTTCCTTACCCATTTCTTTCCCAATCTTCCTACATGAAATCCCACATGTTTTAGTACCATTTAGGCTTCCAAAAATACCTTAATTCATCCACCACTTCAATTACTAAATTCATCAATCAACTTACACAATTTCCTCACTTCTCTTTCAACACATGCAACAGTTTTGTTCCCTCTTGCTATAGATTTTGCTCTAACCTTTACCATTCAATACTTCATCAACCAATACCATCCCTAGCATTCTAATTGCATCATCTTACCATGCCAATTCATTCCCAAGCCATTACACTATCTATACCCAAGTCCAACATTCGTTTCACTAAATCTTGCACACTAATTTCTCCTAGTTTCCTTCTCAATGCCATCTCTTACACTACTTGTACAGATTTTACACTCTTTCTTCACATACCGCTACTACTACTACCATTTCATAGTTACTAAACATCCTTACTCCATCCAATACACACCATGGTTTTCCCATTCACCAAGTCATCCATAAATACACAATTCCTACCAAATTTTGTCATAGTTCACCTACTTTTCTTACTTAGCCACACATACTCATTCTCACCATTTCATTCCTAAACTAGCCACACCCTTACAAGGGTCCTACCAGCAATCAATACAATACCAGTACATCAATCCCATCAAACAACAATCCCAATACACATACACATTACATTTGGCTCCAAGGCCTACAATTCAAATACTTAGCTCACAGATACTTAAACTTCCACAACTACAATACTAGTACAATAGTTTAGGTTCTTTTATTTGTTCACCCATTCCCATTACTCTAATGAATTTAAAATAGAGCATTAAGAAGGAGCTCTTACCTTAAGCTCTTAATTTCCTTCTTTCTTTCCCAATTCTTCTCCTTCACTCTTTCTTGCACAAATCGGCCACATGGGGAATGGAGTTGCCAAACTCCATTCCCATCACCCAAAGCACACAAAACAAGTATAATTAATATACTAACCCTTAGATTTATACTAATTCATTGAGATGTTTAAAGCACAATTCTAGGGTTTACCTTTGGAGTATTTTAGGAGGGGTTTTAGCCCTTGGTTCAAGAAGTGATTCCACCACCATTGCAAGGTTGAATTGATGCTCAAAAGAGAGAGAGAAAACATGGAATTACAAAGGGGTAGAAATCGGTTACAAAGAAGGATGGAGAAAACATGAGTTTTTTCACGTAGATTTTTACCTTAATGAAGAGAGGAGACTCCAAGCTACCCATTGATGCTATTTTCTCTTTGAATGGGAAAACCCATGAAGATGAACTTCCTCATTTTTGGATTTTGAAAAGAGGGAAGTGTAGAGAATGATGAGGGAGCAAGAATATGTAGTTATTTTTGCATTTGGAGGTCACATGAGGATGGAGCATGAAGAAGGAGTGAGAAGCCATGGGAGCTTCCTTTGGAGCTTCCAAAATCGCCCAACAGAGGAAGAGAAGAGAGGGAAATCGGTGGGGAAGAAGAGGTGGGAGAGAGAATAGAGAAATGAGTGAGTGAGGGGAGAGAGAAGGGATAAAGTACTTTTTACTTTATCTCTTTTTGCCTTTTGACTCCCTTATTTAATTAGCTAGTTACATGTGGTGTGTGGGACTTATTAAGCTGTTAAAACTGGCCCCCTTACAGTATTACCAGTTGGAGCGTTTTTCGTCTTTTACAGAAAACGCTCGTTTATTTATCCAGTTTCGGTACTATTCACTAACCGGGCCCGTTTTCCGGAATTTTCTTGTTTCTTTAATTTTATTGGTTATTAAGCTTCCCTTAATGCTTAATTATTTTTACTTAATGATTCATAATTTTTACGGGTTCATTTGACCACTTAAAGTCACGTTTTCGGGTTTGCTCAAAAAACGTGCGCTAAAGCTCTATTAGCGTTTTAATGCATTATTTGGATCCGTTTTCTTTGGGAGTTGTTCCCATATATTATTTTGGCCTTTTTAAGCCTTAAGAATCCATATAATACGCTAACCGAGGTCTCATACCTCCTATGGCTATTTAACGCTTATTTAGCGTTTTTCGCTTTTTAAGCGTTTCTCATTTCTTTTGGATTTATTTTTCCTTACCAATATTACTTAGGCATTATTAGGCTCTTAAATACGGATTAGAATAATCTTAATCACTATATTTAAGTTCGGGGTATTTCAATCTACCCCCCTTAAGAACTTTGTCCTCAAAGTTGCTCAAGGTTATAGGATTACGATACTAGCTCATTCATACATGTCTAATACCAAAGCCATATATTCCTCTTCTTACGAATTCCCAAATCTGTTATTCAAGGTCTCTACATACCATTTCATACAATGTACCGTAATTACTCCAATCCGCATTACATCCAACCATCCGGTTCCTCATTACAAGGTTTCTACATACCTACAGTGCAAAGCTATTCCCAAAGCAATGCAATACACATTAAAATCCTGCAGGCACTTAGGTCCTCTAGACACAGGACTCCTCTATGTCCCGCTGCCCTTGGAATAATACAATATGATACACTACTATCTTCTCCGGTATACGCTTCCAACAAATCCTCATTCTCAAGATTAAAACAAATCCTTTTGCAACTACTAATTCAAAATCTTTCTATAGCACACAACTCCAAATTCCAATTTATATTCACTACATCTATTTTATGCGTGATTCTTGTGTCCACTTGATGGGAGCTTCAAGAATCATTCGACCCTAATGTGATCAGCATCAGTGTTGAACTATCTGTCCACCCCAATTTGTGTTCGGTTTCCCTTGATCTGATCAGGATCAAGTTCGACTTCCCACATCAATTTCAAACAATCAAATAATTCAATTATTTCAATTTATATCTTTTTACTCTTCCTAGTCATAATTATAAGTTCATACAACTCCAAAGGATGGAATTCAATCCATCTATCATCCTCACTCTACTTCCAAATACTTTACTTCGAGATTCAATGCCTATGTGCTCATTTCATCGAACTTCGCTACTTCCATTCCTTACTCTCCATTATCTCAATATTCTAGCTAAGGAATACGATACCTACTGAATCCAGTCGTCCTCAGTTTACTTCAATGACTTACTTACGAATACACTACTCATGGGCTCCATTCATCTACTACTCTCAATCATTTCGTACTATTTCTTTAAGGGATACAATACTTGTGGAGCTCCGTCCACTACTCATTATTACTCTTCTTTACCAATACTCTTACACTGGGGTTACAAGATGGGTATATTTGTCCTATGGTATTTGCATCTCTCATGCCTAATTACCACAATTGCAATATGAATGGATACGTATGTTTATTTAACATAAGTACCAATCATCAATTTGATTCTCATTTGTGCTATGCACATTATAGTTTAAGTGTTTTATTCATGAAATTTACATTAAGCGGTTTTCGCTCTACCCCCCTTAAAAGGGATTACACCCACGTAATCTACCATATGTTATTATTGAACATTGGTCTACTAAGTTCGGGCACTCTGAAGCATTTTAGCTTCCTTACGGTTTATTATATGATGTACTCTGGTCAAAGGGTCTTAACCATCCTAATGGTTTAGTCTTTGCACCAAGAATTCCTATATGAGTTTATTTAACCCATAATTAATTCGGTTCTAGCCTATTAGGCTTCAAGGCATTAATAACCATTCTTATACTTACTAGGTGTATTAAATTTCTTAGCTAGGGCCCACTAGCTTCTGCTGTGCGACCCTGATAACTTAGGTTATTCACCCTTCTTATTATCCTTAATGTGCTATATATCGCCTTTTTATCCCTCTGTTGTGGGAATGAGGTTTACTAAGCAAGTGTGGTATTCTTTTACCGTGTTTGAACTCAATGAGTTTTAGATTGTAGCCAGCTCCCTGGTAATCTATTGTACATACTATTCGTGCTTCCACGATTATTCGCTAAGTTTCTCCGACTTATTGTCGGGCAAGGTTAAGTCACTACTTAGTTGTAGTGCTTCCTCTGTTGTCAATAGCTTTTGAATTATACCAGTTCCTTGGTTCAGTACAAGTGTTCTTTACTTGTATGACCTTGCATTTTCTATGCGTCGGTCCTTGTGACTTTCTTAAGTCTTCTTTCACCTTGTATTCCAATGGAATTCACATCTTGTGATTGTTAGTGTGTTTTACACTCTTTGTGCTACTTTGGCCTTAGGCCGCACGGTTTTGCTAAGCCTGCCTAACTGGCTTATGCCATGTTCGTTGGTAAAAAGAAAGGTTTACTACTATTTACATTTTCCATGTTCCTCGCTATCCCACTAGATCATTAGCTGCACAAGTGCAATACCAAAACACTCAGTCATACAGAGTGCAGAGGCGTAAACACTTGGTAGTAAGTCACTTATGTGTTAGGAAAGAATATTTCTGCCTGTCTTCTCATACTTATACTCCGTGTCGTTGTCTACTACTCCTTCCTAGTGGTCGCTTGTTGCGCACCGTATTTTTACTCATTGTACAACATCGTTTCTACAGTCTCCATTACTGTGGTAGTTTATCTTTACTCATTGCCATTGTCGTTGGCACCATTTCCTTATGGTGTAAATACACCGAGGATTTCCTATGTTCGTGTGTATGACGGTTTTCGTAGCATACCATAGTATTACTATCTTCTCAATGTGGAGATGTTTTATTTCACTTTAGGTTTCATGTGTAGGTTAGCTTACCTCACATTCCTTCATCATTTATGATACAATTTACCAAGTATCTTGGTTGACAATGGATGCAGTAATTTATCGGGTTACAAGCTCTCTTGAGCGTCGGTCATTCATGGTGTGCAATGTGCATTCACGTTAATTGTTTTGACAATTATTGTCTCCTCGGTGCTGAGCATTAGTTATAGGCTCTAGCTGTGTAATTTTATTTTGGTATGTACATCACCGGGACATCCCAAGAAACTTCAAGGGTTTTTTGGTCCCATTCTCCAATTGAAGAGTGATCCATCACTGATAAGTTAGAGTTCTTGTTGAGAGGTTTGTTTCCACTCATAGGTCTCATGACAAGTTTCATTATGTTAGTGTTTACACAATGGTTCACCACATGCTTGGGTGCATATGGAGTATACTTACTCCTTTAAGTCGTAATGGTTTGAAATCTCATTTCCTCATTCCATCGCCTCTTGGCAATATCTATATGCGTAGGCTTTATTGTTGTTGTAGATGGAAGCCTTTTCTAAGGGTTCACATCTTCACCACGTTGGTGTTCTTTGGTTAATGAGGGGTATCTTCCCTTGGGTTTCCCGTAGTGTCCAAGTGTGGACTAGGCCATTGTTGGCATTATCATGATTCCTATGCCTCTGTGTTACCATTTCTACAGAAGGTATGAGGGTTTAATTTAAAACTCCGTCAACTGTATGCAGACTTATGCTCTAGTGACAGTGACATTGAGGTAACCATTACTCTAAGCTCATTATGTTGAGCTTTAATTGGGTTGTTCAGTTGACTGTCTGTTTGTCGTATGAAGCAATATCCTTTGCAAGTCTTGTTAGTAAATGGTGTGGGTTTTGCAACCGTTTAAGTTTGCACAAAGTATTTGGTTTTTGGCTTTGAGCCTTATTATTGCGAGCCATGCTCACTCGTCTGTCTGCTTATCCGTTTCCACTCCTTGTATGCCCCATAGGTTGGAGGTATTGTTGGGCTCCATGGCAATTCGTGTCATCACGCTTCCGTTCATAGGAGGCCCCTTTAGGCATTCTGATGTTAATCAGTGCCTTTCGGTGGTTGAGGGTATTTCCTGTTAAGTGGAATCCCTTCGGTGTACAAACCGAGTGTTCGTTCTAGCTCCTGTGCTCTTATCATGACGCTTTGATCGGCTGTTGTCAATCCAGACACCCTTCACGGATTGCTCCTGGGTTTGTTGGTTACGCCGTTACATCCGGCTAATGTTTATGATATGTCATATCCACTATACCGCCTTGCGGTATTGTATTCGAGTTATCCCCTTTTGGGTTATAATGTCTCCCATTCTTGGGTAAACTGTTTATATTTTCTCCTAATGCTTAAGACTAGGTTCAAAATCTTCTCCCCAATGATGGATTATACTTCGTGGTAATCTTGTGATCGCTCTAGGGAACTCCGTCCCGTTTGTTGAGCATCGTTCACATTAGGCATTTGCCTTACTGTGTTCAGGCTGGGTATACTTTCCAGCGGTCATGTGTTTGCTTGATGTCTTTGGGACATATCCATGTCTACACTTACTAGTCTGTGCTCCTTGCACTTCCTAGTTCTTATTCCTTATCTCAGATGGATTCTCTGAGTTCTTTTTATACTTGTTACTTAGCTGTGAGCCTTCTCCTTGCCTGTCCGAGGTGTCCAGCTATTTTGCTTTGAGCTTACTCATGGTCCGTAGAACGGAGTTGACTACTTCCCGTGTTTCATACACTACATGTATACATACGTGGGGTACCTTATTGATACGTTACCACTTACCCGACTATATGTCAGGTCCGCAAGCTCCTTCGGAGTGCGGTCGTCCCACATCCCGTAATTGGGTACACTCGTAGTGTTCGTCACACGCCTAGGTGAAGTATTCTATTGTCAACTCCTCTTGTATCATTCTATGATACTTACCATAACTCTGTTGGTTCGGTTTTAAAATTCAAGGTTTCAAAAGAAAGGTGGTGGTTTTGAAAGAAAAATTTGGGTTTTAAAAATTGTAGTTCGGTGTCAAAAGAAGTTCTTCATGGCGTAGCCATGTTTGAGGTCTCGACCAAGTTCAGCTTCTTGCTGACTGGTATGTCCTTTAGTGCAATGGTCAGGCTGTCAGGCCCTTCCAAGGTTCCCTACTTCTAGGTGGTTTAGGATGTTTATTCCTGTAGTTGCTTCATTGTTGTCACGGTACATTACTATGTACCCGTGGTGTGTTGAAAGTCTCTCTGAATGATCCTATTATTACTGCACTTGCCGTGGCAAGTGCGTGGTACTGGTGGTTTTTGGGTAAACCCATACCGGTCACGACACGGTTTGCACTCGTATTTGGGTAGTCTTGTCGACTCTTCCTTTGAAGTGTTGGTTTATGTTCCGGTATACTCGACCCTTTAGGTAGCTTCTCAATGATCTAGACGTGGTTGTCGTAGATCTGGGTACTTCTCCAATCCTTGGAGATTCCCTTTTGATTTGGTTTTGTGTCATTCCTTGTTGCTCGTTCCCACACATTTATTGGGGTTACCGAGCCTTACCTTGTTTAGGCACTACTCTTGTAGTCCTACCGGATCATATCCCGTGAATTTCCTTGTAGCTAAGTAAGCTATGTCGGCCAGGTATTGTAACCTTTTGGCGTTGTAGTTTCAGAGTTAACCACTCCTGACTATGTCCTTAGTCAGTTAGCATACCGTTAGTGGCATTACTCAGATATTACCGTCCTATAGGCTTTGTCTCAGGTTTTATTACTGCTCCTTTTCCGCTCCGTTGTATGCTTAGTGCTCTTTTTCCTACTGTTGATTGATTAGCCAGGTTTCGCGACTGCTAAGCATGTCGCCCCATGCTATTGTAAGTTGTAGTCTCCTTATGGTTGGAGTATTCTTTCAACTGCTATTAAGTGCGGGTATTGTTGTTCAACCGGGATCTATCTCCGGGACTTCCAGTTCTTGGAATCTACTATGTGTCAGGTTCTTTCCTCTTGTAGAAATATCTCACTACTGCCAGATCGGGTTTTCCAAGTTTGAGTGGACTTTCCTTCTCTCTGGCTTTCTTTCCCAAGTTATACCGTGGGTTTGTGGAGGGCGGGTCTGATATTGTAGGTATCCGGTACACACCGGGGGTTCCTAAATAGCATCTCTCTAATGCTATCACTCAGCCCTTAGCCCTAAGCTTCTAATTCCTAACTCGGTATTTCCTAAACTCAGTATTTCCAGTCATCAGAGCGATACTTTGCTCTGATACCACTTTTTGTAACACCCCTACCGCTAATACCATTACTACCGTCCAATCTTCTTACATGTCCAGATTCACGCAGCGGATACTTACTTACACAACGGCGGGTGATACAATGCCGTTAGCCACCCACGAGACTAACAAGGCTACTACCACATACATACAGCATCGGTCTGATGGACCGGAATACCCGAGTGCTACACAAACACAATCCTTACTACAATTACAACCAAGTACTACATCTTCCATTTAATACAATATTCCATAAGTTCCATACAATTTAATACACCGAGTTTACTAAGATCCTTATACAAATACAACACCTCTTTCAATTTCATAGATACTCATTAAGAGTCTAAACACTACCCATTCCTCACAGCTACTTACTCTCTAGGTACAGGGGTGTACCACTTGGTACACTTCTACATTCGGTTCCTAATATCGAAGTGTTGCCACCGGCCTCTTACCTTGTCCAAATCCGCTTCGGGTACCTGCACACTAAAAACGTTGCCCCTAGGGGCTCAGCTTACGCTGAATATGACTTCCGCATACCCCGGGTACTAGCGAGGTACGCCGACCACTTGGTTGAATACATGCAATTCATTTTATTCAAACATACATGCATACTTTCATTCATACTAATACAATACTTCACAAGGTCTACATACATACACACCGTACTTTGCATACAAGGAAGACAATACAAGTCAACCAATACTTACTTACCCTCTTCCGGAATACTCATACACAATACATACACATTACATACTCAATACGCAATACGGAGATGCACTTCTCCAATTCATACATAAGGCTTGTTAGCTTCTTTACACATCCGGGTTAATCGGATGTACAATACTCTTTTACTCAAGGTCAAGTCTTACACTAGTCAAGACCAATACACATACAATACTTTACTTCATACTTACTTTACTTAAGTCAAGTCGGTATGACCTCCGGGCAGGGATTACTACATCCCACCACCGGGCTTTAGGGTGGCCCACTAATCCAGAATGCTACCCATTAAAGGGGTTGGGTCCATGGAAAAGATTACAGCCAGGATTCGGATCCAACCTCTTGTGTTTTCCTTATCCTCACGCGTGGCCGAAACTATATCGGACTTCTACTCATTCCATTTTACTCAATACTCAAGTTAAGAGTTAGGTAGTTTGGAATTAGTAGAAGTCATTACACCCATACCAAGGGTTAATACACTACACAAGTACACATCCACATATACATACACTTCATTCTCATCCATATATTTCATGAATTATACAAACTAAATGTTCAAGAGAATACAACAAGAACAATATTCCAAACACAATTAAGTGCAATAAGAGTCCGATTCGTGCATTTATCTTATTTGAGTGATCACATAAGCACACAAATCGGGGTAACCAGGTTAGGATACAGAGCATGAGGAAATCATACCTTTTACTGCAATTTACTCTACCGGGTGTCTCCTTGCTCCTTAGTCCTTACTTGTTCCTCGAGTCCTAGTCTCGAACCAATGACTACATGCCAAATGGTTCAATTAATACTAAGTACTACAATACTTACATAGTTACTACTCCCGTACTTACCCCGTTGTCCCGTCGTTTTAGTTTATCTTTATGTTCATATATTTATAACTTTCTTAGCTACTTCTCCAACTTGTTTTCTTACTCATTTACTTACTTCTTACCATTAGGGTTACACTAATGGTGTATTACTAAAGTCCCATACATATGTACATATCTATATATATCTATATATTACTATATTATTACATATGATTATTATTATTATTATTATTATTATTATTATTATTATTATTATTATTATTATTATTTTTTAATAAGTTAGGGCCGACCGACCCACCGACCGACCCAACCCCTTGGGTCGGTCCATTCCAGTAAGTTTTCCGTCCTCTGAAATTGTCCCGACCGACCCAGGACTGTTCCCCGACCCATACACCTCTGGGTCGGTCCATTCCAGAAAGTTTATGTTCCATCGTCTATGCTCCGACCGACCCACCGACCGACCCAACCTCTGGGTCGGTCCAGTCCAGTTCAGAACTTGCCTACAGATTTTGTTTTTCACTTCTTTCCTTACCCATTTCTTTCCCAATCTTCCTACATGTAATCCCACATGTTTTAGTACCATTTAGGCTTCCAAAAATACCTTAATTCATCCACCACTTCCATTACTAAATTCATCAATCAACTTACACAATTTCCCCACTTCTCTTTCAACACATGCAACCGTTTTTGTTCCCTCTTGCTACAGATTTTTGTTCTAACCTTTACCATTCAATACTTCCTCAACCAATACCATCCCTAGCATTCTAATTGCATCATCTTACAATGCCATTCATTTCCAAGCCATTACACTATCTATACCCAAGTCCAACATTCGTTTCACTAAATCTTGCACACTAATTTCTCCTAGTTCTACAATGCATCTCTACACTACTTGCTACAGATTTTACACTCTTTCATTCACATACTACTACTACTACCATTTCATAGTTACTAAACATCCTTACTCCATCCAATACACACCTTGGTTTTCCATTCACCAAGTCATCCATAAATACACAATTCCTACCAAAATTCTGCCATAGTTCACCTACTTTTCTTACTTAGCCACACATACTCATTCTCACCAATTTCATTCCTAAACTAGCCACACCCTTACAAGGGTCCTACCAGGAATCAATACAATACCAGTACATCAATACTCCATCAAACAACAATCCCAATACACATACACATTACATTTGGCTCCAAGCCTACAATTCAAATACTTAGCTCGCAGATACTTAAACTTCCACAACTACAATAGTACAATAGTTTAGGTTCTTTTATTTGTTCACCCATTCCCATTACTCTATTGAATTTAAAATAGAGCATTAAGAAGGAGCTCTTACCTTAAGCTCTTAATTTCCTTCTTTCTTTCCCAATTCTTCTCCTTCTCTCTTTCTTGCACAAATCGGCCACATGGGGAATGGAGTTGCCAAACTCCATTCCCATCACCCAAAGCACACAAAACAAGTATAATTAATATACTAACCCTTAGATTTATACTAATTCATTGAGATGTTTAAAGCACAAATTCTAGGGTTTACCTTTGGAGTATTTTAGGAGGGGTTTTAGCCCTTGGTTCAAGAAGGTGATTCCACCACCATTGCAAGGTTGAATTGATGCTCAAAAGAGAGAGAGAAAACATGGCATTACAAGGGGTAGAAATCGGTTACAAAGAAGGATGGAGAAAACATGAGTTTTTTCACGTAGATTTTTACCTTAATGAAGAGAGGAGACTCCAAGCTACCCATTGATGCTATTTTCTCTTTGAATGGGGAAAACCCATGAAGATGAACTTCCTCATTTTTGGATTTTGAAAAAGGTAAGTGTAGAATGATGAGCGGAGCAAGAATATGTAGTTATTTTTGCATTTGGAGGTCCACATGAGGTGAGGAGCATGAAGAAGGAGTGAGGAAGCCATGGGAGCTTCCTTTGGAGCTTCCAAAATCGCCCAACAGAGGAATAGAAGAGAGGGAAATCGGTGGGGAAGAAGAGGTGGGAAAGAGAATAGAGAAATGAGTGAGTGAGGGGAAAGAGAAGGGATAAGTACTTTTTACTTTATCTCTTTTTGCCTTTTGACTCCCCTTATTTAATTAGCTAGTTACATGTGTGTGTGAGGGACTTATTAAGCTGTTAAAACCAGCCCCCTTACAGTATTACCAGTTGGAGTGTTTTTCGTCTTTTACAGAAAACGCTCGTTTATTTACTCGGTTTCGATACTATTCACTAACCGGGCCCCGTTTTCCGGAATTTTCTCGTTTCTTTATTTTATTGGTTCTTAAGCTTCCCTTAATGCTTAATTATTGTTACTTAATGATTCATAATTTTTACGGTTCATTTGACCACTTAAAGTCACGTTTTCGGGTTTCCTCGAAAAACGTGCGCTAAAGCTCTATTAGCGTTTTATTGCATTATTCGGATCCGTTTTCTTCGGAGTTGTTCCCATATATTATTTTTGCCTTATTAAGCCTTAATAATCCATATAATACGCTAACCGAGGTCTCATACCTCCTATGGCTATTTAACGCTTATTTTAGCATTTTTCACTTTTTAGCGTTTCTCATTTCTTTTGGATTTATTTTTTCTTACCAATATTACTTAGGCATTATTAGGCTCTTAAATACGGATTAGAATAATCTTAATCACTATATTTAAGTTCGGGGTATTTTCAATACGGTAGGGCGCTTCGCCATCGGTCCGTACCCGACACCAAATCAATCTCACTCCACTGCCCGTGTTGGCGGCATGCCTGGGAGCTCCTTAGGAAATACATTAGGAAACTCCGACACAACCGGCACATCTGGCCTAAACTCTGGATCTCTCTCTATGTCCTGGACATTGTAGAGGTATACATCATTCTTTCTTCTGATTTCACGATACATGGCTATGGCGGAGATGATCTATGTCGAAGGCTCCCTGGGCCTCTGACGGTATGAAATGGTAACCCCAGTCAGACTCCAAAAGCAGACAGTGCTCGACACATATGATTCGGCCCTTATGCCGCTCCAACCAGTTCATCCCCACAATCACATCAAATTCGAGCCCTCGAACTCTATCATGTCGATCGGGAACTCTTCATTCTTAATTCGGACGGTGGCATCTCGGTAATAGCGGGTACATCTGATCCGCTCCTTAGACGGCAGAGTGACTAGAAAGTCAGGCATCTCCTCCGCGTCTAACCCCAATCTCCTTGCAATGAGAGTAAGACAAATGTATATGAGGCTCCAGAGTCGAACAGGATCGACGCATCCACGCCATTCACTGGGAAGGTACCGGTGGGATAGTGTCGCTTTTGCCAGCCTCTGCCTCTTACACACACTCAGTGTACCTTCCGTTCCGAGTGCACAACCTAGTTTATTTCATAAACTTTATAAGTATAATGGTAATAACACGGGTGGTATACTCAAGAAATCAACACGCTTTTATTCATAAAACCCATCTTTTACACCATGAGTGGTATTACATTTGACAACATCGCTTAACGCATGACATACTTAATGCATCACATGCTCAACATACAACTGACTTCACACATTACATGGTTACAAATGGCTTTAGAATTGCCTAAAGGTTAAGTTCAAGCGTCCAGGTTTTATGTGTGTGGCATTAATTACTGCCGAGGTTCCGTATTCAGCTTAATCTTTTTGATACCGTGATACAGCATCCTCGACTGCCCACCCATGACCAACACGTCTCCTGACTTCAACACCAACTTTTTTGCAAGGTCACGCTTCTGTTCGCCGTAAATAAACTCAACGGTATCACCATGGACCAAGACACCATGGGTACTCCCTTACTAAGAGACTCGGGTGTTTCAACCTTGTCTTGGTGTAAACCCAATATTCCACCTTTTTGGTAGAAGTTGACGATACACAAATCTGCCTTGATACTCGGAATTAGCTCCGATTCAACTTGCTGAGCAATTCCCACGGCATGATTTACGACCGTAAGGAACTCCTCAGTATACTTGGCACTGTCGCTCCATCTTCGGCTCGCGTGTCTTGATACGACTTGGTGTAAGGGTTCCAATCCTTACAATGCACATCATATTTAAATTCATCTTTGCTCCGCTTGGGTATTCAGGTGTGTAAAAGCCTCCAGGTGCTGCTTCCAATTCGTTGCATTGTCAGATGATCTAGATTTGCACTTCTGGTGTCAGGTATCCGCTTAATAATATCATACGTGGCTGGATAACCTGACACTGCTCCGTCGGGAATTCGGTGATGTCAATGGTGGTCTCTTCGAGGGTTGGTGTGGGAGGGATTGGATAACATATATTGAAATCTCCTAAGTTTTAGAATTATCTAACTTAGGTAAGTTGTAGATCATACTTCAATTCATTGTCCATTTAGTTGTACATTCTAGTTTACTAACACTCATGCATGAAATGCGGCAAGCAAGCATTATTCACTCAATGTTTTAAGTAGTACCTGGGCTAGAAGAGGGTCCAACTCCCTAAGACCGATCAACCACATTAAGGGTGGCCTTGCCAGCTCCCGATCCTGCCCCTTTTTGGAAGTTGCGCTTCCCTTGATCATGTGTAGGCTGATTTGTCGCCTTCGGGCCCTCGGTGTCGCCGCGGCCTTACCCTTATTCTCTACTTGGGTCTGTAACTCCTGCTTTGGGGATTCTGGAAACACTCGAAGTCACGTGTCCCATCTTCTTGCAGTAGAAGCACTGCACCTCATTCCCTTTACAGTCTACCCCGGGTGGTCTTTGTCACACCACTTACAGTAATAGTGGCGCCCAGTACCAAGGCCCGTAGTGGCTGTCATTACCACACACTATTAGTACTCACTTCACACGGTTAATAATGCATACTAAATTTGTACTCGGAAATAGTTTTACCCTTTGTGGGTGAGAGCACAGGGGCTTGGCCGCCCACAGCATAGGTGAGCTGGAGTGGCTCCTCAGTAGTAGAAGTCTGGCCATGGCCCTTGCCACCCTGCTGCTGGCCCTTATGTGGCTGGTGGTAGGATTTCCCCTTCTTCTTTCCCCCACTGTACCCTTGTGAACTTTGGCCATCACCTGACGCCTTGCACTTATGCGCATGTTCCTCGTCCCTTAGTCGGATGGCGGCATGATAACACTCCTAAAGTTCAAGGTGTTAGTCATGCCCCGCAACACATGTACACACTCACATATAACATAAACTTATTCACCAAGCGGTATTTTTAAATACCTGCAAGGTATTGTACTCGACTGGCCCCATGCCATAGCGTAGGCGGGGACTGAGCCCGCTGTAGAAATGGTTCATCAGAACCCGGTTCGAGTAACCCGGTCCGGTAGAAAGTGACAAGGTCGGTTAAGGTGGTGTAGTAGTCGTCAGCCGACATCTTGTCTACCTGCTTCAAGCTGTCCAGCTCTAGGCGCTTCGCCTCTTGTACATGTATTGGGTAGTACTTGGCTCGCAGCAGAGCCGTGTACTCCTCCCATCCAAAGTTTGGGTCGGCCACCTTCTCGGCCCACACAAGCTTCCACCAGTTCCTAGCCGAGCCCTTCAAGTAGAATGTGGCAAGACAGACCTTGGCATCAGCAGGAACAGCCAAGGTCTCATAGGTGGTCTTCAGCTCGGAGATATACGCCTCTAGTTTGGAAGGGTCGGTCTCCCCTTTGAAGGACGGGGGTTGTAGATCCGCCAATGCTTTCACCCAGTTGGTTTCGCGTGGCTGTGGTTATGGTTCCGGTTGGTCCTGACCGACGGGCTGTTGCTGCCCTTGCTGCAACGCAGCGACTAACTGAGGAACCATCTAGGCTACGGCGGCCGCGACGGCATCGGCCATCATCTGTGTCGTAGGGTTCTCCCCTGGTTCTCCTCTACCGAGCCCGCGGCCTCTTCCGCGTCCATGACTTGACATCTGAATTTACATGAACGCACATTAGTATTGTGCTTACAAACTTATCGGGTCAAATGTTTATAACGTCCTTTGGATGAAAAGGTTCAGGTTTCCTAACTCGTTATATTCCTAAGCTCGGTAATCAGGCAATCAGAGCGACACTTCGCTCTGATACCACTTTTTGTAACACCCCAGCCGTAATCTTCACACTTAACCAATAATTGTAGCGGAAAACATAACCCAAATATTAACCAAAAAGGGCGGTGTTACACGCCATTAGCCACCTACGTGGCTAAGAAGGCTATTATTTACAAGCGTATCGGTCTGACATACAAGATTTCCGAGCATAGTTAAAACATTCCAACACACTTCCAAAAATCACACTATACCGAGTGTTAATGTTCAAAAATCACCATTCTAATTCTAACTCCACCAAAATATACAATCTCGAGTGTACAAGTACAACTCGGGTTCAATATCCAAAAATAACAAAAGTATTTATTGTACTTCATGCTAGAGCGAGTCCGCTTCTTCGATCATTCTCCAGAAAAATAATATAGTGCCCCAAAGGGGCTCAGTAACCCTAGGCTGGTATCATTAACGTGTAGCCCGTCGGCTACCGGGATACACGCAACTATTTCTCATAATAAACATGGGGTTCATTCTAACAAACAACATACATAAATATAGAAAAATTCATTGCATACAACAACATACATACAACATAAACATGAACGAACCGCTTGAGGAAACAAACCGGCACAAGAATTAGTCAACATTAGTGAGCCTAGAGAATGATTACACTCTCATGTTTAGCTCGTTACACAACATAAGTATGTCCTGTTTATCGAACATTTAAATACCCCAAGATGAGTTGGATATGGTAATCCAACACACCATATACAAATCCCCCTAACCCCGATCTTAAGTCAAGGCAGGAGAGGCGATTATGTGGCTCGTGGGAGGTTGAATTCCAAGGAGGAAAAACAACCGAACAAGGAGAGGGATGAATCTGATTCAGATATCAACCCCCAAAACACACGCGCGTGACCGGGACTCCCGGATTCCTCACCCCCCAATTATACATAGGTTAGAAGATCCATTTTCGGAACTTATCAAATCATGTGAAGGTATAATTAATCAACTTCAGTTAAATACACCGGGGAGTTGGAATACTGATAAGTGTCCAAATGAGCATGATTTATAGGTGTATTTCATATATAATATTAACACTTTTCTTGCTCTTTTCTCCACTTCGGTTAGTTTTCCTCTAGTTTATGTTTTATTATTATCTCACAAATTTATTGGTTTAACATGAGGAAAACCAAGCTGGAAGTAAAGTAGACGAAGAGACGAACACATAGACGCAAACGGGTCGGAAGACGGACTTATAACGAAGAATGTAGAGCCGGTTCAAGATTGTTATATATGTATATATATAATATCGCATGGAGAAGGGGCTGAGACGTCCGCACCCATCAAGCAGTCCGCTTGCTTGTACATCATGAAAGCTGGCGGACGTGAGAGTGATTGCAACCACCCAATAGCTGGCGGACAAGGGGGCGGACTCACCACCATGCAACCGCCCACAAGGGGGCGGACACCACCAACACCAAACCGCCTACTAACAGGCGGTTGTTCAAGCGGTCTCCCTCACAGAACCGCCTAGGAAGAGGCGGACACCAGGCGGTCGCGACTAAATCAGTCGCGCGAACAGTTTTCTTCTTCGTGCCGACTATCTGCAACTCGTCCACTCTCTCCAACTCCAACTTGCAGCGCCTACCTTAATTCACGCGTGAGCTCTGTCCCCTGTGCAATAAATGAGCAATCAGTGAAATCAATCTGCCGCCTCAATCAATTCCTCACGCGTTCCTTATCTGCTGCCTCTTCTTTTCTTCTATAAAAGCCACGAGCTTCTGCTCAAAAAGAGGTATCATTCAATCCATCAATAAAAACCTCACGCCATCTCATTTCTCTTCTCCCGCCTTCTCCATTTTTATTTATTTCCACATTCCACAAAATCCACCTCTAGCCCTACGTATACAAAATAGCAGAGTGAGCCGGAGTGATTACGGATGATTTCTATTACTCTTGTCTCTGTCTATCTATTTAATATGTTAGGCTAGTTTACGTATACTCTGGGAATGGTTATTATGTGTTTGTATTAATTATGCATTATTTTTACTGGTTTTAATTATATATAGTTTGTTACGTTTTAAAGGTTATCTCGCACCTTTTTAATAAATGTCATGAGTTTATTAAATTGCTTTCCTAAGTCTATTTTGATCAGACCGGTGATAAATAGATAGGTTAATTAAGACGTAAAACTGGAGGAAACTTGTTATGATTTAATAAGTTAGTATTCAGTTGCAAATGTAATTCCTCAATACTCCTCTGCCGTTCGCAGGCTTTTGCTTGAACCTTGATTAGAACCTTGCATTACAGGTGAACGAGTTCTTATGAGGCTATGACTTAGTCCTTAAGATAATTACAGGAACCTTGCCAAATTATTAAACCAGTAGAGATAGCTTAATTATGCAGATTATAATAACCTGACCCAGAGTTCCATTTAATTTATCTGTTAACTTAGTTTATTTTATCTGTCCTTTTTATTCTTATACAAGTCAATTAATCCTCCCCCCTTTTTGTGACACGCTTAGGTACTATAATATGTATATTAGTCCCACGGTTCGACATCCGGTTGCTTACATTTTCACTATACTACTGCGACCGGGATTTGTTTGCAGCCCGACGTTTATTTTGAGTTTTTAATTTCTTTCTTTTTTTCACCAGTTTAACCACTCAGAATATAACGTCCCTAAGCCCCGGATTATTCACTTGTTATATTAGAATATTTTGTCTATATTATTTTTGTTTGTTGTTTATATTAATTATCTTTTATATTTTGTTTATATTATTATTATGTTTGTTTCTAATTATTTTATTTTCTAATCTGTTTCAGTAATTTTGTTTTATATACAGAAACACAAAAAAAAATATCTGTATACGGCAAATGGAAGAAGCGTTTGAATATTGGCAGGATTTATACTGCTCCGGATGTGGGGGAGCTCATGATTTTGAGGATTGTCTGATAGTCCAAGAGCAACTCTGGTTAGAAGATCAACCAGACTACCTGGAGAGAATCGCTCAACTACTGGAGCAATCAAAGAGCGAGACAGTTCAAGAGGTAGAACACCCCACAACAGACGAGCCATTCATAGAGACCCCTCCCTCTAAAATCAATTACCGCTATTTTCCATCCTTCTCTATAATATACCCAGACAATGAGGATACTTACATCCTCGAAAATGAAGAGAAGGAACTGCCATCACCTCCCGCCAAGATATCCTGTAATACCCCCATCCCACATCGGGATATGAGTAGTAATGTGAATGGTTTATAAGGATACATATGAGTTGACTACAGCAACAGGCCTTCCAATTTTAAGCCCAAGTGAGGATTGAGGGCCTAAAGTGGCTAGTTTTCAAGCCTGGATGGTTTGAAAGCTAGGTTGTTGGACAGTTGCTCATATGAGGTGTTACAAATGGTATCAGAGCTGACTCGGGACCGTGCTGGGATGAGCTACCCGACACCTACCGAGGAGGTCCATGGGACTTGGATGTTAGGCTTGCGACGAGGACGTCGCGTTCTTTGAGTGGGGGAGTATGTAATACCCCCATCCCACATCGGGATATGAGTAGTAATGTGAATGGTTTATAAGGATACATATGAGTTGACTACAGCAACAGGCCTTCCAATTTTAAGCCCAAGTGAGGATTGAGGGCCTAAAGTGGCTAGTTTTCAAGCCTGGATGGTTTGAAAGCTAGGTTGTTGGACAGTTACCCATATGGGGTGTTACATATCCAAACAAAACGCCAATATCACCTTCGAAGAATCCTTTTTCTCTGAAGATGATATTGATCAGCGTTCTTTCTGTGAGCCTCACCTACAAGAGGAGGATTTTTACATCCTCCAATTTGAGGAAGAAAAATCATCACCACCGGATCTTCTGTTAGAACTACGTTCCCGGCAATACCTCCTCAAACACCAGATTTTGTGGAGTATTAATTTTCTTATTTTATATGCCGAGGTAACGTTTTGTTTTGATCCAGGATACGAAGCAGGCGTCTAGCCAAAGACGTTAAAGAAAGGCAGCTTCCCGGGAGGCAACCCGGGTATTTTTATTTTATTTACTTTATTGTTCTTTTAATTTTCAGGTTCTCTTTAAATTTTATTTTTGCTAACTTTTAACCCCGTTTATAGTGTGGTTGCTTCTAGTGTCTTATGCAGGTGCACCTCCATGTGGACACCGCAACCAATCTACGCTACTTGAGGCTGAAGCTCAAGTGTGGGGGAACTCCTATAATGCAAGCAAAAATAAAATCAGGGGAGTACCAGTTTCTTTAATTTATGCTTTTTATTTAAATAAAAATTGCAGAGGAGCGTTTATGTGCTTAAATGAATATTTGTGACCTTTGTGGTATCTCTATTTTATCTACTTACCGAAAAGGTCTTCTGAAACCTTCCCTTGTTTTTCTGGTGAACAATGAGGACATTGTTCAATTTAAGTGTGGGGGAGTGTGTCCTTTTCGGTGACATTTTGTGCTTAAATGTTTAATCTCTCTCCTTATCATGCGTTTGTCCAATTCAAATATTATGGACCCGTTATATGTGGGTTGTTCTCTTTAAGAATAAATACTGTTATGAATTGTGGGATAAATGTACAAATTTTAAAATTTTGATTACTTTTGAGGAGCATTTTATATGCGGTGTGACCAATAATCTGCAAATGGTTGGATTTTATTGCTCAGGGTTTCTTTCTGTCTTCTCTCTTAGGGATTGCTAAGGGGTACTTCTCTGTTAAAAAAAAAGAAAGAATAAAAAAATAAATAAAGACTTGCGAGACACCATTGGTAACCAACATAAGAGAGTTGAGTGTTCTTAAATACAAAGGCGTGATGCCTACATTTTCTCATCCCTTATGCAAAAGTGAAATAAAATGCATAAATCTATTCTTCCTTTTGTTTTCTCCTCAATGCCCAATCTTGAGAGAAGTTGGCCATGGTAAAAGTTCTCAGAGTCACGTAAAAGAAACATTGAAGTACCTTGGATCATACCCCGAAACTCTATATTTTATTTTTACCCTGAGCACACCTATGCCACCAGTAGTTGATTTTTTTCACACTCCTCATAAAGTTTAAAGATCATGTTTATCCTACCCTTCATAATAATATTTGTTAGTATTGAGCATTCCCTACTTGGGTACGTAGTTTTGCTTGAGGACAAGCAAAAAGATAAGTGTGGGGGTGTGATAAGTGTCCAAATGAGCATGATTTATAGGTGTATTTCATATAATATTAACCACTTTTTCTTGCTCTTTTCTCCACTTCGGTTAGTTTCCTCTAGTTTATGTTTTATTATTATCTCACAAATTTATTGGTTTAACATAGGAAACCAAGCTGGAAGTAAAGTAGAAAGAGACGAACACATAGACGCAAACAGGTCGGAAGACGGACTTATAACGAAGAATGTAGAGCCGGTTCAAGATTGTTATATATGTATATATATAATATCGCATGGAGAAGGGGCTGAGACGTCCGCACCCATCAAGCAGTCCGCTTGCTTGTACATCATGAAAGCTGGCGGACGTGAGAGTGATTGCAACCACCCAATAGCTGGCGGACAAGGGGGCGGACTCACACCATGCAACCGCCCACAAGGGGGCGGACACCACCAACACCAAACCGCCTACTAACAGGCGGTTGTTCAAAGCGGTCTCCCTCACAGAACCGCCTAGGAAGAGGCGGACACCAGGCTCGCGACTAATCAGTCGCGCGAACAGTTTTCTTCTTCGCGCCGACTATCTGCAACTCGTCCACTCTCTCCAACTCCAACTTGCAGCGCCTACCTTAATTCACGCGTGAGCTCTGTCCCCTGTGCAATAAATGAGTAATCAGTGAAATCAATCTGCCGCCTCAATCAATTCCTCACGCGTTCCTTATCTGCTGCTCTTCTTTTTTCTTCTATAAAAGCCACGAGCTTCTGCTCAAAAGAGGTATCATTCAATCCATCAATAAAAACCTCACGCCATCTCATTTCTCTCTCTCCCCCTTCTCCATTTTTATTTATTTCCACATTCCACAAAATCCACCTCTAGCCCTACGTATACAAATAGCAGAGTGAGCCGGAGTGATTACGGATGATTTCTATTACTCTTGTCTCTGTCTATCTATTTAATGTTTAGGCTAGTTTACGTATACTCTGGGAATGGTTATTATGTGTTTGTATTAATTATACATTATTTTTACTGGTTTTAATTATATATAGTTTGTTACGTTTTAAAGGTTATCTCGCACCTTTTTAATAAATGTCATGAGTTTATTAAATTGCTTTCCTAAGTCTATTTTGATCAGACCGGTGATAAATAGATAGGTTAATTAAGACGTAAAACTGGAGGAAACTTGTTATGATTTAATAAGTTAGTATTCAGTTGCAAATGTATTCCTCAATACTCCTCTGCCGTTCGCAGGCTTTTGCTTGAACCTTGATTAGAACCTTGCATTACAGGTGAACGAGTTCTTATGAGGCTATGACTTAGTCCTTAAGATAATTACAGGAACCTTGCCAAATTATTAAACCAATAGAGATAGCTTAATTATGCAGATTATAATAACCTGACCCAGAGTTCCATTTAATTTATCTGTTAACTTAGTTTATTTTATCTGTCCTTTTTATTCTTATACAAGTCATTAATCCTCCCCCCTTTTTGTGACACGCTTAGGTACTATAATATGTATATTAGTCCACGGTTCGACATCCGGTTGCTTACATTTTCACTATACTACTGCGACCGGGATTTGTTTGCAGCCCGACGTTTATTTTGAGTTTTTAATTTCTTTTCTTTTAATTTTACACCAGTTTAACCACTCAGAATATAACGTCTGCAAATACACTTCAACATACATGGATTTAACAACTGTCATTACACAACACAACACATATTACATGGATAGCCGTAGTTAGAACGATCCCGTAAGTTTGGACGTTAAACCAAATACCGTTCTCTTCCGTATTCCTAACATTTGTTAACTAATGAGGTTAGCACGGATTCAAGGTTAGACGGTATCAGGAAACAACGAGCCACAAATTTTAAACTGTAAACTCATTTTATACTTAATCTTACAAGGCCATAAACATCCAGAAAAACAAACAAACACACAAGCCGGTGTAAACCAGTAGCAAACAGACTGCAAGAAAACCATACCTTGGTCCTTGCTGCGTTCGTTGACCACCGAATGCAGCTCCTATACATAATTAGTGATGTCGGTTAATTACCGTATTTAACTTCTAATTAGCTAATTACTTCACATAATTATGTTATATACTTTCACACTTAACTTACACTTGTTCACACTCTTAATAGTCATTAAATGTCATTAAACATGTCCTAACTATCATATAATATCATGAACATTCAAATCCCCACCTTAGAATTGCTTAAAAACACTCTCTGGCACATTTTTAGGGTGGTCCGGGTTTGTGTCCGGGGTTACAAACCTGGACCAACCCATCGCAAAAGAATCTGCCTAGTTTTCTACCTGGTCCGGGTTTGTGTACCGGGATACAAACCCGGACCAAATGCTGGAATGACTTACGGGTGTGTTTTTGAGGTGGTCTGGGTTTAGGTACCGATTTGCAAACCCGGACCACTCCAGATTTATTCCAAAATGTTGTTTTTCAACCACTTTTCAACCCCTAGTTCATACCTAACTCTCTTCCAATCTTTCTACATGAATTCTAGCATGTTTTAGCACTAATTTGGCACCTTAAACCTCTCTAATTCCTTGTCTAAATTCATCACCCAATTCTTGATTATACTCACCCAATCTTTCACACATTTTTCACCTAGAACTCACACTTGGTTTCCTAGGTTCCAAATTGCATTTTTGCTCACCATCTTCACCTTTTCAGTTGACTCACAACTCATATACTCCTAGTATTCCTCTTACACCATTTACTCCAATTCTAGCCCTAAGGTGTATATTTACTCAAGTTGATTTCTAAAGGCACCTAATTAGTTCTAAATTCTTTCCTCTCACAAAACACTTAAGACACCTAGTGTTCTATACAAATTTTGACAGAGGTTCCCCATATTTCTATCATCCTCACACACATTATTTAACACACTTACATTAATCCAACCACCACACTCATTCTAGGCACTTAGAACACACTTATTCCCAGCACTTTCACAACAATAACATCAACTACAGAAATCTTAAAAGCTTGGCTCTTAGGCCCTTAAATAACATTAATTTAAACACTTAATTTCCTCATAATAGAGCTATCACCTGCACTACACACAATGCCTTTAAAACATTTGTATTTGCACCAACACAATTACAACTCCTTAAAGCACAACATTAGTTTAAGGTAAATTATTTACCTTGAGTTTTCTTTCAAGTCTTTCCTCCTCCTCTCTTCTCCCTTGTTCCACAACCGGTTACAATGGTGTTTAAATGCTAATCTAATGACCAAGCCCAATGGAATCGTAATGAGTATTAAGAGATTAAACAAACTCTTAAACTAAACCTAGAATCAAAGGAGTGTCTAGGTATGGAAATGGAGAGAATTACCTTCTTTACTCCAAGGGAGTAACTTGGCAATCAAAATGAACAACTTCCTGCACTTTTTGAAGTTCCACACGGCTAGCACAAGGAGGGAACGTGAGGTTCAAAAACTGGAAAATCGGAAATGGAGAAAACAAGGAGGAAAAAGGTGGTTTTGAAGATTTTCTTACCTTAGGACCAACAAGGAATGGTCTAGTATCAAGAATGGTTGTTCTGTAGCTCAAAATGGGCTACAGCCATGGAAGTGAAGTTGGGAGTTTGGAGCTTTTGAAGGGTGGAAAAGAAACTCCAAGGTGAGGGGAATAATTTGGTGTATTTATTTTGTGATTTTGATTTGTTTAGTGGTGGAACAAGGAAGAAGAAAATGGGGCTGGTTGAGGGTTTACAGAAATAGCCATTTGAAGAAGAAGAACAGAGAGAGGGCTGGTGAGGAAGAAAGAAATCGGTAGAGAAGGAGGGAATGAGAAAGGAAGAGAGAGAAAAGGAAAAAAGTAACTTTATGCTTTTGTCTTTTTGCTAATAGAGATGAATTAATGGGAAAGAGGGGGGGAACGTGAGGGACATATAGAAGTCCAGATTTTTGCCCAAATATGAAGGAGGGGCAGTTTGGTCACTTAGCAAATTAACACCCATAAATCCAAATTGTTATTGTTCATCAATCCGGGACCCGTTTTCCGGATTTTCTTGTTTTATTAATTTTAATGGTTCTATACCTTCATTAATGTTTAATTATAGTTATATAATGGACTATAATTTTTATTACTCCATTAAACCCGTTTAAAATCACATTTCCCGGGTTTCTCGAAATATGTGCTTTAAAGCCCGTTTTGCGCTTTTAATCCACAATTTGGATTCATTTTCTTTGGGAGCTTTTCCCACATGTTCTTAGTGACTAACTAAGTCCTAGGAATCCATTTAGGACCCTAGTTAAGGTTATATACCTCCTATGGTTACATAACACGCGTTTTTACGGTTTGTGACTTCTACGTGTTCTCTTTTTCTTTTTGGTTTTTTATTTCTTCACCAATGATCTTAAGGAATTAATTAGCCTTAGAAAATCATAATTACATAATTAATTAACACATTAAGGTTTGGGGTATTTCACATAGTAAGGGGTACTTGTCCCTATGATGAAGAAAAAATCTTTGTGTTTTGTCAGATATATTCATGTTTATTATTGTAACTTTGTTATGGATTTTAAGAGTAGTAATTTGAACTTGTTTCACATGGATGACCTGAAAGGACCACCGGTGGTGTTGGGGGACATCAATGAATTTATCTATATGAATGAATACCATAATCTAGGCATCAATGGGAATAGTCTATCAAAGTTACTTTTAATTTAATCTTCTTGAGGTAGATTTCAAGGGATACACACTCACTCTAATGATGGACGATCTAATATGAGTCTGGACAAAGGTTTGGATAAATAGGAGCTATTCCAACATTTTTATGGTTTAGAGGTCATATAATTGTCCTCTTCTTATTTTCAACATTATTGAGAGATCCCGAGCTTGATCTCAGATTGAAGAAGTTTTCATCGAAGGATATGTTCTTACCTTAGCCTCTTTTGGATCAACCCAAGATCTTGAGTTGAAGTTTTTCATCAGAGGATAAGCTTTGTCAAGTGGATGTAGTGGTATAGAATATACCACGGATAGAAGGTAAAGAGCTCCCCTGTTCTTGAAGTTCCGGTCCAGTCCAACTCGGGCGACCAGACAGATCCTGCCAACCGGGCGACTCCTAATCGTACGGTCCAGTCCTGAAGAAGAGATGGCCCAGAAGAGTTAAGTCCAGGAGAAATGTCCCAGTCCAGAAGGACTCTCCCAAAAGAGGAAGCCCGGACCAAAAGCTGTAACATCAGGAATTATCCACAGAAAGATCAATAGTTGTATTAATCTAATGGTACCGTATGTATATGGGCTAAAAAGTAAAACTTGGCCATAGAAAGTCTATAAATATGGGTGGATAGCTCATTTGTAAGGGGGGACAAGTTAGAAAAGAGAAATGATCCCAAAACATTCTCTAGCGTTGTAACCCAAAGAATGAATAAAGCTCTGTTTAAAAGTGGATGTAGGTCGGGTTATTGGCCGAACCACTATACATTCTAGTGTGGAAACAGTATCGGAGGGGCATCTTCAATTCTATTTAAGTGGGATAGCTCACAGGGGTGTTGAGTGACCTTGAAAGTGTTGTAAGGTATGTTTTCACTACGTGTAAGGTTGGTTCTTTAAGGGATTATAAAACTGGTTAGGATAGACCAAGGTGGTCAGCTTAGTCAGTGGTCAGATCCTGAAGGTTTGTAGCATAGCACATTTGGAGTGTGTAAGCTGGTAGGATCCCTAGCTCTATTTGAAGAGTTTCAAAGGGGAGGTTCACATTTAAAGGTAATTGGGGAACATGATTACTATATGATACTATCCATACCATCTTAGGTGTCTATAGCCTTATCCTCATACTCCATCACGTCATCATCTGTAATTTGTTGTAACTAACATCTCCTTAAAACTAATGTGAAGTGAGTTAATTGTGGGCACAATTCTTAAAATTCATCTCATTAGCTTCTACATAAAATAGAGTTAAGTATTTATTCACAACTATTATTTTATACACGTAGATATGTTTTTGTTTAAAGGGTATCTTGGAAGGAAAAATAATTACTTAATCTTCCACTTACTTTATTAACCCCCTTCCGGGTGAGCCGTAGCATGTTCACTGCCTGCTAGCGAGACAAGAGTCTATGATGAAGAGATGTTTGAGGATCATTGAAATACCCTAAGATTTATATAATTTAAGGGTTAATCATTGTTGGAACTCTAGTTGTTGCTGCAGATGGAGTGTCTCAAGGTGGATAGAGTCTGTCGATATTACAAGTCTACCTGGGGAAACAACCAAGTCAAGCAGAGCCTACATTGAAGAAAAACAAAGAAAGTGATGGACATAAAATGGTATAGAGTCGATACTCAGAGTTCACGTGGATTGACTCAATCGAGTATAAAGAGTCCCTTGGATTCCAAAAATGTTCAAACAGGTTAAAGGTCATAATCAGGTGCGATATTTAAGGGCTAAGCTTCATCAGATTACTACCAACAGTGTACCAACGTTTATTAGCTCCCTTTGGCCATAAATATCAGGTTCATTAAGCTCAATGAGGTGAGCAACGTGTTAAATCCAAAAATATAGCAATATTGACATTAAGGTCCCAAAATTTCAGAACTGACAGAGCCAGTCAGCTACATCAAACGTGAAAATCTCTGTTAAATGTTGCCAAGTTGTCTAATGGCTTAGTAACTTTATGGAAATTAAGAGCCAAGGCTTAGCAACATTCACAAAGAAGTTAAGGCCAATTTTTAAGCAACTACAAGGAACTACAACTTTCAGAAGCAGAAATTTTGAAAACAAACTCCCTCAATGGCTCCAGAGGCTTTGCTATATAAAGAGTTAGAGTTCTCAATGGCAAGCGTGCTTTTCCACCCCAATACTTCCTATATTAGAAAAAAGTCACCAGGAACGAGAGATTTTCTATCATTTTTAATTAAGATAGTTTGTGCTTTATCAATAGACTCAATCTAGGGTGCTCCTAGGCTTACTACACTCACCAAAGAGTTGATCAAATAATCCGTAGGGTGAGTAATTGAGTTCCAATGAGTAGATCCTTTCTACTTAGTGGGCATTGTAAGTTGTTTTGTTTTACAAGGAAATAAAATAACTTATATTGTGTATCTGTTTTGAGTTTGATTGAGTGTTTCCACATCTTTAGTGCTTCCGCATATTACATAAATATTGGACTAAAGTGGGAGCAATTATAAGGAGAAATCAACTAATAAAGTTGGTGTAACATGTAATATGTCATTACATGAATTAGGAGCACAAATAACATGAGTGAGTCAAAGAACATACTTTAACTAGTCACAATGAATAGTAAGTATACCAATCACTCAAAAACACATATAAATACACCTTAGGACAAGGTAACCAAGTAAGTTACAACCTAACACATGAAATAAGTCCTAATAAACTACTTATAAGTCCTTAATATTATAAGACACGAAGTGACACTCCTACCCCTTTAAAATATCTTGGAGGCCGGCTGTAAGGAGGGAAGTGAGTCATCAAAATAAAATTACCATCCGGAAAGCTTCCTTAAGTCACAAAAGTCATCTTACCTTGGGAACTCCATCTCACCAACCTTACACACTCTCATGCTCTCTTCCTCATCCCTATGCTTCTAAGAATACTCATACCCTTCCTCATATTTTTCTTCATTCCTTTCTCCTCAGATTTATCAACAAAGCAAGATCAACACCAACTTATTCTCTTCTTGTGCTAGGCCGAAATCCTACATACTTGAAGGCCAAAAACCATGGATAAACCATGGAGGAAGTTGGCTAAGTCTAACCAAAGCCAAAGGTAAGAAAATGTGTTTTAAACTCCAAGTCTTTCCTTTGACTTATAGATGGCCAAAAATTCAGCCTTCCTAACTCATTTTCTTCACTCTTCTCATACAAAGCTTTACATTCATCAATCTTCAAGGTTGGTCAAAGGTATAAGGAAAACAACACCTCCAAATGAGACTTTAAAGGGTAAGTCATGAATCAAAGGTTTTAGCACTTCAATATATCTACTAAGCCTTAGATATACACAAGATATAACTTAATAATCACTTTTAAGGTGTTGTCAGAAATCTTGGAGAATAATACCACTTGGGGAGCTTTAAGGTAAATCTCATTCCTTAGAGCACATTTTTGTGCTTTAAGCCTTAGTAATTCCTTTGATCTATTTTAGGAGTATAAAAACCCTAAATTTGCTCCTTATTATTCTTATTATTATGGCCGAAAATGGAGCCAAACAATTCCTTGTCTACTTGGCCGAAAATCAAAGGAGGAACAAGCGGAAAAACAACTCTAAAAAGGGTAGGCTTTTAATATAAAGCCTTAGTGCTTAAAAAATTAATTAAACCATTGGATTTTTGAAAAAGATTAATATTCCCCTTATATGATAATAGGGCCAAGATTTGAAGTAGAAAAACCCTAGCTTTGGAGCATAAAATGGTAAGTTCAAACCTTTAGCATATTTTGGTGTATTAAGGTGTTTAGGTTGGGTAACTGACTATGGCCGAAATGAAGGGCTGGAAAATGGGTTATAATGACCTAAGAATGAACCTAAACCTATACTGACTTGTATAGCTTTGTTTATAAATGATTCATGGGCTTAAAGTGTCATTTGCTAAGTTTAAAAGGGTTTTCTGTAAGAAACTAGCTTTGAATAATATGTATGTTGTTATGTTCAAAAATGGACAAGTTATTATGGAAATTTTAGAGTATTGTAAGTTTATGTTAAGGCTTGTGTTATGGCCAAAGGTTAATATTGCTAGTTTTATGAGCATTTTGGTGGATTTAATGCTTTAAAAAACATAGGTTATATTAGTATTAAAGCACCTCAAAAAGTTGGGGAAAACACTTACAAAATTAGGATGTGTTTGGATAAGGTTTAGAGAGAAAAGTTGGCTTAAAAGTAAATGGGAGTTAATTGGATGTTTTAGTGTTGATATGATTAAAGGACATGATGGATAATGCAAATAAACTGAATTTAGGAGTGTTAAATGATAGCCAAAAGTTGGAGTTTGATTTGGGTTAGAAATGAAAAATATAAGTTTAGTAAGATTTAGGAGTAAATTATAAACTTAGAAAACATTGGAGGCTAAACTATAATTCTGAAAAGTATGGGGGTGAGGCAGTATAATATGGCAAACCTAGATTTGATTAGGGTGTTGACCAAGTAAGATTAAAAAAGGTTGAAAATTTAAGCAAGGAAAGAGTTAGTGGTGGATTTGTAAAGTTTGGAAAGTTTAAAGGGTTAGACCATAAATATGAGAAAGTTTGGGATGGAAACCAAATTAGATAGAATGTGGTATGTTTGGTATTTTGGAAGATTGAGTTTGAAACTGGATTATGTTGTATGAGAAGTTGAAATTTTAAGATAATTAGAATTTGTAAAGGTTGGAAAATATTGGTGGAGTAATTGTAATATTAAATGAGATTGGACTATAGTTGAGAAATTTGGAAATTTTAAGTGGAGGTTAGGATAAGTTGAGGATTATAATATATGTTACATTAAGTATAAGGGTCTTAATGTAAATGTTTAAGTTGTAACAACTAAGAAGTTTTATAATCATACTGGTTAATATGAATGCTTAGAATTAAATGGTGGATTATATAATAAGGTTGAGATTGGAATTATAGGATGAGAATGATTAGGGAATAATCCTTAGTCATTAATATAAGGTTTAAAGTTATAAGTAAACCATTAAATAAATGGTTAGGGATTTGTATTCAACTAAGAGGTTATTAAACCTAGAATAAATCCTAAGGTCATTAGGTATATGTTGACTATATTGACCTTGACCGTGTTGACCAATTAGTGTTTTGAATGCAATGATTGAAGTAAAAGGTTAACCACATTGACCTAATCAACTAAGCTAACCAAGGAGGTCAAGTTGACTAACTCATTCAAATTAAATGAGAATCTAAAGGCCTAAGGCCATTACTACTTTAGGTCAATTTAAATCCTTACCATATAGTAAATGAATTCTATATGAGTGTATACATATATATATATATACATGTGATTAAAAAGGGTGACAATGTGATAAAGATTTCATCCTAAAGATTGTAATACTATACAACACTATTAGTTGCTAACAACGTGAGGAGATTAATTAGCTAATCTGGGATTCGAATGCTTTAAGAATATAACCCAACTAATAATGAATAACAGTCATTGGGGTTAATTACAATGGGATAAGTGGTTATGAGGGGATACTGAAATGGTTTAATGATTTATAGAGGATTAATACTTAGCGTTATATTCCAGAGCTAAGTGATCATAGGACGGGCACGGGAAAGGATGTTCATCTCTTTCTCTGTCTCTATAGTGAATGGTATGTTGTTGTGAATCCAATTGTTCCCGATGATGACCTTTGGGTTCGGATATGTGTGAATATTTGATAAGATGATATGAGTGAATACTTGTTTGAAATGTTTCGCATTATTAAGTGTTTGTGAACATTACTCGAACCAAGGCAATACTGATTTAACATCTTGAATTAAGATGTGAGGAGTAATAAGAAGTCCCACTTATAAAGGATAATGATAAACTACATTATCCCAAATAATCTAAGAGAAACTCTTAGGTAGAGTAACGGTAAAATTGTTCTCATAAGATAGGACACTTGAAAAGCTGGAACGCTCTACATACTTTCTAGATGTACATTAAATACCTAAAGGGCACAATCTCATTCAAGAATTATTCACTAAAAAACCTAAGATTAAATCTTCGGCAATTAGATTAAGAAAACTTAATCTGAAATACCCCAAACCTTAATGTGTTAATTAATTATGTAATTATAATTTTCTAAGGCTAATTAAGTCCTTAAGATCATTGGTGAAGAAATGAAAACCCAAAAAGAAAAAGAAAATGCGTAAAAGTCACAAGACGTGAAAACGCGTCTTAATTATTTTAGGAGGTATATAACCTTCACTAGGGTTATAAATATATTTCTATACCCTAATTACATACTAAGAACTGTGGGAAAATTCCGGAAGAAACGGATACAAATAACGTTAAAACGCTAACGGAGCACTAAAGCGCGTTTTTCGAGAAACCCGAAAACGTGACTTTAAGCAGTTAAATGACCCAGTAAAAATTATAGTTGATTCTATAACTATAATTAACATTAATGGGAGTTTAATAACCATTAAAATTAAATAAACGAGAAAATTCCGGAAACGGGCCCGGTTAGTGAATAGAGCTAAACCGGGTAAATTAATGAGCGTTTTCTGTAAAAGATGAAAACGCTCCAACTCACATGTATAAGTGGGACCGGTTTTAAAATAAAATCAGCTCACCCACACTCAATTAGCTAGTTTATTTGTTAAAGAACAAAACAAAATGAAGAAAAGAAAAAAAAAAGTACAAAAGTACTTTTCTTTCCCTCTCTCCTCACTTTTCTCTCTCTCTTCCTTTTCTCCTTCCCCACCGTATCCTCTCTTCTCCTTCCTCCTCCCTTCTCTGGCGATTGTTGCAGCCCTCCAATGGCTACTCTCCTTCTCTTCTCTTGCTCACCCAAGCTACATCCAAGCTCCAAATCCAAAAATAATTACATATTTGAACTCCTCTCATCACCCTCTATCTTCCTCTCTTTTCGAAACTTCAAAGGGATGAGTTTCATCCCCATGGGTTTTTCCCATTTGAAGAGGAAATGACATCAAAAGGTAGCTTGGAGTATCCTCTTTCAAACAAGGTAAAAAGTTTCAAGAGAAAAAACTCATTTTCCCCATTTTCTTGCCTTGGCCGATTTTGGCTACTTCTTACACCTTGTTTTCTTCTTGTTTTGGAGCTTTGGTTCAACCCTCCAATGGTGGTGGAACCCCCCTTCTTGATTCAAGGGGTAAAACCCCTCTTAAAAACTCCACAAGGTAAACCCTAAACTTTGTGTTTTAAGCCCTTAAGTTGGTTTAGAGTTTCCTAAAGGTTAGAGAATTAATTGAATACGTTTTTGTGTTCCTTGGATGTTGGGATGGAGTTTGGCAACTCCACTCCCACTTGACCGAAATTGGAGGAGAGGAGGAGCAAGAGGAGAACTAAGAGGACTTGTGAATTTAAGGTAAGAAAACTACCTTAATAACTATCTTGGTTGTTTTAAGAATTTGGGGATGGGTTAAATCGAATAATGAACCCAAATAGCATTGGGATGTGACTTGTTGAGATGAGGAGAGTTGTGATAATAATGTGCTTGTGTAGGAATAATGCAAGTGAGGAAACATTGTGAAATAAGTGTTTGATTTATGGGCTATGCACTTTATGGATTATACATTGTGTTGCATTTGGAGAATGATAGTTTGTGTTTGTATGTGCTGGTAGAACCCTTGTGGGTTTGGCTAGATTAGGAAAAAATGGTGACAAGATGAGTTTGGACATGCTAGGTTTATGGAGAGGTTTGGCGAAATTTTGATAGGAAATAAGCGTTTTAAAGACTTAGTAAATTGAGGAATCTAGGTGTTTGAGGTTGTTGTGGAGATGTTTAGTGACCTTGAAATGGTGAATGGAGGATGGATTTGAAAGAGGTAAAAATCTGTAGCACTAGTGTGCATAAGTGTAACAGAGAAAGGAAAATTCATGAATTTGAGCAAGAATTTGAGTAGGGATTAAACCTATGTTTTGAAGAGCTTTAGAGCATGATTTAGTGTGTTTAAACATGTAGGAAACATGTGGAAACATTAGGAGAAGGTTAGGCTTTGTTTGGAGGTTGAAAGTGGCAAGAAAAATAATGTTCTGGACTAATACTGGAGTGTTCCGGGTTTGCAACCAGAACCTAAACCCGGACACCCCAAAAATAGACCCGAGAGTCAAGTCTGTATGTGGTCCGGGTTTGTAACCCGGATACAAAACCGGACCAGGTGAAAAATTGGGCAGAAAGGTTTACGACGGTGTGTTCCGGGTTTGTAAACTCGGACACAAACCCGGACCACCCTAGAAATGCACCAGAGAGTGTTATTAAGTGTGTTTAAGATGGGGAAATGAATGATAAGGTTTTAGATGTTGATTAGGCCTTGTTTGGTGAGTTATAAAGGCCATTGGAAGTATAAACAAGTGTTGGAAATGATGAG
The DNA here is from genome assembly GCA_023374045.1 of Limonium bicolor. Classification (NCBI taxonomy): domain Eukaryota; kingdom Viridiplantae; phylum Streptophyta; class Magnoliopsida; order Caryophyllales; family Plumbaginaceae; genus Limonium; species Limonium bicolor. Next base: position 79,811,011 of record CM041777.1, on the reverse strand, counting down.
AAAGTTGTGAGTTTTAGTACCCAAAGTTAAACCGAAATAACGGGATAACGGGGTAAGTACGGGAGTAGCAATTATGTACCTACCGTAACACCTTAATATAAATTGGACCATTTGACATGTAAATAGTGGTTCAAGAGTATGACGTGAGGAACAAGTGTGAATCGAGGAACGTGAGAACACCCGGTAAAGTATTTTCCCCCCCGGTGACAGGTATGGTTTTCTTGCAACCTGTGTCCTACCGGATTACACCGGCTTGTATGCCAATGTGTTTTTCTGTGTGTTTGCCACCTTGCAAGATAAAGCATGAAATGAGTTTACAGTAATTCAGTATTATGCGTAAACTAATTCTGATACCGCTTAACCTTAGTTAGTGTTAAATAATAGTTAACCGACCTTAGGTTCACATAAGAGATCGGTATTCGGAATAAACGTCCCAACCCATGGGAACGTTCTAACTACGGCTATCCGTGCGTTAGTGTATGTTGTTATGATGAGTGATGTATGTGACTTGTTGGATATGTTTGTTGTTATGGATGCAGTTATTCATGTTTGCTAAAAAGGGATATTACTCCCCATATGTGCCTAACCGAGTTAGTAACATTAAGTGATATGTATGTGGTAAGTTCCATAAGGGAACCTCTAACTAATATATATGTTATGTATGGAGGGAATCCGGTTGTTCCGGTCGCGCGTGTTGTTTGGGAGTTAATACATATATGAAATAACTCCCATCCTGTTATGTTAGGGTTGTTTTCCTTCATGGATTTCGACCTCCCATTAGCTTAGCCAAAGCTTACCTACCCAACTTCGAATCGGGTAGGGGGAAATCATGTTTAATGTTGGTAGGGTGTCGATGCCGAAGTTCGCTTCGACTCCCTCTTTGTTATGTTACGGTTGTTCTTCCTCATGGAATTACAACCACCCACAAGCTTAACCAAGGCTTACCTACCTCATCACTATTGGAGCTAGGGGAAATTGTGTATGTTGTGCTCGGTCCTATATGAGGCCGCAACTCAAGTAAAGAAAATGTATGTATGTTGTGCTCGGGCTTATATCACCCCGGCACTCCCTAAGTGAAGTTCATGTACTCTAAGAAGAGTGAAATTAAGTTGGGTATGTTACAAATCGAAGTGTGTTGTTATGTTGTGTGTGCTAACCTTGTGTTTGTGCCCTATTAATGAATGTTTGCTTATAAGCATGATATGTATGTGAGGTTGTGCATGTTTGAAATAAATAAACCGCATGCTAAGACGACAAATAGTTGTGCGTGGCCCGGTAGCATGCGGGCTGCGGGATTACCATACCAGCAAAGGTGCTGACCCCCTTTGGGGGCTCCCATACTTTTCAGGTACAAGGTACTGGAAGCCGTTCGAGAGTAGGACGGGGGTAGTGTTTATGTGGTAGTCATGAGAATTGGGATGTATTATAGGTGTAGTAAGACCGAAAATGTATCGGCGTTAGTTGGTAATTACTCGGTACAGCTGTAATGTAAGTGGATAATGACTGTTGGACCTGGACGGGATTTAGTGTAGTCGCTCGCTCGGGAATTTAGTCCATCAGACCGGTACAATGTATGTATGTTAGCCTTGTTAGCCACGTGGGTGGCTAACGGCGTGTAACACCAAAGAGTTAAGTGATGTTTGAGTTATGAATTCCACTGCGATATGTTATTAAGTGTGTTGTTAGTAGTTGGGGTGTTACATCGTACAGTGACAAGTTAAGTATGGTGGAGAAAGTTAAGTATGATGGAAAATTCAGGACGCCTTGTTGTGCATTGTGATCACGAAAGGGCGAATGAGAACAGGTATGCTCTATGGAAATTTCAAAGAGCATAATGGTTCCTTGGTCGGAGGCACTACCATTGGTGTAAAGGCATTTGGGCTTAGATGACAAGTCTTATGATCGGAAATTGTAAAAAAAGTCCAAGAATCGAAAGGTTCATTGGTCGGAGACACTACCGTTGGTGTAAGGGCATGTGGGCTCAAGGTAATACGTATTATAATAAGGGGTATGTTGTTGGGAACAAGTCGTCTTCTAATATGGCGACTTGTTAAGTGGTAAGAGTAAATGATAAACAAGTAAAGTAGTAAGTTATCAGCATAACTTTAATACGAAACAACAAATACTTTCGTAAGAGCTTGGAGTACGAATAAAAGGCCTTGAAGGCCAAACAACGAGAATGTTAAGTTAACTCTCGTAACATTTTATGTTGAGCTGATTGTTGGATTGATTGTGTGAATGAAATATATGTGGATTGCATGATATATATGTTGGATGATATATTAGAATGTTTAAGTTATGTTTTATAGTTTTGTTATATATTATGGAATTGCATGAAATGGAATTGCATGTTAACTTGGCCAAACTCAAGGGGTCTGAGGGCGCATGACGGTTGCATGATGGCATACTCAGCGGTTGTGTTGATCCTTTATGGCCAACATATTATAGGTACTTAATTGACGATGACGTTGGAGTGCGGGATTGGGTAGTGAGCGGTATACTACCCTTATGGATTGTATTTTAGGTTATGCTTCGGATTGTATTTAGTGAAACATGTTAGCTTATACTGCTCACATATTTTGGTTAAAGGTTGTATATTTTGGATTGAGCATTGTAAAATTGTGGAGAACTATCTCTCGGTCATCATAGCGTTTTGGTCATATAAGTATTGAAGGCCTTGTTACGCACATGGGTGAGTAATGACGGTAGCACCCGTGTTAATTAGTTGATTATATAAGTTTATTTCCACTGCATTGATCTGCTTAAGTTGAATTTGGTTATGCTAAGTACGTGGTTAAGACGGAATTATGAAGTAGGGGTACTACAATCATTATTATGATCACAATGTACCAAAGGTGATTCCTCAACATTTTGCAAATTCCTTGTGATGATATTTTATGTTACCCTACAACGACGCAATGTGTTTTGAGTGACGGTTAAGATATACATATTGACATTTAGAAGAACTGTTGGAATCCTCATAAGTACCTCTTTAAGCCTCTAATTTACATCTTGTGGGGTTGAAGATCTCTAGGTTATCTCTTTGGTTGTGTGTGCGTGTGGTGCTTTATATGACAATGCCTATTCCATTCTTTTGAGCTACAAGATGACTTTATCTCATAATTTTTATGGTGGGTTCTTATTCAGACTAGTTCACAAGGTACTAGCAGCTTAGTTCTCAGAAATAACTTATTTACATCACATTCTTGGCGGGGTGCTTTCCTTGCATGGTGAAGTTGTTGAGAGTGAGTATTTGATCTTGGTGGGAGTGATACTACATGAGAGGTAATGGTGGGTAAAGTAAAGCTGGTCATAATGAGTCTAGCCCAAAAGTCTGGCCTAGAAAAAGCCTAACAAGCCAAGCTATAACATAAATTTGAACCCTTAGCAAGCCTGATTCAATCAATATATGTAAATGTTTATAATTTTTAATATAATGTAGATATTTAATCAAATTTTTATAATATATTTTAAATTTATTTAGGGAAAATTACATGCCCCTCCCATGAAGTTTGGTGAAATTACACGCTCCAACCACGTGGTTTCAAAAATTACTTTCTCCACCCATGTGGTTTCCCCCGTTTTACATCCAGCAACTTTTCTAATTTTTGATTAATTCAAAAGATGTCTAAATGTTGTCTGAAATTGTTTAAAATTTACATGGATGATGCTAAAGTATTATATTTTGGTTCAGTGATAAATATAAAGTTTTTTAAGTTCAAATGTGACTTGTGGGACCCAATAAAAACGCACTCACATGTCACATGTTTCATTGGGACCCACGGGTCACGTGTGAACTTATAACTTCATACTTGACATAAGATCAAAATATATAACACTTTAGCATCATCCATGTGAAGTTTCATCAATTTTAGATAACGTTTAAGCATCATTTAAATTGAACAAAAATTAGAAAAATTGATGAATGTAAAACGGGGGAAACCACATGGGTAGGGAAAGTAATTTTTGAAACCTCGTGGGTGGAGTGTGTAATTTTACCAAACATCATAGGTGGGGCATGTAATTTTCCCATTTATTATTATATATATATATATAATTATATTAAATTATATTTTAATGTATTACAACATATACTATTTTATGTTATAAATTTACATATACATAAAGCGAATATAATCTTTAGAATCCCACATAATGTAGCTCTATCCTCTCTCTTCCCTTCTCCCTCCTAACTCCTCCCTCCTCTATTCCAAAACCCTATAGTTAAGTTTCTCTTCTAAATTCCTTTTAATTTTATGGGTGTTATGGGCTAATGGTTCTTGTTGTCTTCTCTCCTAGTCTATTTCTCTTCTTTCTTCCTCCTTTAATTTCTCCTTAATTATGGTTATTTCACTCTTGTTTTATCTTGTATATGTGTTATTTATCTTTTTTAGTCCTTTTGTTATCTATCAATTTGTTGCATGTTGTTTTTTTTTCATCTACCTTTATCTATGAGCTTTATGTTCTTGTTTGTGATGGTGGTTTTGGATCAATTTGGGAGGAAAGGAGTAAGCTTTAGTTGACGGTTACATGCACAATGTGTTTTGATGATTTGCATGTGATGGATGAGACGATGAACTAGCTGATGTTGTCATGTACAAAAGTAGTGGTTCTGAAAAGTATGGATGTCATAGATGTTTCAAGGGAGGAAAGGATCATCATGAGGGATGCCACCTACGAGCAGCTTGGTGACAGGATTTTTGGGTGAATCATCATCTTGGAGAAGCTTGAGCTGCTCGGTAGTGCATCTAGTAAATTGATGATGGTTTTGAAGATTCCCGAGGTGAGCTCGATGCAGCATTTCATACCACTGGTTGAAGTGGTACACTTGTTGTCTTTTGTTGTGAGGGATGCGGTCAGAATCCTAATGATGGTGAAGGACGTATTTTTTGGTGGTGGTGGTTCAAAAGCAGCCCAAAATGGGTCACGAAGATGCAACTGTGGCAGCGGTCCGTGGGCTTACTGGGGACCGCCAGGAAAAATGATTTCGGGTAGCTACAGTCACCAGGATTGGCATAGTTGCTTGGTGACTATAGTTTTGCTGGGGTTCGTTGTAACTATGTTGTTTTTAGTTAAACGCTTGCATTTACTGAAAGTGAGGTTTTCCCAACCCGATCTTTATAGTTTCATTTCTACTTATTGTTGCTGGTTCAATGCTATTGCTTCGGTTTCTTCTAATGATAGGTTGGTTAATCCTAGTATTATCGGTATGTCCTTAGTCTTGATGGAATTCTTTTCGAAGGAGATGCCTTCTTCCATTGGCCTTACCTTTGGCATGTGTTAGCAGAAATATGATTACTATCTCCACCTAGGCAGTGTACCTATCGTTTTGCGGGTATAATGATTAAGTGGGTTGTCAAACTCAGGGACCTCATTCAATTAACTGACAAATTATTAATCTAACCGAGAAACTAAAATAAACTAAGAAAACGGGAAATTGTCACTTTTTCAGGTTTTCAATTAATTCAACTCAAATAACCAACATAAAATAATAGAACGATAAAAATAAACAAAACAAATATCGGTTTCAAAATCTAGTGAATTAAAAACGCTCCCCGGGTTATTCCACTCATCTATTCCGTCGAATTCAATTAATATCAATTTTCACTATTTTATGCAATAAACTCAGGAATTATAAATAGTTCGTTGACCAGTCCCTGTACAACAAACCCTAAGTAACTGAAATAACAAGCCGCAAACCATGCCCAAGTTAATTCAAGTTAAAAGCATTAAACATAATTCCTATTGGAGCAGATTAACCTATAGGCAAACCATGCTTCAAGTCGTTAATCCGGTTTGACTTCCTATGTCTAGAACTTAATCTCAGCACCACATTTTGATATAAGCTCTACAAAAATCACTTAGAAAATTGACCTCAAAATCCAAGCGCATTAAGAACAAGAATCAAACTATTGCAAAATTATAATAATAGTGACAAATTTACATAACGTGAATTCTACAAAAAAGACTCGCTTCCCTAACCCGGGAAGCTAAATAAAACTACTCGCTCATGGTTTTAAAACGAAAGCAAACATTGGTACGAACATAAAATAACACGTAACGAGTAAAAATGTAACACGCAATAATAATGTACCAAATTAAATAACTTGTAACAAAACAAAGAAAATCATAAGAATAGTTCTAGAATGTCACGCCAAGTTACTAATGAAGTTTCGGACTACTCCCGGTTCTGCCTTGCTTGCGCTGGTGTTAACTCACGGGGTTGCTGCTACTCTCCTTAGCTATGGTGTGCTAAGTGGATGGCTATGATGGTGTGGCGATGGTCACGGATGAAGGTGGTGTCGGGTGGTATGGATGGTGAAGGGCAGCAGCGTCAAATGGGGTATATGGTGATGGAGGTGTTCGAACAGGATGGATGTGGTGATGGTGGTGTGTGTGGTGGAGTCGGGAGCAAGCGTATGGCTGATGGTGAAGTCGAAGGTGTAGGATGGAGGAGGCGATGGCTGGTGCGTGAGAGAGAGTATGGCTGGGAAAAGGAATGATATCGAATGTGTACTGAATAATGATGGCAGCGTGAATGAATGTTGAAGCGTGCCCAATATGGCTCTGGATGGGTAAATATATAGCAGCCACGGTGTTTATCAGTTGTTAAAATATTTTTATCTTCTAAAGATCTTGATAAAACGTTGCTTGGAAGCGGCACTGGTATTGGTCCGGGTTTGTAAACAAGTACACAAACCTGGACCACTCCTGAAAGTGGGTTTCTCGAAAGGATGGTTCGGGTTTGTAAACAAGTACACAAACCCAGACCATGACAGAAATTGGGCAGAAACTTTCACGGAAGACTGGTCCAGGTTTGTAAACAAGTACACAAACCTGGACCATGTCTAGAAATGCCCAGAAGGTTGTTCAAAGGTTGGTCCGACCTTTACGTCCGGATAGAACTTCAACATGCTCCAATTTCTTCATTCTTGCTCTGATTTGCTCCCCGTTTGTACCGTTGCGCTCCTTTAGATCCGAACTTCGCATTTCCAATACTTTTTTCTGCTTTTAACACATTAAAATGCATCAGTTATTAATAAACAAGAATCACAGGAAAATACTAGATAAGAGTGAAATTTGTCCCGAATCAACATGAATTTAGAAGTAAAATTACTCTTAAAGATATATAAATTTCACGCTTATCAAACTTCCTCACACTTAGCTCTTGCTTGTCCTCAAGCAAATACAGAATATGATTACTCTTAAGGGCCGTAGTATTGAAACTAAGGATCAAACAATTGCCGATGGAAAATAAGCAAAATGACAATCAAAAGAAAAGTTCTGCTACTAGTTGTAGGTTTTCGCAAGCAGTGAAAAAGAGTGAAGTTAAAAGCATGGAAAAGTTAGATTATATAAACTGAAACATAATAGTTTGGGATCTTCCACCGTTTCTTCCTCTAACCTTTGGATGACAAGGGGTGTGAAGTAACGTCTTATTCCGCGATACCTTTCAACACCACATACTCTTGATCAGAATAAGCAAAATTTGAATTACACGTTTAACTTTTCAAAGTTTCCTTTCCTTAACATTCTATTATGCCATTTGCATATTTAATTCATCTTCTCATACTTTTCTCTTCACCCCTGTAGCGGCTTTGGGCCTTCTATCCCATATCACAAGACCTTAGGTAGATGGGTGATGAAGCACCCCAAGGACTTAATAACTGAATGAAGAGGCCTGTTTTGGTTCAGAAATAAATTTCAATTCAGATCAGTGGAGTACCTTGCCTTATCCTTTCATACCAAACTTTCTCATCATTCCCAAAATCCCAAAGTAGACTAATTTAATTTTCATAATCAGCTAATCCACCAAATTTCTGTGAAAATAGATTCAGTTTGGATAAAACTATACATATAAACAGCTAAAAGCAGAAAGATTCTTGAGGTGGCCATCAGGCTTGTTTTCAAACCTCAACAGAAACTTTCACCTGAAGATTCAATATCTATTGGCGCTTAAAAGAATCAATTCTTTCATAATAAGAGGACAAACAAAAACAAATGTGGCATTAAGTGCAATTGTCAATATTTGGAAAGTTTCTCCTACTTCCTCACACTTAAGAGGAGCAATGTCCTTATTGTGCACAAATTAAAAACAAGAAAAGGACTTTCTAAATATTGCAAACTCATCAAAGGAAGATCTCATGGACTTGATTCATGCAAAGCGTAAGCGGGACTGAAATAAAAGTGAAAGGACACGAAAACTCCCCTGATATCTTCAGATTGAGGAAGGGCACCTTCCTCACACTTAAGTCCTTTACCGGGGTAGGAATATTCCTCACACTTGCTTTGAAGCAAGTGTCCAGCCTTGGAGTGTCCATGATCATCGCACCTGCAAGCAATCTCAGAAAAAACAACAAGAATTGATGCTAAAAGCATCTCATTAAACACACATGCATTAGAACCTCGGAGTGAATAAACTGGATGAAACTATATATATATATATAAAGTACTAGAAAATAAGGAAAACATAAAGCATGGTGTCACTCAAAAACACCACCCAAAATCTGAAAGCCTAAAACACAAAGAAAAATTACTAAAAACATTAAAAACTGAAATTACCACTGGGTTGCCTCCCAGTCATCCGCCCTTCTTTATAGTCTTTGGCTAGACTGAGAGTAACTATGCTTTAACAGGGTTCTTAAGAGTGAGCTCAGAAACATCCTCCGTGTATAACGAAGTACCTAGAAATAGCTTAATACGAGAGCCATTAACTTTGAATGAACCGCCTTTACCATTATCTAGTTCCACAGCTCCAAACAGAGAGATGCCTATGATTCTAAAAGGTCCAGACCAAAAAGATTTCAACTTACATGGAAAGAGCTTAAGTATGGAATTGACAAGAAGTACCTGATCTCCCACCTTGAAGTCTCGCTTGGCAATCATCTTGTCATGACAGCACTTGGTCCTTTCCTTGTAGATGACGGTGTTCTCATATGATTCATCTTTAAGCTCCTCCAACTCCGTCAACTGAAACTTATGCTTCTCACCGGCTTTCTGCAAGTCAAAGTTCAACGCCTTCAATGCCTAATACGATTTGTACTCTAACTCCACGGGCAAGTGGCATGCCTTCCCAAAAATTAGCTTGTACGGGGACATGCCAATGGGTGTCTTGAAGGCGGTACGGTAAGCCTAGAGCGCATCATCCAGCTTGAGAGACCAATCCTTTCTAGAAGAATTCACTATCTTTTGTAAAATCCATGTAAGCTCTCGGTTCGTCACCTCGGCCTGTCCATTCGTCTGAGGGTGGTAGGGTAATGTCACCTTGTGACGAACACCATATTTCTTTAACAAGGCATCAAACTGGCGGTTGCAAAAGTGGGAACCACCATCACTGATAATAGCTCGAGGGACACCAAATCTAGTGAAGATATTCTTCTTAAGGAACTTCATAACACCTTTAGCATCATTAGTAGAGCAAGCAAGGGCCTCTGCCCATTTAGAAACATAATCAACAGCTACTAAGATGTAAAGATTACCGAATGAATTTGGAAAAGGACCCATGAAATCAATACCCCAAACGTCGAATAACTCAACTTCTAACATGTTATTCAAGGGTAATTCATTTTGACGAGATAAGTTACCTTGCCTTTGACACCGATCACATGTAGAAACAAACGCGCGACAATCTTTATGAAAGATGTTCTAGTAGAAACCTGATTCGAGTACCTTTGCAGCTGTACGAGTAGCACCATGATGTCCACCGACTTCTCTGGAATGGCATTGAAGGAGAATGTTCCTTACTTTCGTCTGTGGGATGCACCTACGAATGATTCCATCTATACAAATTTTGAAAAGATAAGGATCATCCCAAAAATAATGCTTTACTACAGAAAAGAAACGCTTCCTCTGCTGATAAGTCATATCAGCGGGATGATCTTCCTTGCTAAATAATTAGTAATGTCAGCGAACCAAGGACCCCCAACTGTCTCAACCGAGTATATGGCCTCATCAGGGAAAGACTCATTGATGATATCACCATCATCAGGCACCTCCATTCTGGACAAATGATCTGCCACCCCGTTTTGTGTTCTTTTCTTATCTCTGATTTCGACATCAAACTCTTGAAGAAGAAGGATCCACCTGATTAACCTGGGCTTTGCATCTGTTTTAGCAAACAAGTACTTAAGAGCAGAATGATCAGTATGCACAATAACTTTGCTACCCAACAAGTACTGATGAAATTTGCCTAAAGCAAAGACAGCTGCAAGCAACTCTTTCGCTGTGGTAGCATAATTTTTCTGAGCTTCATTCAATGTACGACTAGCATAATATACCACTCTTAGAATTTTATCTAATTTAGGGCATAAAGTAGCCCCCACAGCATAATCACTTGCATCACACATAATTTCAAATGGCAAAGTCCATTCAGGTGACACAACAACTGGTGCATAAATAAGCTTCTCCTTTAACAAATTAAAAGCTGCTAAACATTCATCAGAAAAGTGAAATTTAACATTTTTAGCAAGTAAATCACAGAGAGGCTTAGTAATATTGGAAAATCCTTGATAAATCTCCTATAAAAACCTACATGTCTAAGAAAACTACGAACGTCCTTGACAGAAGAAGGAGGTGGAAGTTTCTCGATTACCTCAATTTTAGCACGATCCACCTCAATACCTTTAGATGAAACTTTATGTCCTAACACGATTCCTTCTCGGACCATAAAGTGGCACTTCTCCCAGTTCAGTACCAAATTCGCTTCCTCGCATCTGGCTGGAATACAATCAAGGTTCTCTAAACACGACTCAAAAGTTAGACCTAAAACAAAGAAATCATCCATGAAAACCTCAATGCACTTTTCAATATAATCAGAAAATATAGCCATCATGCATCTCTGAAAAGTAGCAGGAGCATTACATAAACCAAACGGCATTCTTCTATAAGCAAAAGTACCATATGGACAAGTACAAGTAGTCTTTTCCTGGTCCTCAGGGGCAATTGGAATTTGAAAATAACTAGAATAACCGTCAAGAAAACAATAATAATCCTGTCCTTCTAATCTTTCAAGCATCTGATCAATGAAAGGAAGGGGAAAATGATCCTTACGGGTGGCATTATTTAACTTACGATAATCAATACAAACTCTCCACCCTGTAGTGGTGCGCTGTGGGATTAGCTCACCTTTCTCATTTGGTACCACGATAATTCCCCCTTCTTTGGTACTACCTGAACTGGACTCACCCACTGATTGTCTGAAATAGGATAGATAAATTCCAGCGTCTAACAATTTAATAACCTATTTCTTTACTACCTCTTTCAGAATAGAGTTGAGACGTCTCTGAGGCTGCACCAATGGTCTGTAGTCATCCTCTATGTAAATCCGATGAGAACACAACTGAGGGCTGATTCCACGAATGTCTGCTATTGGCCAGCCAATAGTTGTTGTATGCTTGTGTAGCACCTCCAGAAGTTGCTTCTCTTGAGCACCTGTCAATTCAGAAGACACAATTATAGGTAAGTCAGAAGGTTCCTTGAGAAAACATATTTAAGATGAGGAGGTAAAGGCTTCATCTCCACTGTAGGAGGTTTTTCAATTGAAAGTCGTGGTCTATCAGCACTTCTCTCTACTCTTTCGAATTTCTCCTTGTAAACGGGGAAGTGTGGTCGTCTCTTGTTTAGATCTTCTTCCATGAGGGCGACATCTGGATCCTCATCATCATCCTCACAAGATGACATTAAACATCTATCCAGAATCTCCTCTTCTTCTCTGCTAAGAGTTATTTCCTGCACTAGAGAGTCAATAACATCTACAGAAAAACAAGACTGAGCACCTGCAGGACGTTTCATGTTTCTAGTCATATCAAAAACAACTTGCTCATCATGAAAACGCAAGATAATCTTATCCCCCTCTACATCAATTAGAGTATGAGCCGTACGCATAAACAGTCTCCCAAGAATCAATAAAACATCCTTATCCTCTTCCATGTCAATTACAATAAAGTTGGCAGGGAAAATAAATTTACCAACATTTACCACTAAATCCTCTATCTTCCCTGTTGGATGAATTATAGACCGATCAGCTAACTGTAATTGCACAGAAGTAGGAGAACACTGACCAAGACCCAATTTCTTAGAAATAGATAATGGCATTAAATTCTTACTAGCTCCTAAATCACACAAACCATTACCGCTATCTACCTCTTCGATGGAGCAACGAATGATTGGAAGTCCAGGGTCTCCTAGCTTCGGGGGTAGCTTCTTCAACAAAATAGCAGGAACCTTCTCTGTAAGCCTCACTGTATTAGTTCCCGGCAAAGATCGCCTATTAGACAAAATATCTTTCATAAATTTAGCATAAATAGGCATCTGAGTAATAGCATCAGAAAAAGGAATATTGATTGTTAATTTCTTAAAAATATTAAGAAATTTGCCAAATTTCTCATCCAAATTCTTTTTCTTATGTCTATCAGGAAATGGAATAGAAGGAACATAAAAAAGCTAAGAAGGTCTAACAACAATAGATTCAGGAGACTCCTCCTTGGGAACTACCACTTCCTCAACTTCAGGTGGAGATTCTTCTGATTTGTCTTGATCTCCCTCGACTTCAGGAACTTCAGAAACCAATTCCTTACCACTTCTTAATGTTACCGCTTTCATTTGCTCTCTTGGGTTCAGATCGGTCTGACCAGGAAGTGTCCCTGCAGGTCTCTGTGCTAGCTGCTATGAGAGTTGACTCAACTGTCTCTCCACATTCTGATTTATGGTTGCTTGATCAGCAAATTTGGTCTCCAAGTCTGCAATTCTAGAATTAGTAGCTTGGCCCTGTTTCAGCAATTCTACAAACATGCTCTCGATCTTGCTTTTACTTCCCTGTGAATTTTGAGCTTGATCCTGCTGTCTATTAAAATGAGATTGTCTATTATTCTGATTATAATCATTATTTACCATAGACTGATCATTACCTCGACACTGAGACTGCTGATTATTCCTCCAACTATTTTGACCATAAGCATTAGGAAAAGAGTTACCTGGTCGGTTGTTTATAGAATTTACCTCCTCTGGATTTCCAGCAAAACTAGGTCCCTCACAGCTTAAAGTCTCATGGGCACCTCCACAATTCTCACAACACGGAGTCAAGAAAGGCGAGGAAGTAGCTGCCTCCGCGGTTTGCTGCTGTGTTTGATTCAAGGCTAACTTTTCTACAACTTTAGTTAGAGCATCTAATTGAGCAGATACATGATCCTACGGGGGAAGACTAAACATACATGGTTCTCTCTTTGACTCACCTCTCCCCTTGTTCTTGCACCACTGTCTGGTGCTAGCAGTCATGGTATCCAGAAGCTCCATTGCTTCATCTCCAGTTCTTGCCATGAAATTTCCTCTAGATGAGGAACTCAGCAACATTTTGTTTGAATCATTCAGGCCTTTGAAGAACGACAGCACTAACTCCTTGTAACACCCCAACCGCTAATCATATGCTTACCGTCTAACCGTCCTATTAATCCTACGAGTTCGCAGCGGAATTAATACATACTTACTACGGCGGGTGTGAAACAATGCCGCTAACCGCCCATACGGCTAGCTAGGCTACTAATACTTACAGTCACGGTCTGATGAACATAACGTACCGAGCTACTAAATTACTTACCAAAATAACATATGCCGAATACTTACATCCTGGATCACCGAGTATTTAGAGTATACTCAATTACAACCTTTCAAGTTACCAAAAGAATGAGTTTCTAAAGCTACTCATCTATACCAATGCTCCTTTCCCAATATCCAAAAAGGTGTACCCCATGGTACACCGGCTAATCAAAACTGTAGCCCTGTACTACTTAGTACACCCATCATGAATTCAGTGTTTACATTCCAAAAAGAAGATAAAAGAAATGAAAGTAGGTCTTCACATCTTCATCAATCTCGAGTACCTGCGTGTAGTAAAAATGGTGCCCCAAGGGGCTCAGCAAAAGCTGCATATGGACTCCGCATATACCGCGTGCTAGCTAGGGCACGCCGACTATTTGACGTCCACTAAACATGCCATTCATTATTCATACATACATGCTTTTCATACATCATACATGCTCATACAATACATTACACAATCAAGGCAACACTACAAGTACACATCTTACTTACCTTCACAAGGTTAGCCAAATTATGCATCCGGGTTAATCGGAATGCTTTACTCTTTTACTCATTACTTACTTCTTCTTACTTACAATTACTTACTTCCTTTTTTTACTTTACTTACTCATTCTTACTTACTTACTTATACTCAAGTCAAGTCGTCGGGACCTCCGGCCTTGGGGACTACACCGTCCCACATCCGGGATTTACTTGACTCACCAATCCGGGATGCTACCCACTTAAGGGATTTGGGCCGCGGACCAGTTTAAGAGTCAGGAATTGGAGCCAACCTCTCGTGACTCCGCATCCTCACGCGTGGCCGAAACTATATCGGACTTCTACTCATTCCAATTTAATTACCATTTTAAGTTAGGATGGTTAGCTTGTTAGGAATAAGTTAGAAGTCCAACCACAATAAATAACGGTCACGGTACAATACAACATACATACACACATTCACATCATCCATACATTTCATGAAGTATACAAACTAAGAATTAAAGAAAATATACAACATCATACAACACTACATATTCACAAGTATGCATATTAACTCCGATTCGTGCATTTATCTTATTTGGTGATCAATTAGCACACAACACACAAATCAGAGTAACCAAGATAGCATACGGGGCATGAGGAATCCATACCGTTCACCGTTGTACGTAATTCCAAACGTCCTTCGATGTCACAAATCAAGTCCTATTACATACATACAATCGAATGATTAATTCAGCTATCATTACTTAACTCATACTTACTATGTCCTTATACTTTACACTTACACTTACTTACTTTTCCTTTATTTAAGTTTCTATCTTCTTACTTAAGGTTTGCATGCCTACACACATGTACATATACATATGTATGGGTATACATATACATATATATATACAATTATTTAAATTAAAATATATTTTTTTTTTGTCAGACCGGACTTGCGACCGACCCTGGCAAGTCCGGTCCATTCCAGTAGCTCAGGTTACGGAAATTCTTCTGGCCGACCGGACTTGCATGTCCGGTCGCAAGTCCGGTCCATTCCAGTAGGTTTCATCGGGGAATTTTTTTGGTCCGACCGGACTTGCATGTCCGGTCGCAAGTCGGTCGATTCCAGTAGCATTCTGACGGGAAATTTTTCTGCTCGACCGGACTTGCAAGTCCGGTCGCAAGTCCGGTCGATTCCAGTATTTGCATTTTAATTTCTGTTTTCAGTCCTCTCTTTCACCCATTACTTCCCCATTGTTCCTACACTTAATCCTACATGTTTTAACACCATTTAAACCTCCTAATACACCCTAGTTCATTTCCTAACTCCTTACACAATTTTATACTCATTCACTCATCTAATTTTCTAAGTTTCAACTCACACTTTCACTAGTTGTTTCCCTAGTTGTGTTTGCTACAGATTTTAGCACTAACACTCTCCATCTACCACTCCCTCTTCTAATGTCACTTCTAACACATTATAATTACATTAACTATCTCTCTCAACTTATCCTCTATCTTCCTTAATCAAAATCTGTTACACACTCCCATTATTCACCTAGTTTTAATTCTCTAAGTGTTCTAATCCTAGGCACATTTTGCCATAGTCTCCCCTATAATTTTATACTCTCACCACATTGTTTTACTCACATCTATATTGTCTCACCTGTCTTCAATAACATCAATATACACAAGCTCCCATATACAATCCCAATACTAAAACACTACAAAATTCCTGCACACAAACACTAATCCCCAATCTGTTTTGTAACAGTTTTACATGTCTTTTAAAGGCTTCAAATACTTATACTCTCTTATACATTATACTACTAATGCATTACCATTTTACAATACGTATTTTTACTTCTAAAAATCTGTTACATACGCATTTACAAGACTACATAAGGACAAGTATATTACCTTGTTATTTCACAAGCTTCTTCTTTCTTTCTCCTTCCACTTTCTCTACCGGTTTTGTAATCTCAATCCTCTAACACTACAACCATTCATATACACCATTCAATATTTAAAACTAACCCTAACCATTAATCAAGTTCTAATGCACATTCTAGGGTTTAGAATTTATATTACCTTGCAAGGGTTCAAATGGAGCTTGGAGTGGCTCAAGAACAATATTTCCAACTCCACCAACAAGCCAAAATCGGCTAGAACAAGAGGAAGAACAAGGGTTTAGTTCGTGAATCTCGTTTTGCCCATAAGGGCTAGAAAAAGATGGAGTTTTCGAAATATTTTTACCTTAGAAGAACAAGGAGAACAAGGGCCTTCTAATGGTGGTGTTGAAGCTTCAAATGGGGAATACCCTCAAAATCGAAAATGTTTGTTTTTGGATTTTGGAAAGATGAAAATGTAGCTCTTGAGGAGAGGATTACAATGGTGTAGTTTTTGTAATTTTTGGAGAAGTGTGGAGAGAGTTACAAAGGAGAGAAGGTGAGGTTTTTGTGTTTTGTTTCAATCTTCCATGGGAACCGATGGAGGTTGAAGAAGAGAGGAAAAAGAGAGAGTGAGGGTGCTGGTCCACGTGAGGGAAAAGAGAGAATGGGGTAGGAGAGAGAATTGTGAGAGAGTAATAGAGTGGGGTGAGGTTTACTTTATTGTTTTTGTTTTTAGTAAATAAGGAAGTGTGGGTGAGTGTGTGTATATATGTAGAATCGGACACACACAGAGACCAAGGGGGTTTTAAAATTCTTTTTACATTCTTGGACACATAAGTTTGTGTTAATTATATTCCTACCCCACAATTTCCCGTTTTTTGACAGTTTTTACTCATTTCTCGTTTTCTTGATTTTATTGGTCCTACAGCTTCACTAATATTTGTTAATGATTATTTAGTTGACCAAAACTGTTACGAGTCTATTTGACCCGCTTAAAGACACGTTTTCCCGGTTACCTCGAAAAACGCGCTTTAAGGTTCGTTAGTGATTTTAATCCGTTTTAGGGATCCGTTTTCTTCGGGATTTGTTCCCTCATAATTATTTACACTTAATTAAGCCTCTAAATTACTTATTAGCCTAATTAATCACTGTTTTTAATTACGGGGTATTTCACTCCTAGCTGCTCATACCATGGTGTGGGCACAGAATCTGTAACTCCTTGAATCTATCCCACGAGTCATACAGAGACTCTCCTGGCTCCTGACAGAAATTTGTAATCTCTACAATCTTCTCCCTTGTCTTTGATGGAGGGTAGTACTTCGCCAGGAACTTGTTCGCCAAATCTGCCCACGTATGGATTCTACTGGGCTGCAAACTTTGTAACCACCTAGCTGCTCCATCCTTCAGAGAATATGGAAACAACTGCAACCGGATGCACTCATTCATATTTCCCGTCTTGTTGAATGTGTTGCAGAAGTCCAGGAATGCAGAGATGTGGTGTGGAGCGTCATCTGAATCAAGCCCGCTGAATTGCCCCTGATGGTACAATGTGGTGATGAAGCTCGTCTTGAATTGTCATGCATCTAGCTCAGCTTGCGTCACCTGGGAAGGACGATAGCAGAAGGTCTCCCCTCAACCGACGGCTGCTGGTATTCACCCAAAGTTGGTCTGGCTGCCATGGCGAACTGCAACTGTCATCGGCTATGGAAATACCTCTCGATCTCTGGTTCAAAATCAGCTAATGGACCACCTGCAGATCGAGTTCGACGTATGGACATAAATTAACGTCTGTAAGAAGTAAAATTACTAATGTAAAAATTGAATAAAATAATATCTACAGAATCAAAGCTAAGCGAAGACAACTCAAAAATAAAGCTATAAATTCAACTCGAAATAATAATAAACGCGCAAATAAAATTGAAACCTAATAAAATTAAAAACTAATAAGTATATATATCCTAATCAGAAACGTAAAAAAAGTAGAAGTAAAAAAGTGAGAGAAAAATAAATGAAATAAAATTCAGTTCAAAGTATACGTTTCCTAAAACTAAGCAACTATATCCTAAGTAATCAAAAAGTAAAATCACACAAACAAGATCTGTAATACCCTGAATTTTTGTAGCCCTAATGGAAACCATAGTTCCATAGGAATTATTAGAGAACTCGAGGAAACCCTAGTGGTCGGGAATCAACCAAGAAACCCTGGAGAAACCCTAATTCAGAAAGTTCCGAAAAACACTAAAATTTCAGGGAGTTACTTAGAGTTCAATAAGCCTCGGTCAACTGTGGTCAAACCTTGGTCAACCTTGGTCTAACCTCGGTCAAATATTGGACAATGGTCAAACCTTGGTCAATGGTCAACTTTGACCATGATGATGCAGTGGTGATGCAGTGGTGATGTAGTGATGATGCAGTGATGATGCAGTGATGATGTCGGCATGACATAATGATGATGTAAGCGTCAAGGTGTCAAGAGATGATTAGTTACACATGATCCAATCAAGAGAAGCCTTGAAATACCCCGAACTTAAATATGGTGATTAGAATATTTTAATATAGTATTTAAGGGCCTAATAGTGCCTAAGTAATTTTGGTAAGGAAAATAAATCCAAAAGAAATGAGAAAAACGCTTAGAAAGCGGAAAACGCTAAAATAAGCGTTAAATAACCATAAGAGGTACGAGACCTCGGTTATAGTACCGTAAGGATTCCTAAGGCTTATGCTTGCCTAATTAGTATACGGGAGCGATTCCCGAAGAAAACGGATCCAAGAAATGTATTAAAACGCTAAAAGAGCTTTAGCGCACGTTTTTCGAGGAAACCCGAAAACGTGACTTTAAGTGGTCAAACAGACCCGTAAAAAATTATAAATCATTAAATAATAATTATTAAGCACTTATGGAAGCTTAATAATCAATAAAAATAATTAAACGAGAAAATTCTGGAAAACGGGCCCGGTTAGTGAATAGTATCAAAACCGGGTAAAATAACGAGCGTTTTCTGTAAAAGACGAAAAATGCTCCAGCTAGTATAACAGTGGGGGCCGATTTTTACTGGTATAAAAGCTCACTCTCACACACATGTAACTAGCTAATTAAATAAGGAGAGTCAAAAGCAAAAAGTAGAAAAGGTACTTTGACCTTTCCTCTCACCTCACTTCCCCATTTCTCCTTTCTCTTTCTTCTTTCTCCTTCCCCATCGATTTCTCTCTCCTTCTCCATGGGGCTGGCAATTTTTGAGAAGCTCCAACACCTCTCATGGCTTCTCTTCTTTCTCTCCATGATCTAGCTCCATTTGAGCTCCAAATGTAAAATAAAATACATATTTGAACTCCTCTCTTCAAGCTCTACATTTCTATCTTTTCAAAATCCGAAAATGATCAACTTCATCTCCATGGGTTTTGCCCATTTGAAGAGAAAAGCACACCATTGTGAAGCTTGGAGTCTCCTCTTTCAAACAAGGTAAAAATCTCCATGAAAGACCTCACTTTTCTCCATCTCCTTGGTGGCTGATTTTTGTCTCTCTCTCTTACCTTGTTTTTCCTCTTGTTTTGGAGCTTTGCTTCAACCCTCCAATGGTGGTGAAAACACCTTCTTGAACCAAGGGCTAAAACCCCTCCTAAAACACTCCAAAGGTAAACCCTAGAAATCTTGTTTTGAATATCTCAATGGATTAGTATGAATCTAAGGGTTAGTGTATTGATTATGCTTGTCTTTGTGTAATTGGGTGATGGGAATGGAGTTTGGCAACTCCATTCCCCACAAAACCGATTTGGACAAGAAAGAGAGAAGGAGGAGAAATGGAAAAGAAATGAAGGAATCAAAAGCTCAAGGTAAGAGCTCCTTCTTAATGCTTAATTTAATGCATTAGTGTAATGGGAACGGGTAAACAAATAAAAGAACATAAACCATTGTATTAGAATTGTAATTGTGAAAGTTGGGTATTTGTGAACAAGTATGTGGATTGTAGGCCTTAGAGCCAAGGCATTGTGTATGTGTATTGATATGGGTTTTGAGGAATTAATGATGTATTAAGATTGCTTGTATTGCTGGTAGGACCCTTGTATGGGTGCTAGGATAGGAATGATTTTGGTGGTAATGGGTATGTGTGGATAAGTGAGAATTGTAGGTGAACTATGACAAAATTTTGGTAGGAATATGTACATTGTGGATGACTTGGTGAATGGGAACCAAGGTATGTATTGGGGATAATGGAGATGTTTAATGACCATGGAGTAGTGGTTGTAATATAAGAAGGAAAGGATAAAAATCTGTAGCAAGAAGTGTAGTGAAACATTGTAGAAACTAGAGCAAAAACTAGTGTGAAAGATTTTGTAAAAATAGTGTTGGACTTGGGTATAGATGGTGCAATTACTTGGAAATGAATTGGCATGGTAAGATGGAATATTTGGGATGCTAGTAATGGTATTGGAAGAAGGAGTAATGAAGGGTAGAAGCTGGAACAAAATCTGTAGCATGGAGGGATGAAAAATGTTGTAAGTGTGGAAAAGGAATAAAGGAATTGTGTAAGTTATTTGATGGATTTAGTAATGGGATTGATGGATGGATTGAGGTATATTAGGAAGCCTAAATGGCACTAAAACATGTGGGATTACATGTAGGAGATTGGAGAAGTAATGAGTAAAAGAGAGGACTGAAAAACAGATTTTGAAATTGAAGTACTGGGCCGGACCGGACTTGCGACCGAACCTGCAAGTTCGGTCGAGCCCAGAAGTACAAAGACGGGAAACCTTCTGGAATGGACCGAACTTGCGACCGGACTTGCAAGTTCGGTCGGACCAGAAAATTCTCCCGTCTGAAACCTTCTGGAATGGACCGAACTTGCGACCGGACTTGCAAGTTCGGTCGGCCAGAAAATTCCGCCGATGAAAGTCTGGAATGGACCGAACTTGCGACCGGACTAGCAATTTCGGTCGAGACAGAAAATTTCCATACTGATAGCTACTGGAATGGACCGGACTTGCGACCGACCCTGCAAGTCCGGTCGAGTCAAAAAAAAAGAAAATGTTTTATTATATGATTATAGTAATCATATGTATATATATATGCCTATACCCATATATTCATATATATGTAGTAATACACCATTAATGAAGTAGTAATGGTAAGAAAGTAAGAATATGAGTAGGAAAGCAAGTATAAAAAGTAACCAAGAAAGTTGAGAGTATGAGAACATTAAGTACACCGGATAACGGGGGTAAGTACGGGAGTAGTAATTATTTGTGTATCGTAAGAGTATAGTATTAATAATAATGTTGGAAATTATCAGTGGAACAAGTGTGAACCAAGGAACAAGGGAACACGTGTTAAAGCTAACTCGTGGAAAGGTATGATTTTCTCATGCCCGTATGCTAACCGAGTTACGTTGATTTGTATGATGTATGCCGGCTAATCAAGACTAAAGCATGAAAATGGTTTATTGCCTTCATTGTATGTCTTGATGTATGTTGTGTGAGCTAACCCTCTTGACTGATTGTGTGGTCATTTAGTGCGTAGTACGACTCATAGATGAGTCTTGTATTGTAGGACTCGTAGTAAGAGCCACGTTGTGAACTAATGGAAACGTAGCAAACACACTAAACTACGAATCAATAAACGATAACGCAAACCCAATGAACTCACTAGAACGTGAGGGAGTGTACGAGAGTAATAACCTCCCGATAACGTAGGGAACCGAAATGAATAATCCACAATTAATAAGTAGTGGAAGTATATAAGTAACCTCTAATAGAGGAATTAATCTTGGTGCAAGACATGAACCATGAGAGTAGTAAAGAATGATGAGGGATCTCCAAACCCTTAGCAATAGTCAACCCATTATGAGAGGACCCGATGATGAAAGTATGCCCCGAACGAGAGAGTATTCGATATGTTGGGGAAACCTTAAATCTGAGGATACTAGACGGGTGGTAATTCCCTAAGCTAACAGAGGTTATCGAGAGAGATACTTCTAGGCTAATCCATGAGATTGTAAGATGCTCTGAGAGAAGAGTATGGGAATTCGAGTAGTCCGGTAGAAGGACATTGAGTATTTGAGGAGCTAAGCGTATAGCCCTCGTATTGTAGGTCGGTGGCGAGTCTTGAGTATGACTCCGCCCAGAGGCCAAAGTAATGAGTATTGAGTATTGTGTATGTAGAGTAAAGTAATGAGTACTGAGTAAGAAGGAGTACGAGTACGTAATGGTACCGTGTACTGAGTATGTATGAGTGAGTTTGAGTATTGAGTACATATGAGCAGGTATGTAGTATTGAGCAGTGAGTATGCACAAGTTTAGTAACGAGTCCAGAGTAAGGATCGTGTACGATAAGGTATTGAACATGGAGTGATGAGTATACAAGAGTAAGGAATGAGTATGAGTAGAGTAGAGAATATCGAATACAGTATGAACAGAGTAGTGAGTAACGCAACGAAAAGAGTAATGAATAAATAACTAATATGAACGGCTGACCATCGAATTGTCTTCCTTAGTAAGTATTGAACCTTGTATGTGTATGTAGGTATTGTGAATATATTGTTGTAGCACGAGTATGTATGTATGCATGTAAAATGAACTCCATGTACATCCGACCCAAGAGTCGGCGTACGCGGTTAGCACGCGGTATATGCAAATTCATGCGCAGCGTAAGCTGACCCCTCGGGGGACCGTTTTAGTGTGCAGGTACCCGAAGCTGACCACCGTTCGAGAGAGTAGGACGGGGAGCTATGTAAGCATGGGTAGTTGTATGAAAAGGGATTGTACTTGTAATGTATTGGGAATTGAAAGTCCAAGCTGTATCGGTAACTTAAGGATGTAGTATACTCGGTATAGTAATGAATTGAAGTTGTAATTGATTATGATGTAAGCAATGGGAAGTATTGTTTATGTAGAGTACTCGGTATGTTCACATTCATCAGACCGATAGTATGTAGAATTGTAACTCGCCTTGTTAGTCACGTGGGTGGACTAACGGCATTGTACGCCCGCCGTTGAGTAAGTAATATCCGCTGCGAAGGTAAGTATGGTACAGTAATGACGGTATTAGTGGTAGGGGTGTTATAAAAGTGGTATCAGAGCGAAGTATCGCTCTGATGGATGAAATACCGAGTTTAGGTAAATACCGAGTTAGGAAGTAGAGACGTAGGCTAAGGGTTGAGGTAGCGTGTGAGGTACGCTAGTTAGGAACTTCCGTGTGAATCGGAAACCTACAACAACCATACCCCCCCTCCGCAACCCACGGTAATAAGTTGGGAGAATAACGCAGAGAGATGGAAAGAACCTCTCACACTCGGGTAACACCCGATCTGGCAGTTGCAAGTAAACCTCATTAGAAAAAGAACTGTTATACGGTAGAGTCCAAGAACTGGAAGCCCGAAGACGGTTCCCGTTGGATGACGATGACCGCACTTAATGGCGAGAAAATGAAGATCCTAGACACAAGGATAATGGAATTTATGGCACCATGGGGCGACCTGCTTCGCAGTCGCAAGAACCATGAGTAGCCAGCAAGAAGAGAAGCACAATCGCACAATGAAACAAGGAAGAGAGAGTAGCAAGCCCGAGACAAGAGAGTCTATGGACTGTAATGTTTGATAATACCAACAACGGTATGCAAACCGACTAAGGAATTTGTCGAGGTTGGATTAATACCAAACCTACACGCCAAGAGGCTGTAATAACCGAACAACATAGTCCAGACGACTATGAACGTATCCATAAACATACACCTATAGGACCCCAATATGGTTCCTAAGGATAAGTCAAGTCTCATTAACCACAGTGAAGGTGTGAGACACCGACTGACGACAAACCATGTCAAGTATACTGAGAAGCGACTCAGGAGATCGATCACCAAGATCAAAGATCAAATGAAGACCTAATAAAACCACCAATTATGGATGGAAACGATACCGTAACTGGTATACGTTAACCGAAAAAACAACCTACCGCGCACTTGCCTAGGGCAAGTGCAGCACTACAAGACGGTGGAAGACTTTAAAACCCGTAAATACTTGCTAAAGTACCGCTATGACGAATGGAGCAAATATAGGATCACCAATCCTAAGTATTTAAATAACGAAAACCACGGAAAGGCTTAACGGCCTGCCCATTGTATTAAAAGTATACCAGTCAGCGAGAAGCTGGACTTGGTCAAGACCTCAATCATGGCAACGCCATGAAGAATTCCTTTTAACACCGAACTGTTATTTCAAAACCCAAATGTTTCTTTCAAAAACCACAAACCCTTCTTTTAAACCTTGGATTTTTAAAAACCAAACAGACGGAATTACGGTGAGTATCATAGAATGATACAAGAGGAGTTGACAATGGAATACTTCACCTAGGTGTGTGACGAGCACTACGAGTGTACCCAAATACGGGATGTGGGACGACCACACTCCGAAGGAGCTTGCGGGTTGACATATAGTTAGGTAAGTGGTAACGTGCCAAGACGGTACCCCACGTATGTATACATGTAGTGCACGAAACACGGGAAGTAGTCAACTCTGTTCTACGGACCATAAGTAAATTTAAAATAGAACAGCTGGTTACCATAACCGAACAAAGAAAACTCAGATAAGCTACAAGCTAAGGAGTCAGAAACTCACTTCAGGAGAACCATTAAGAGTTGAAAGTGCAAGAAGCACTAACAACGGGATAAGACATTGGATATGTCTCGAGGATATCTAAGTAAAACGTGATGACTGGAAGGAATACCCAGTCTAAGTACAGTAAGGCAAATGCTTAACATTAACACAACAGTGCTCAATGAACGGGATAGGATTCCCAGAACAGCTACCACAAACGCACAGGGTGATGTTATAAGGCACCAGAAATACCATTCATCACCGGAAGGGATATCAAATCCGTTATAACACAAGGAAAAATACCAATGGTCTACCCTAAGAACGGGAGACTTCATTACCCCCAATGAGATAACTCAAATCCAGAACCGCAAGGTGGAACAACAAACTGAACATACTCATAAATGTCAGCCAGATGCTACCGTATAATCGGTACTACCCAGAAGCAATCCATAAAGAGTATCTAGTCAACACAGTTGAACGAGATGCAGTGGTAAGAACCACAATCGGAACGAATATCCGGTTGGAACACCGGAGGTATCCCACTTGATGGGGGATATCCCAACTTAACAAATGGTATCGATCAATACCAGGATACAAAAGGGTCTCCAACAAACGGAAGCGTGATGTGACAATCTTATCATGGAGCCCAGTATCACCTCCAAACCCAGCAATGCCTTGTGGAGAAGTAACCACTGGGAACGACCTATGAGCAGAGCTAGGCAATATGGCTAGTAGGCCATGAAACTCTTAACACACATAACCCAACGGTTGAAAAACCCATGTGAACCATATGGAAAGTGATCAAGGATGACACCGATAAATGAGTAACAACCAATAATGGGGGATCCTCTAAATGTGAGACCGCAAGAGCGGTGAACACAGGATTCCAAGAAGGGGATACCATCATAATTGTCGGGAATATCCCTTTCAGAACTACTAATGTAGTCAAGCTTGAGCATACAATTATTGTCAAGCAATGTGAAATAAGCTTCAACGGCAATGTTGACAACCAAAGAGTAACCGGTTAGATAAAACCAATGATGCTCGGGAGCTCAGAAAAATAAAGGAATACCATATGCGGTATTTGCCAAATATATGGGGAACCATTGTATAAATGATAGAGATGCATGAGCTGAAGCTAGCAACAGTGGATGCCACGTAAACCAATATTGTGGAATCAGTAAGAACATGGTGCGCATCAGGCGACCAATGTACGTGAATAATCACCCAATACTATGGAGTTGTTAGTACAATATGGTAGACACACCGGGCGACAAGCTAGAAGTCTGCACCAAATGATGAAGCACCACCTGAAAGAGTAGCGATCAGTCCTATTGCGATCTCATAAGAGAGTTGCGGCCAAGGGTTCACGCCTCTGCACTCTGTAGGACTGAGTGTTTTGGTATTGCACTTGTGCAGTTAATGATCTAGTGGGATAGCTAGGAATATGGAAAATGTAAGTAGTGGTAAATCCTTCCTTTCACCAGTAAACATGGCATAAGCCAGTTAAGCGGAAGCTTAGAAACAAACCGTGCAGCCTAAGGCCAAAGAAGCACGAAGAGGGTGAAACACACCAATAATCACAAGATGTGAATTCCATTGGAATAAAAGTGAAAGGCGACTTAAGAAAGTCACAAGGACCGACGCATTGAAAATGCAAGGTCATACAAGTAAAGAACACTTGTAATGAATAAGAGAAACTGGTATAGTTCAGAAGCTGCTAACAATAGAGGAAGCACTACAACCAAGTAGTGACTTAACCTCAACCGACAATAAGTCGGAGGGACCAAGTGAAAGATCACTACAAACACAACAGTATGCATATAGATGGCCAGGGATCTGGTTATAAATCTAAAACTCATTGAGTTCACGCACGGTAAAATAATACCACGCGAGATGGAACAGACCTTAATCCCACAATAAGAGGGATAAAAAGGTGTTGTATAGCACATCTAGGATAACAAGAAGGGCGAATAACCCAAGTTATCAGGGTCGCGCAGCAGAAGCTAGTGGGCCCAGAATTCTAAGTGAAATACACCTAATGAACACGAGGTTAATCATTAACGCCTTACAGCCATTCAAGCTAGAACCGAACCCGGTTAAGAGTTAAATAAACTCCGATGAAAATTCTTGATGCAGGGACTAACCGATAGTACGGTTAAGACCCGTTGATCAAGGAACATTGTATAATAGACCGCATGGAAACTGAACCACTCCATGACGGCTGAATGCCTTCGACCAATGTTCAATATTGACACATGGTAGATTACGTGGGCGTAATCCCTTTTAAGGGGGGAAGAGCGAAAACCGTGAAATGTATGTTTTACGTGATAGGTGCGTAAACTACAATGCGCATAGCGCAAGAAAATTCGTTTTGATGGTTGATACTTATGTTACATAAACATTTGTATTCACTCATCGTGTAATTGTGGTAATTTGAGAAGCAAGTATAGGAAAAGGAGTAGTGAAACTCCAGGGGAATGAGAACCCCGATTGGTAATAGTATGAGGAATGAGTATGTATGGGAGACTTGAGGAGTATAAATCGGTTTGGAACCAATGTATGTAATGAGTATAAATCGGCATGAAACCGATGTATCTTATGAGTATGAATTTGGTATAGCAGATTAATGGGATATTATACCCATGAACTTCTTAAGTATAGTAGTTGGAGAAGATGCAGTAATAATTGATGAGATGATTAGTAAGTAAGTAAGTGAATCATGTAAATTGGAAAATGTATGTGTATGATTATGAATAGCAAGATTAAAAAGATAGAAAATGGAATGATGTTTGACGAGCTGTCTGTTTGTATTGAGGTGGGAAGTGGAACTTGATTTGCTAGCGATCAAGGGAAGCTGAACACAAATTGGGGTGGAAGGATAATTCAACACCAATGCTGATCACATTGGGGTTGAAGGACTCTGGAAGCTCCCTTAAGTGGCCACAATAATAACACTAGTAATAGGAATAATCATCATAAATTGAAATTGGGAGATGTATGCAAGTTTTCAAAATGAATTTCCAAAACTAATTTGGTACAATGTTTTCTTCAAACTTGAGAATGAGGATCGGTTTTGAAACCGCTCCCACGGGCGCTAGTGGATCTTCCATGCCTAGGCACGGGTATCCGGTCGAAACCATAGGAGGAGAAGCTAGTTGTGAGTCGGTGGGAGTGTTGAATAGTTTTGAAACCACTACACCGGTTGTACGGTAACAGTGTGTGTTTTGTATTTTTCCAAGGGCACTGGGGAAGCGTAGTCCCGAGTAAGTATGAGTAAGTATGAGTAAAGTATGAGTAAGTAAGTATGAGTAAGTGCCTGAGGATCTCTATATGTGCAAATGAATTTGATCAGAACCAAAGGACCGTAGAGCCAGAAAGTGTAAGTGCTCAAGTCATGACGGCCGTGAACCAGAAAGCGTAAGTGTTCAAACGTGACCGGTACCTGAGGGATCACTCGCCATTGGGGGAGGATTGTACCTAATTGTCTGCGGATGGACCCCCTTGGAGAGAAGTAAAACGGATATTTTTGATTGCTATGCATGCAGTGACATGCTGTTTGGATGCGTAGTATGCATCATGTCAAACATTTGGAGTTTGACAAGTTATATGTAGAGGTCATAACCTTAGCATAGAGTATATGTACGAGTAACAGTATTAGATTCACCAACTTTGAGGGCAAAGTTCTTTAAGGGGGGTAGATTGAAATACCCCGAACTTAAATATGGTGATTAGAATATTTTAATATAGTATTTAAGGGCCTAATAGTGCCTAAGTAATTTTGGTAAGGAAAATAAATCCAAAAGAAATGAGAAAAACGCTTAGAAAGCGGAAAACGCTAAAATAAGCGTTAAATAACCATAAGAGGTACGAGACCTCGGTTATAGTACCGTAAGGATTCCTAAGGCTTATGCTTGCCTAATTAGTATACGGGAGCGATTCCCGAAGAAAACGGATCCAAGAAATGTATTAAAACGCTAAAAGAGCTTTAGCGCACGTTTTTCGAGGAAACCCGAAAACGTGACTTTAAGTGGTCAAACAGACCCGTAAAAAATTATAAATCATTAAATAATAATTATTAAGCACTTATGGAAGCTTAATAATCAATAAAAATAATTAAACGAGAAAATTCTGGAAAACGGGCCCGGTTAGTGAATAGTATCAAAACCGGGTAAAATAACGAGCGTTTTCTGTAAAAGACGAAAAACGCTCCAGCTAGTATAACAGTGGGGGCCGATTTTTACTGGTATAAACAGCTCACTCTCACACACACATGTAACTAGCTAATTAAATAAGGAGAGTCAAAAGCAAAAAGTAGAAAAGGTACTTTGACCTTTCCTCTCACCTCACTTCCCCATTTCTCCTTTCTCTTTCTTCTTTCTCCTTCCCCATCGATTTCTCTCTCCTTCTCCATGGGGCTGGCGATTTTTGAGAAGCTCCAACACCTCTCATGGCTTCTCTTCTTTCTCTCCATGCTCTAGCTCCATTTGAGCTCCAAATGTAAAATAAAATACATATTTGAACTCCTCTCTTCAAGCTCTACATTTCTATCTTTTCAAAATCCGAAAATGATCAACTTCATCTCCATGGGTTTTCCCCATTTGAAGAGAAAAGCACACCATTGTGAAGCTTGGAGTCTCCTCTTTCAAACAAGGTAAAAATCTCCATGAAAGACCTCACTTTTCTCCATCTCCTTGGTGGCCGATTTTTGTCTCTCTCTCTTACCTTGTTTTTCCTCTTGTTTTGGAGCTTTGCTTCAACCCTCCAATGGTGGTGAGAACACCTTCTTGAACCAAGGGCTAAAACCCCTCCTAAAACACTCCAAAGGTAAACCCTAGAAATCTTGTTTTGAATATCTCAATGGATTAGTATGAATCTAAGGGTTAGTGTATTGATTATGCTTGTCTTTGTGTAATTGGGTGATGGGAATGGAGTTTGGCAACTCCATTCCCCACAAAACCGATTTGGACAAGAAAGAGAGAAGGAGGAGAAATGGAAAAGAAATGAAGGAATCAAAAGCTCAAGGTAAGAGCTCCTTCTTAATGCTTAATTTAATGCATTAGTGTAATGGGAACGGGTAAACAAATAAAAGAACATAAACCATTGTATTAGAATTGTAATTGTGAAAGTTGGGTATTTGTGAACAAGTATGTGGATTGTAGGCCTTAGAGCCAAGGCATTGTGTATGTGTATTGATATGGTGTTTTGAGGAATTAATGATGTATTAAGATTGCTTGTATTGCTGGTAGGACCCTTGTATGGGTGTGGCTAGAATAGGAATGATTTTGGTGGTAATGGGTATGTGTGGATAAGTGAGAATTGTAGGTGAACTATGACAAAATTTTGGTAGGAATATGTACATTTGTGGATGACTTGGTGAATGGGAGAACCAAGGTATGTATTGGGGATAATGGAGATGTTTAATGACCATGGAGTAGTGGTTGTAATATAAGAAGAAAAGGATATAAAATCTGTAGCAAG
Source organism: Limonium bicolor (assembly GCA_023374045.1). NCBI lineage: Eukaryota > Viridiplantae > Streptophyta > Magnoliopsida > Caryophyllales > Plumbaginaceae > Limonium > Limonium bicolor. The sequence goes on along the minus strand of CM041777.1, from coordinate 79,780,992 downwards.
AAGTGTAGTGAAACATTGTAGAAACTAGAGAAAAACTAGTGTGCAAGATTTTGTAAAAATAGTGTTGGACTTGGGTATAGATGGTGCAATTACTTGGAAATGAATTGGCATGGTAAGATGGGATATTTGGGATGCTAGTAATGGTATTGGAAGAAGGAGTAATGAAGGGTAGAAGCTGGAACAAAATCTGTAGCATGGAGGGATGAAAAACTGTTGTAAGTGTGGAAAAGGAATGAAGGAATTGTGTAAGTTATTTGATGGATTTAGTAATGGGATTGATGGATGGATTGAGGTATATTAGGAAGCCTAAATGGCACTAAAACATGTGGGATTACATGTAGGAAGATTGGGGAAGTAATGAGTAAAAGAGAGGACTGAAAACAGATTTTGAAATTGAAGTACTGGGCCGGACCGGACTTGCGACCGAACCTGCAAGTTCGGTCGAGCCCAGAAGTACAAAGACGGGAAACCTTCTGGAATGGTTTGAACTTGCGACCGGACTTGCAAGTTCGGTCGGACCAGAAAATTCTCCCGTCTGAAACCTTCTGGAATGGACCGAACTTGCGACCGGACTTGCAAGTTCGGTCGGCCAGAAAAATTCCGCCGATGAAAGCTTCTGGAATGGACCGGACTTGCAAGTTCGATCGAGACAGAAAATTTCCATACTGATAGCTACTGGAATGGACCGGACTTGCGACCGACCCTGCAAGTCCAGTCGAGTCAAAAAAAAAAAGAAAATGTTTTATTATATGATTATAGTAATCATATGTATATATATATATGCCTATACCCATATATTCATATATATGTAGTAATACACCATTAATGAAGTAGTAATGGTAAGAAAGTAAGAATATGAGTAGGAAAGCAAGTATAAAAAGTAACCAAGAAAGTTGAGAGTATGAGAACATTAAGTACACCGGGATAACGGGGTAAGTACGGGAGTAGTAATTATTTGTGTATCGTAAGAGTATAGTATTAAATAATGTTGGAACATTATCAGTGGAACAAGTGTGAACCAAGGAACAAGGGAACACGTGTTAAAGCTAACTCCGGTGAAAGGTATGATTTTCTCATGCCCCGTATGCTAACCGAGTAGTTACGATTTGTATGATGTGTATGCCGGCTAATCAAGACTAAAGCATGAAAATGGTTATTGCCTTCATTGTATGTCTTGATGTATGTTGTGTGAGCTAACCCTTCTTGACTGATTGTGTGGCTTCATTTAGTGCGTAGTAGTACGACTCATAGATGAGTCTTGTATTGTAGTGATCGTAGTAAGAGCCACGTTGTGAACTAATGGAAACGTAGCAACACACTAAACTACCGAATCAATAAACGATAACGCAACCCAATGAACTCACTAGATGAGGGAGTGTTACGGGATAATAAACCTCCTATCAACGTATTAAACGAAACCAAAATATATCCCATTAAATAAGATATGGAAATTTATATAACCTCTAATAGAGAAATTAATCTTTGGCAATACAATGAACCATGAGAGTAGTAAAGAATGATGAGGGATCTCCAAACCCCTTAGCAATTAGTCAACCCATTATGAGAGGACCCGACTGATGAAAGTATGCCCCGAACGAGAGAGTATTCGATATGTTGGGGAAACCCTTAAATCTGAGGATACTAGACGGTGGTAATTCCCTAAGCTAACAGAGGTTATCGAGAGAGATACTTCTAGGATAATCCATGAGATTGTAAGATGCTCTGAGAGAAGAGTATTGGGAATTCGAGTAGTCCGGTAGAACGGACATTTGAGTATTTGAGGAGCTAAGCGTATAGCCCTCGTATTGTAGGTCCGGTGGCGAGTCTTGAGTATGACTCCGCCCAGAGGCCAAAGTAATGAGTATTGAGTATTGCGTATGTATGAGTAAAGTAATGAGTACTGAGTAAGAAGTGAGTACGAGTACGTAATGAGTACCGTGTACTGAGTATGTATGAGTGAGTTTGAGTATTGAGTACATATGAGCAGGTATGTAGTATTGAGCAGTGAGTATGCACAAGTTTAGTAACGAGTCCAAAGTAAGGATCGTGTACGAGTAAGGTATTGAACATGGAGTGATGAGTATACAAGAGTAAGGAATGAGTATGAGTAGAGTAGAGAATATCGAATACAGTATGAACAGAGTAGTGAGTAACGCAACGAAAAGAGTAATGAATAAATAACTAGTATGAACGGTTGACCATCGAATTGTCTTCCTTAGTAAGTATTGAACCTTGTATGTGTATGTAGGTATTGTGAATATATTGTTGTAGCATGAGTATGTATGTATGCATGTAAAATGAACTCCATGTACATCCGACCCAAGTAGTCGGCGTACCGCGGTTAGCACGCGGTATATGCGAATTTCATGCGCAGCGTAAGCTGACCCCCTCGGGGGACCGTTTTTAGTGTGCAGGTACCCGAAGCTGACCACCGTTCGAGAGAGTAGGACGGGGACTGCTATGTAAGCATGGGTAGTTGTATGAAAAGGGATTGTACTTGTAATGTATTGGGAAATTGAAAGTCCAAGCTGTATCGGTAACTTAAGGATTGTAGTATACTCGGTATAGTAATGAATTGAAGTTGTAATTGAATTATGGATGAGTAAGCAATGGGAAGTATTGTATTATGTAGAGTACTCGGTATGTTCACATTCATCAGACCGATAGTATGTAGAATTGTAACTCGCCTTGTTAGTCACGTGGGTGACTAACGGCATTGTACGCCCGCCGTTGAGTAAGTAATATCCGCTGCGAAGGTAAGTATGGTACAGTAATGACGGTATTAGCGGTAGGGGTGTTACAAGCCTTGTGTCATCTTCATTAATGACTAAACTCCCTTAGGTGTCACTTTATCATTCGACAACAGTTGGAACCAATGAGGGTGAAACACGTGTCCTAACCTTATTAATTATTCTTGTCCTTATATAATCATGAAGATGATAAGGCTTATCATCTTAATAATGAGGGGCGGCCACACATGGAGGGTGGAGATTAATCCAAGCAAAATATCTATGATCCAAGGGCTGTAAGTGAAGACATCTTTCTTAACCTCATCACTACTCACTATTCTTGTCTTATTCTCATTATTAGCCATGCCACTTGTCTCCTTCATTTAATATGGCCGGATACACATGGATGGATGGGATTAGAGCTTGGCTAGGTGTCTCTCATCTAAGGGCTCCTTAAGGATAAGGCTTATCTCTTTAATTATTACACTTGATTAATGAAGTAAAATGAACTCTTTTTGGAGTCCACTCACGCCATCTATAAGAGGGAGCTGGGTTCTGATTTCCTTGCCTTCTACACACACTCTCACGCCATTAGAATACCATAGAATCTCATAGAAGGCAACACCCACCATTAGAGAAGAGAATTCAAGCTAGAAATCAAGGAAAAACAAGATTTCAAGAAGGGAGAAGCAGCTGGTGACCTTGGGCGAATTTGTTGGTGGAATAAATTGATTCAATTAGATAAGGAACTTGTAAGGTCGTGGCTAGAATGTCAAGGAGAGTCCAGGTAACACTTATGCTCACCATTTCTTTCTTTAAACCCTAATTTTGAGCTTTAACTCTTGTTGATGGTAACTTCCGAACCCTAGATTCTCTTGAGCTTAAATTTTGACAGTGTTCTTAGATGGTTATTACTAGACTAAGCTCAAAAATTCAGGCGAAAATACCTTTGGGAAGTAGGATAATTTCTAGGAAACTTTTAGGAAGGAAAAATGTGTTTTAAGACTCCATGAGTGATTGCAATGGGATTTTGTTGAGTTTGGTGTGTTATTATACCTATATTAACTTATAATAGTTGATTATAGGTGGTGGGAACTCGTGGTTAGACATAAAAATGCTAGGTTAAGGTGGGAGGGCTTAAATGGTGCTTTAAGCCTTGAGACTTAGTAATAGGTTTCCGAATTCATCTTGCCTTGAAATTTTGAGAGTATTCCTATATTTCGAATTTAGATCCATGGTCAAAATTTTAGGTCGAAACTCATTTGGGAAGTCATTCAAATTATTAGGAAGTGATTTGGGCAAAAGGTGTGCTTTAAGCTTGCATAAGTGTAATTGTGTGTTGGTTATTAGATTTAATGGTTTATATGGTCATTATAGTCCTAATATGACTTGTGGTTGAAGTCTTAAGATATTGTGAAGTGTAAAATATATAAGGAAGTCCTGTAAGGTTGTATATGTGTGTTAAAACATGGAAAGAAGGAAAATTGTGTTTAAGTGTGGTTTTGGGTGTTTTGTTGCTTGGTTTATCCTTGAAAGGTTTGGAATGATATTGGTTTGACTATTTATCAGAAAATATGATGTGGATATCTTAACCCCTTTTCTAAGGATGATTGTGTGTAATACTCTCTTCTGGATGGTTTTGGAAATGATTTTTGAGTTATCCTTGTGTTGAGTGTTGATTTATGACTGATAAGAGATTGAGCTGGTTTCTGGTGGGTGAATGGTATATTCATGGGAGGAGCTTATTATTACATGAATTGTGAAGAATCTATTTAAGAGTTTTACAAATTATGTTGGTCATGATTATGAATGTTGGATTGGAAATTGTGTTGTGTGTGATACTATGTGATGGTGGACTTGCTGATTGGTTGGATGGTGATATTGAGATAGGCTATGGTTAGCCTCATTGAGAAAAGCTATTTGAGCAACTGAATATTAAGTCATTTTATGGCTTGCCGTATTGGCGACTGATTATTAGACTCCTACCAATGAATTGGGGTCGTCCTATGATCTACTCTTTGAGCTATGGTTAGCCTTAGGGGGTGTGCACACTTAAGGACATAGGGCCAGAGAATTGAGATTTGTGGATTTCACTTTGTGATTCCAGTGGGGTGTTGAGATTTAACCGATTCACGAGGTACGAATGTGATGGTAATCCAAGGGCAGGTAAACTCTTCTGTGTGATATACTCTTATTGCATGCCCCTGCTTGTGTGATGATGTTGGATGCTTATTTGTTATGCAAAGAGTTTTAAAGAGAAAATGAATTTTACAGGGTGAGGTAATTGTTACTCAGTTTCGCTGATTTTGTGCAACCCCTTTGTGTGTTTATTTGGATTTATGGTTGCAGGTGAAGTTAAATCTTTGTGTGATATTGCTCTTGAGCTTGGGACAAGGGAACACGCCGACATAGCTAGGAATGTTATTTATTTGTAAGTGGCAAACTCCTTGGAGCATGTTCCGGGAGTTAGGTTGTAGGTGGATTAGCCTTAGCATCCACACTAGTTGGTGTGGGTGTGGCGGTAGCACTCCGGTTTGCCTTAGGTGCTATTTAGTCTTCCGCTGTAAAATATTGTAGAAAGTTGTACAAGTAAAAATAAATAAATTAGGGTGTAAAAACCGGGGTGTTATAAGATCAAAAAAAAATAAAATAAAGAAAAGAAACCAAAAAAAATCCACGTACTATCAACTACAAAATCCAATCCGAGAGCAAAATAAAATAAAGGAAAAGATAAATAAAAATTAAATAATCTGAAAATCAATATCAAAATCTAAATTAGAAGATAAACAAATTTATCCTAACAAAATCAAAAACAAAAAACGTACTATTATTTAATAGATTAAAAACGGAACAAGTAATCAAATATGAAAACAAATCACGTACTAAACTAACTAAATCGAAACAAATTTAACAAACTAAATAACAGAAAAAAAAACTAAAATCCCAATCAAATAATAAAAATGTCAATTAACCGTGTCAAAGATCTTCGACAACGGCGCCAAAAACTTGTTAGCAGAAATATGATTACTATCTCTACCTAGGCAATGTACATATCATTTTGCGGGATAGTGATTAAGTGGGTTGTTGAACTCAGGGACCTTGTTCAATTAACTGACAAATTATTAACGTAACCAAGCTCAAATAAACTAAGAAAATGGGAATTTTTCACTTTTTCAGGTTTTCAATTAATTCAACTCAAACAACCAACATAAAATAATAGAACGATAAAAATAAACAAAACAAATATCGGTGTGAATTAAAAACGCTCCCCGGGTTATTCCACTCGTCTATTCCGTCAAAAATTCAATTAATATCAATTTTCACTATTTTATGCAATAAACTCACGAATTATAAATAGTTCGTTGACTGGTCCCTGTACAACGAACCCTAATTAACTGAAATAACAAGCCGCAAACCATGCCCAAGTTAATTCAAGTTAAAAGCATTAACCACAATTCCTATTGGAGACAGATTAACATATAGGCAAACCATGCTTCTAGTCGTTAATCTGGTTTGACTTCCTATCTAGAATTTAATCTCAGCACCGCATTTTGATATAAGCTCTACAAAAATCACTTAAAAATTGGCCATAAAATCCAAGCACATTAAGAACAAGAATCAAACTATTGCAAAATTATAATAATAGTGACAAATTTACATAACGTGAATTCTACGAAAAAGACTCGTTTTCCTAACCCGGGAAGCTAAATAAAACTACTCGCTCATGGTTTTAAAAACGAAAGCAAACATTGATACGAACATAAAATAACACGTAACGAGTAAAAATGTAACGCACAATAATAATGTAACAAATTAAATAACTTGTAACAAAACAAAGAAAATAATAAGAATAGTTCTAGAATGTCACGCCAAGTTACTAATAACGTTCAGACTACTCCCGATTCTGCCTTGCTTGCGCTGGTGTTAACTCACGGGGCTGTTGTTGCTCTCCTTAGCTATGGTGTGCTGGGTGGATGGCTATAATGGTGTGGTGATGGTCACGGATGAAGGTGGTATCGGGTGGTATGGATGGTGAAGGGCAATAGCGTAGAATGGGGTATATGGTGATGGAGGTTTTCGAACAGGATGGATGTGGTGATGGTGGTGTGTGTGGTGGAGTCGGGAGCAAGTGCATGGCTGATGGTGAAGTCGAAGGTGCAGGATGGAGGAGGCGGTGGCTGGTGCGTGAGAGAGAGTATGGCTGGGAAAAGGAATGATATCGAATGTGTTACTGGAGAATGATGGCGGCGTGAATGAATTTTGAAGCGTGCCCAGTATGGCTCTGGATGGGTGAATATATAGCAGCCATGGTGTTTATCAGTTGTTGACATATTTTTATCTTCTAAAGATCAATAAAACGTTGCTTGAAACCGGCACTGGTATTAATCCAGGTTTGTAAACAAGTACACAAACCCGGACCATGTCTAAAAATGCCCAGAAGGTTGTTTAAAGGTTGGTCCGACCATGCTAGTCCGGACGTAAGTCCGGATAGAACTTCAACATGCTCCTATTTCTTCGTTCTTGCTCTGATTTGCTCCCCATTGGTACCGTTGCGCTCCTTGAGATCCGAAATTCGCATTTCCAATACTTTTTCCTACTTTTAACACATTAAAATGCATGATTATTAATAAACAAGAATCACAGGAAAAATACTAGATAAGAGTGAAATTTGTCCCAAATCGACATGAATTTAGAAGTAAAATTACTCTTAAAGATATATAAATTTCACGCTTATCAGCATGTTTATGGTTTATGGTTTCGACAACGAGCTTAAACAACAGAAGTCAATCCAATAGACCTACTAGTTTTATGCCCCAACCAAACTCGATAACAGGATCATGTTAAATGATTTCCTTTTGTAGCTAAAGCATTAGTGTTTGCTTATACTTGTGTCTTTGATTGTGGGTTACCTTCGAGATAAAGCATAAGTCTTTCACCTGTCATCTTCAAGATTGAAAATCTACTATATCTTTATCTTTCTCTGTATTGGTGCTCGCTCACGAATGACCATTCATTTGAAGGGTTTATCCGTTGAACCTACTCTACAATAGTATTTTTTTCAACACAATCCAGTTTCATTTATCGAAATAGTACATTACACTCCTTAGAAAACACAGCTAGAACAACTACCATGAAGTGAAAACATCCTCTTAACTATCATCAAGGATAGGAAGAAAGGTCTACCCTTTCCCAAAAGAGCATCCTTTAGCTTTAAAGCTTTGGTCTTTGAAGTGGGCAACCAAAAGATACTTATGAACTTATGACCATGTTGTGTACAAGCAGTACCTCTCCAACCCGTTGTCTTTCCATCGCGGATCAAATTCTCATTGCTTATCAAGCAATTGCGGAACTACTCCTTAGCATGATCTAGGACGAGGTGCTTTGAAATAATCAAGGTCACTGATGGAGCTCGCTGGAATTCGTAGATACTAAAGAACCAAGGTCTGTTAGCAGACAACCAGCTAGGAGAACCAAGAGAAGCTTACGAAGGAACTGAAACATTAGAGCCAAATCACACCAGTCGGTGACCTTCGTCACAGCAACCGCCCCGTTTAAGACATAAATCTTCCTCCCTACTGCCACTCCAGTGGCAGACGTAGGAGGGGGGCAAGGGGCACGTGTCCTCCCCGAAACTTTTGAAAATAATTTAATATCCTCAATTAGATGCACCCTCCTCTCGGTCCATGATTTCGCAAGGATTTCCTCTGCTCCATCCTTCGTCGCAAGTTTATATTTGTAGTTCATCATTAACAACGATAGAGCTCTTTGACTCCTACTACCATGACGGAGTTCTATTTTTTACAATCAAAGCAAGTAAATTCTGTTATTGCTCTACTCCTCACTCTGCAAAGCAACCCCATTTCAAGTCACCTAGGACAGCATGGCCAGCATCGAAACAGTAAGATACCTGTCGAATCTAACCTTTCTTTCCCAAAAATCCTATAAGTCTAGCAGAAAAGTCACGTTTGGATTCTTTCAAACTACTTTGTACTACTGAAAGCAAATTCACACCCTCATGCAAAACCATAGCCTCCATAGATGGATGGAGTGGAACACACAACGTGCAAAAAGAAACATATGATAAAAAAAAAAAGGCACAAAGAAACATAGGAAAGAGATAGAAGAAAGAAGCCATATCCAAAAGGACCAGATAAACAGATGATGAAACAAGACCACAATAACAAGCAAAAGTATGGTCTTTCTGGTTAAAGAGTGAAGAAAAGTATAACACCTAGGGAGAGTTTTTTTCACAAAAGATTAAAAAAAAGAGAGAGAATCCAGTAGTAAAATGAAAAGGGAAGTAGATGAAGGAGAAGAAACCCATCAAAAAAGAAGCCAGGTATCCACCAAAATCTAGAGTATAAGAAACTATACCATAAACCCTTGAGACAAAAAGAGTAAAGAAAAGGAACCCCACGCTGAAAGGAGGTACTTCTACTCCACTATAGTTGTGCCCATTCTATGTTGTTCTCATGTTTATTTACAAATTTATCCGCCATAATTTGCACACATTTGAACGAGTAAAACTAGTACTTCAAGTTCAACCAAGTAAGGTTGGTATAATTGGTTAAAGGTTAACCTTGAAGTCCTAACAATATGCAGGAGGTCAAGGGTTGTGCTCTCTCCCATTTTATAACCTCCAAAAATAAATCTTGAAATTATTATTTCATATCTATCAAAACATTTCATCAATGCCATATCATACGGTCATACAACTCTTTAACGTTATAAACATAAAAACATATTTAGAATATGCCTATAATCATTATATTCTCTCTGTAAAGTATTTGTTATTTTAGGTTAGGTAAGCAAATGATTAATTCCACTAATCAAAAACTAAACTTTGAAAAAATTTTGGTTAATTTGATTATAACAAAATTTAGTCTAAAACTGAAAAAACCTATAAAATCAAAACCAAAATGTTTTAGACATCATACCAACATAGCCAAATAATCAACATTTCATACTGGGGTTAGAGCATGTTCAATATTAATACAATTTTCAAACTCTGTTGCGTCGAACACTGAAATAAATGATTCAATTTCTAAAAAGATACAAATTTTACAAGTCAATCTTCCTGAACAACCAAACCATTTGCTCAATTGAGATCAAACTATGCTCATTCTTGAAACATATGTTTTAGAAGTAAACATTAGTGCACTTATTTTCTTTATACTAGTATTACTTATTTGAGCATAAAAGTGTCATGTGCCTATAATTATCAAAAAAAAAAAAAAAAGTGTCATAATACACGTACCCCTACTCATTTTTGCAAAGAATCAACATTGAAGATCCATTTGGTGCCAGTTATTTTGTCAACGGTCAAACACCAACTACTAGACTAAAACAAAAATAAAAAGTAAAAATTAGTAAAGGGACATTTGTTTCGAACGAGAAACATAATGAAATCAGGAAAGAGAATGAAAAAGAATGGAAAAATATTCCTTCTGATTTTTCTGATTATTTGTTTGTGCTGGGAGAAATGAAATAAATACCGATCAACGGCTGTTGGTCAATGATCAACAAATACCGGCTGTCGGTGAACGGTCATTAATTACCAATCAACATTCATCAATCAATGATTAATAGTCATTAGTCATCGTTCAATAGTCATATATTGCCAGTCAAGGGAATCTCATTCCCTAACAGGGGATAACAAATCCTCCCTTTCATGAAAATAGGAAAAACTGGTAAAAAAAACAATAAGAAAATGAATTGAAAAAATTCTCTTTCCTGATTACCGCAAAACAAACACCCCTAAAAGAATTGTTAGAGAAACAACCCAGAAAACTGCTTCCACAAACAAGCCCATATTTTAACAAAGTCTAGAAACTATAACGACACTTAATGTCTAAACAATGTAGAAGGCTCATTTTTAGATTATAGTGAAGACGAATTTGAAACCGACCCACATAATATCTTAATAGAGTAGAGACCTTTAGGATATCCGGCTTCGTTAAAAGTTACAGCAACCAGATCACCATATACATCTCACGTCATACTGACACTACTACATTTGCGCGCATTATTTAGAAATGTTCACACAATTTGTGGACGTCGAACGTTTAAGAAATCAACAAAAGCAACCTTTCACAGGCACAAAAATACAAACTTTTCAGAGCAAAAAGACCCCTGCTTTTACATACTAAACGGAAGGTGAGTGGTGAACCGAATGAACTCTTCTGCTAAGCGCTAACTACATACTAGCATTGGTATACTAGCATTGGTACCATGTTTCTATCTTACTCTCTAAATCCCATCTGAAGCAATCCCAAAACGGGTAGAGGCAAAATTAGCCTAGGTACCACCATGTATCTATCTTACTCTCTAAATCCCATCTGAAGCAATCCCAAAACGGGTAGAGGCGAAATTAGCTTCAAGATTTTACCAACTCAACCTACAGCCTATATGGGAAAATATCACATAGGCGATACACAGTCCCAGCTTAATCTGATTGCCAATCCCTACTACTTATCAACACGTAGAATGTTGTTCTCCAAACCACCCCTTCTAGTTATTTCTCTCGCTGGGTCAATCTTCCACAGCCCATCAACCACAAACTTTATCTGCACTAACAAATAGACAAGACACAAACCAGCGAATGTCAACTTCAGAGCAAAGGGTACCCTATCAAGAACACAGTTCGTGAGTTACAGTGATCCTTATCATGTAGCTAAGGGAAAGCAAAAATAGAAGTTCAGCATTGTCACCTCATATTCTCCAGGATAAAGCCACAGTGTAATACTCCAAACTTCAGGTTTCCTGAAAAAAAAATGGCATTAGATGAAAGCAAAACCCACAATTCAGCAGTCTCCTTCACATGTAAAAATTTCACATCATAGGAGACAAATCACAAGGGATAGCAAAACAGAGTTTTCCCTTGTGTGGCACACAATGTGCGTAGTAGTTTTTACCTTAACAGGTCTTTTTGTAACTACGAATGTGCACTTCAATACCCATCTGCCAGAAAATAGAGTTGTGAAGATACCAAAAAGGATTTGTCCTTGCAGTTTCAGATAACACTTAAGATCTTCTTATGGTTTAAGTAATCCCAGTCATCTTTACGTGCAACAGCTATAAAGATAAATGCAGGCGCCAATTGATTGTTACAGATTCATGCACGTGTTAACCGAATACACCAACTAATTAAGATGCAGTATATAACCTTTTTTACAGCAGCACAAGAAGAATTCAGCAAACTAAGACTTAAAGCTTTGAGGTATAACTCAACAAAAAGGTGCATAATCATGCAAATCATGAAAAGGTGACAAACTCCACCCAACATCAATCAGAAGCACAGACTACATACAACTTAGTCAGCAAAAAAAAAGTTGATCAAACTACAAGATAGCTTTGGAAGCATTACGACATAATTTTCACAACGAGCTCATACCACAAACTGACACAAAAGTTTAATAAAGCTTAAGACCTTGAACCAGTAATGTCTGAACTCGTCTGCAAAACCTGAGGCTCCATTTTAATCGGCTGATGCCATCCATTAAAGCTACCCGACACCTCTACTGTTTCACCTTTTCCAGAGTACTGGATGGTTACCTGACATTAACAGAGACATATGTAGCTTGAACAATCATGTCCCCTGATTTGTACAATGCAATAGAGCACAAGTACCTCTTTAAGCCCAGAAAGGCTCTCTTCAGCAGCAAGTAGCTCTGCATCCTTCTCTGATATTAATTCTTGAGCTTTGTTAATTTCATGTTCTGCTCTGGATTGTAAACTGGACAAGGCTTGCTGCATTAAAGTATGTATACATAATAATAAGACATGGCCTTTTTATAAAAATGTAGAAACTGATATGCTTGCCTACATTGTAAGCAAAGTATAGCACTAGAGCTGTGTCTACTAACATACATTAGTATTACATTCCAACAAACAGTCAACACCATCTTTGTTATTTCAAGATATCCGTAGTCAATTCCAAATACCACAAAAAAAGAGTCCTGAATAGGACACAAATGTAGATGAGATATACATATCTAAAACACTTCTTAATGCGAACAATACAGAAACAGAGAAAAGATATGCATTCTAAGACAATTTAAGTCCATAAATTAGATACACTGCCCTAAGTAAATACTTCTAGATGCAGTTTGCATCAACTCCATGATCATCAAAATTATTGATGTCCAAGTAGTGCCTCCTTTATACAGTAGTTTAGAAGGAATTCAAATAGGAGCATATCCGGTACCCCAGACCATGCACTGGGTCAGTCCAAGATGGAAACTTCAGCCACAAGGTATCATTAAAGTAACATGGGATTAGAGAACAAAGAAATGGTATATCAACGCAGCATGAATGACTACTCATGATTTCAAACTTTCAGGATCAGTGAGATGTGTGGTTACCTTGGTTAGAACAAGGAAGATTAAAAAACTTGAAAGAAGAAGAAAGAAGACAAAACACTAATTAGAGGAACCAGAGTGTCAATACCTTTTCCTTCTCGATCTCCTTCTTCAACCGCGATAATTCCAGCTCCTTCCGTTGCTGTTTCACATAACCAAAGGTAAGCAACACACAATGACTTAGATAAGAAAAAAGGAATATGTGTAATCACATTTCCGAAGAGCAGGATAGTACCAGCAGCAGCCTGAGGTGTTCAACCTCAATCTGGTTCCTCATTTCGCTCTACAGATACAGATCAAAGGAAGATGTCATAAAGCAGTAAGTTTAAAGTTGAGAGAAATGACAACAGAAATTGGTGCAAACCTCATCTTCATTATCTTTGTCAAAACTAATCTCGTCTGGTACCTCGGCTAATAGATCACTGCAAGTGTTTGAAGAAATTAAGATACACAGACTCAATCAACCCAGAGCACCCAAATCAAAGTGCAAAAGATTCCCCTGTTCCCCAAGTAGCCCACATTTGGTACAAGCATACGATTTTTATAGGATGTGAACAATCAGTATAGCAATGACAAGAATCACATTCCACAGAATTTCAAGGAAAGGCGGGGAGCAGACCTAGATGACACAATTGTACCGTTGATCACTTTATATTCATCACTTCCTGTAGTTGTGCCTTGCAGAGCCCTCTGAGAAGTACTATCCTCTGACCAGGTAAAAGCCAGATATTAGATCACTCTTTTTTCAAACAAAGGACTTCGCTGATTGGTTTTGATATTGGAGGAGACTAACTGAAACCCATGTATATGTACTAGATTTGCATAAAAAACAACTATGATAGCCAAAAATCAAGACCATTTTTTTTCTATGTTCTATGTTAGATCATCCTTTTACCAATCCTTTATGACTTCCTTTAAGCAAACATATACACTCAATATAGTATAGATTGAAGAAAGATAGAAACATTTAGTCATTGAAGAGGTGCAACTAGAAAATATAAACTGTGTTGAGATATTATGCAGAAATCAGATGTCATACGCATCAAATTATAATCTACAAAAGTTCATATACTTCAGAAGTAACTATATCTACGTTGATAACAAAGACATTAGCACTTCATCATCTATCATGTTCAAATTAAAATTAGCAAAGCATTATTGAATCTAGTAACATATAGCAGGAAATGCGGCAAAATAATAAGCAAAATCTGACGGAAGGTGAAATATTTGTTCCAGAATCAATCTAACTGGTAATTAAAGCTAACTGTCACAATAAACACTTAGTAATTGTTACCTTCGACTGTGTCCAGTTGTCCATAGCTCAGAAATCTTTCCACCTTATCCTGCAAGAGTGATGAACTTGTAATGAGGCTTTTACCATCCAAGGAGACATCTGATTCAGTTCTTACTTTTGAATAATTTCTCGTGCTTGACACTTCTTGAGTTGAATCCAGAAACTCTTCATTCAAATCCTTTACCTTCTTGTCCTGACCTTTTCAGAGTGCACAAATCAATCAATGATAGTTGATTCCCCTCAATAGTTCTTATATCAAGTAGTAGGACAATTTACCAGCTATATCAACTGAACCTCCAAGAAGCGCTCCAATTTCATCATACCCTCTCCGTCTAACCATGTTAGCAAGGTCCTTCCTAAAAGAATCAACCGAAAAGTAGAAAAAAAAAAGAAAATTAATTTCTTGATTATTTGGGAGTCATGTCAAGTTTAGTCATTCAGAAGAAAAAGGGATCAGAAAGAGTTCAAGTAACATATTGATCGACAATCTATGAAGTCTCCTTAATTTTATGGTCAAAACAAAAAGCTCCCCAGATGGCAACACACAAGATATCAAACAAGCTGAGGCTCTATGGGATGATTCTAAGCCAAACTACAAAAGGGAAAAAAAAAAAAACAATCAGCAATACCCCTCTGGTCAGCAGATAAGGATCTTAATGACAGTGAGTGGTAATCCCGGGAAAGAATTCAAGATTAATGTTGAGATTTACTTAGTACGTTGCAAGTCACACGGAAGTCTGTCTATAAACATCACTTTAAAAAGTACGAGGATTTGCAGGTGTATTACTGGAACTATCAGAGCTAAATGTACTAGGTCATCTACAATTCTGTTGTGATGTAATTCCCAATTAGTAACAAAAGTGTGTAAGACACGAGAAAATGAATATCTTTACGAATGCCGCTTAGCAAAAACGTCAGGCTAATCGAATTGTGCTAAATATAATAAAGCGTGTCATGGTGCAATCCAGAACTTTCAGATCCGATTCAAATTAGCTGAATCTTGACCAGCCAGCAAGGCAGCAATTCGTAGCGTTTGCCTTGACTATTTGAAAGAAATACCTATTCACTGAACACAGAGGGCAATCGCTTTACGAACCCCAAATACGATGACGAAACCATTCGAATATAGGGCACTAAAGACATCGTCAAACAGAAAGACATCGTCAAGCAGAAAGAATCGGGACTTATATGAAAGGAGGAGGAAAAACCTTCCGTGCTTCGTGAGCTCATTGGTGGTGGGAACATGACCATCGGGTAAACCTATGGAAGAGACGAACTCCTTTAATCCACTGCGGAGATCCTCATCGCTCATCTTTCTGCGGTACGTTCTCCTAATAACAGAATGAAATTAAAACCAACCCTTACAAGTACGCAGACAAGTCGGGTGCAGCAAGAAATTCAAGACCGACACGCAAGAAATGCTTCAATAGAGTCTTTAATGTAGAGCGAGGAGAGCCCCAATTTCGTATGAGTTGACAAGGGATTTAATTACCTGCGTCTCCTACCGGGGGTAGCGCAGCAGACGAAGAGAGGGACCGGAAGGCTCCGCCGAAGCCAGCATTTAGTCACTTGCCGGTCACTTGCAAATGAGAGGAAACTGGACGGGATGTAGGAGAAAGCTGCCATGGAAGCGCGCAAGAAAGCAAGAGACGAGGGCGCTGAAGCATTATCTGAACTCCAGGATATTTTTTAATTTCTTTTGCACAGCGGGAGCAGACGTGCGAGCACAACGGGAACTGCTATAATTTGACAAAAGTGAGAAAGTGGAGGGTTTCATTTCCAAGTCCAACCCAGACAAGAAAAATACGTTTCCTTCCAAAAACAATTATTAAATGATACTATATTTTCCGCAAATTTATGCAATGTCTTCAAAAAATAAAATCACAAAAAATCACTATATTTTTATAAAAATCTATGAAATATAACTATCGCATTGATCAAAAGAAAAATAATAAAAATATTCTTACTAATTAACAAAGTAATTTTAAAATTCACAATATATTCCTAAATGTTTAAAAAAATCACTAAAATTTATAAAAAATCAAAATAATATAAAAATATAGACAAATATAAAAAAATTAAAATATTATAAAATTGAAAAAAAATATTAACATAAGAAAAATATTGTAAAAAAAGTAAATATTCCTTAGATTCTTTTAAAAATTATTCAATACCATAAAAAAGATTATAGTGTTTTAAACACAAAATTTATATCAATTTTCTACTAATTTGTACCAATAAGTACCATAATTTATACCAATCAAATACCTTAATTGTTACCTTACAATTTTTTAAATTTATTTTTTTCTACCAATTTAAAAAAAATTATTCAAAATAAATTATTTTATATTTTTTAACTAATAATTAGAAGAAAAAAATTAAAAAACTATATTCTAATTTAAAGATAATTTTATGACATAATATGTTTTTTGGTAAAATTATGGTGTTTAATTGGTCAAATTATGGTACTTAATTTATATAAATTGGTAGAAAATTTGGTAGAAAAATTGGTATAAATTATGTGTTTAAAACAATATATTCTTTTTATGGTATTGAATAATTATAAAAATAATCTAAGAAATATTTAAATTTTCCCAATATTTTATTATATTTTTTTCAATTTTTATAATATTTTGAATATTTTTTATAGTTATCTATAATTCTATAGTATTTTGAACTTTTTTGTGAATTTTAGTGAATTTTTAACACTTAGGGGCATATTGTGAATTTTAAAAAGTACTTTGTTAACTAGTAGGGATATTTTTTCATTTTTCCTTCTGGCCAACAAGATAGTGGCATTTCATGGACTTTTACAAAAATGTAGTGGTATTTTGAGACTTTCTTTTTTTAGGGTCATTTCATAAATTTGCCAAAAATATAGTGGTGTTTTATAAAATTTGAGCACATCCATGTTTAATCCAAGCTATTAATGTAATATAAAGAGAAAAAAATAATTATCATTTTGTAATAAAGTATCCTAAGAAATAGATTACGAGACAAATATTAAAAATAATTCGTATATCCAACTCTAGTCTATTATGATAGTCTCTCCTTAATGGGAGGATGTCTCTCCTTAAACGAGAAGAAGCCTCCCTTAGCTTCCATCATTTCCATATCTTCTTTGTCTCTTCATATCCTTTGGAGGTGGACACCATAAGTGCTTTTTCTGATGGTTTCCTTTGGTGCTTTGGTATTCCAGCTCTCTCTTTGGTCCTCCCTGTTTTGGGTTTATTATTTGCTTGTAATCATGGACTTTTAGTTGCCTTTTGCTTACTGTGTACTGCTTGCATGTTATGTTTGGATATGACCAATTATATCTACTTTGTTGTTTTTTGGGGTTTTGGGACAAGATAAAGATTTTAAAACTGATCCTGAGTATGAGACACGAGATCAGGGAGGGGATCGGTGGTTGGTGGTGTGCTCCTTCCAGCTTCTCCCCACCATCGACAATCTTGAGGACTCAGATTCATTTGTGTTTTTTATCTATATCCACCACCGAAATTTTTCTTTTTGTGAAAACCCTTGTTGTTATTCCTAGTTGCCTCTCTCGATTTCAACTCTTAATTGACCATGAATCAGTTGAATTCAAATCAGAGGACGACGTCTTCATCTCTGGTGTTGGATTGTGTAGGGGTTTTCAATTGGATGGGAAGAAGAGGTCGAATCGGGAACTGACAGTGTTGCTGATAAGTGCAGAGCTAGCGGTTCTTTTGTGTTATTCCCTCACCTTTTTTATTGTCTTGCATTGAACCAATGTTTGGTGATAGCAAACTTTTCCTTGTGTATTTAATGTTTGTTTTAAGTGTAAGTATTTCAGAAAAATAGGTTATAAGAATCGTTTAGCAAGCAAGGTTGCAAGTGGGTTCTTTTTTATTGGTGCCCAACAGGTCGGCACATAGTCCACAACAGCTCAAAGACAAAGCTCGAACATGTTAAATACTCAAAAACCATTCAAGTGATGAAGCTAACAAGAAAAGCCTACTAAGAAATTTCATGGAAATAGACTTGAAGACATCAAGAAAGTCTTTCTTAGGATCAATAAAGCCTTCAAGATCAACCAAGGAAGATCTTAGGATAAAAAAAAGTCTTCATGATCAACCAATAAAGTTCTTCCACATTTTACTTACAAGACTACCTCTGTATACAATCATCATGGAAGAACTAGCTAAAGCTACCAAGGGAGTTAAATTGAGTCACCAACTTGCAAAGGCCAGTTGGGAATCAAGTTGAACTAGCGCCCACAATCACCGCACCCAATGTGACCAATGGTGTGCTGCCACATGTTGGGCAAGTGTTGGCCGAGCAGCAGCTTAACCAATGAGAAGCAAGCAATTCCAAGTAGCTGATAAAGTTAGTTGAAGCCTATAAGATAGCTAGCAATAGCTGAATGGTGGTTAGAACTTAATTGTATGTAATGGGTAGTTGGATAGCATTTAATAAACACATATGCACTTACATTGAATGCATTGTCAAGAGAAGCGGTAAAACTGATTAGACTTGTATTAAGGAATCATCAATTGTATGAGTGAGTAGCGTTAAGTCATTGAGTGAGCAGTAGTGTGGACAGTGGAGTCAGAACACTTGTAAAGGGTAGCTTAGGCATTTGGGCAGCAGTTGGGGAACTGCTAGGAGACTAGTGACCGAGAGGTCAGTCATGGTAGAAGGACTTCGGTGGTAAGTCAAAACTGTCTCGTAGTCCATATGTGGGCGTGGAGGAAGGTTGAGTGAATTACTAGTGTGTTAATTCTCAATCGGATTGTAAGATTTCAGTTGAAGTACTTGTGTCCTGTCTATCAGCTTTAAGTTACTCATATAACCTTAAATTTGTCTGAAAGACATGTCCACGACCTAACGGAGACGTATCTTGATGAGGTAGCCAGTTACAATTAGTATCAGAGTGAGTATCTTCTAAGGAGTTAACCACTTTGGGAGAGGATCCATGTCGTACTCAAACATACTGGAGTCCAAAGAAGGTGCAACTCCAAACCGACCACCACTTTTCAATGGAGAAAACTACTTGTACTGGAAAAATAAATGAAGTTCCATGTCAAAGCAGAAGATCCAAGGATTTAGCGAGTGATCAACCATTCTCCTGTTCAGGGGTGCATAAGGTGTACCTCTATCAGTCGATGTCATGCCAGAAGATCAAGAGAAGAAGAAGGTGTTTAATGTGTGCGCTGTAAAGCTTCTACATTGCACATTACTACAAGAGAAATACTCCAAAATCTCATCACTCAAGACGGATTAGGAGATTTGGGAAAAATGGAAGTAACATATGAAGGCAATGCTAAGATCAAGAAGACACATTGTGAACTCCTTCTTACACACTGGGAGTTATTCACGAAGGAAGATAAAGAGAGCATTTCCGAGATGCACACAAGATTCACCAAGCTCACAAACGAGATGCTTGTGCTTGGAAGAACAATATCCAATGAAGATCAAACATGTAAGTTCTTAAGATCACTTCCAGCTTCTTTTGACACTAAATTTAATGCTATACAAGAAGTTTATGACCTATCAAAGATGACACTCGTAGACATGTGGGGGTCACTAATGGCGTTCGAAGTTGAAGCTTCAACAGAGGGACACTGAGACTGTCAAGAAGGAGAAAGCAAAGGGACTCACTCTTTAGGTAGTTGAAGAAGATGAATCCGAACCAAACATGGACAGTGAAGAGATGGTATTGTATGCCAAAATACACTTCAAAAGGTTGTTGAACCAGAAGTTTAAGAAGAAAAACGACTCTTAGGAATCTGATGATCTTCAAAGGAGAGGCAACAACCAGTGTTTTGGATGTTCCAAACGTGGACATCATAACAATGACTGCCCTCAGCGACCACGAGATGTCAATAGCGAGTCAAAGAGGTCTGTCAGACAACACTTCACCATAAAGCAAAAGAAAGAAGCTTTTGTTGCTGCTTAGGGCGACACTGACTTCAGCAATGATGATCAAGACACTGATAGCGAGAAATTTGGAGATGAGAAAGCTCATCTCTGCATTGAGAGAGCCTACTCAAACGAAGAATTAGACAATCTATGTCTAATGGCAAAAGGTGAAGTCACTGAGGAGTCTAGAGCAGAGCAATCTGAGAAAGGGAACATAAAAAGGTAAATTATCCTAAACTAAGGAAGAAAATCACGAAAGCTCAATTACCAGGTCTAAGGAAATTTCTCTTATTCTTATTGGTCATCTTAAAGTGTATGAAAAAGAAAATGTTGAAATGGATAGGGAAATTGAAAATCTAGAAAAACGTCTAGATGAGAATCATGTTGATAGACTCAACGCTGCCATGAAGAAATTACATAATAGTTACAACAACTTGCTCACAACTCATGAAAAACTAAAGGTTGAGCTAAATGAAACCTCTAGGAAACTAAAAGAGAAAACCACACATGATAATGACGACCTGATTATTGCACTTAGTAAAACAAAAAATGTTCTAAGATAGAAGACAAGGCAACAAATATGAGAAAACTCTCAAGGAATGGTAGGCGACCTGTCAGGCAACCGTCGGGTACTGGTGGACGAGATGTTTGTCACATTTGCAGACAGCCCGGTCACTATCAGTTCAGATTTTAGAGGACTCGCTTCATGCGATCCTTGCAACTTGCTAGGTTAGGACTTAGATGGGTTGTAAAGGAGGACCACAGATCTGAATGTGTTGGTGATGAAGGGCCCAAATACCATTGGGTTCCTAATATCTTTAACTAATTTTCTAAGTGCGGGCTAGAGTGGGAGATGAGCCTTGCTGGTACATCGATAGTGGGTGCTCAAAGTATATGATAGGAGACAAGTGGCAGTTCCTCTCACTCGAGTCAAAGCGCCAAGGAACTGTTTCTTTTTGTGACAACAAGAAAGGTAACATAAAAGGTATAGGTAAGGTAAGTTTTTCTTTTGAATGTGTTATAGATGGTTTTCATGTAGTAGATAACTTAAAGTTTAATCTACTGAAGTTTTTCTCAAACATGTGACAAAGAATATACAACTCAATTTTTTTTATAATGAGCTTAAGTAGTGGTAATTTTTTTTGCTAAGAGGCCATAAATGGAAGAATGTGTAAAAAAAGCAACGTGTAGACATTTCCACAAAGCCACTTGGAAGGGAGAGATTCACAAAGATCATTTGTGATTTGGGCATGATTTTCGTTAATTAAGTTTGGAGTCTCAACCTCAAAAACCACTCAAGGTTAGGTATGTAACTATCAATGAGCAGCCTTTATATGATAATTGACTATTTTTATACTTATATTATTGATGACCGACTATCGGGGACAGAGATGTCATAGGTTTTGTTTTAGAGCAGGGAAAATAGACTTTATCTTAAAGTTCAACGGTAAATATCTCATCCGTCCGTTAGAAAACCGGTCCCTGCCACTAGGGAAGCGACCGACCCAACGAGTAGTTGGATTAACCGTTGGCGCCTCCAAAGTACTCACATATCAATAGACGACCACTGCCCAATTTCTTTATAAATAAGAGAGGGGTCTCTTGACCCAGTCACTCATCAACTTACAAACTCTCATACTCTCTCTTAAGCTCTAAAAATACTCTTTCTCTCAAAAGTTCTCTGTGAGATTAGTGAATTTAGTCATCAAAAAACCCTTTCCCTATTTGCGAGATTTCCTGATCTTTAGCCCAAACTCCGGCCAAGTTCAGTGATAATCAAGTTGCAACCGCTGCCCACAACTACCACACCCGGTGAACAATGGTGTGCTGCCACGTGTTGGGTAAGTGTTGGCTGAGCAACAACTTTACCATTGAGAAGCAAGCAATTCCAAGTAGCTTATGAAGTTAGTTAAAAGATAGCTAGGAATAGCTTAATGATAATTAGAAATTAATAGAAGTATAATGGGTAGTTGAGATAGAATTCAATAAACACTTATGCACTTACATTGAATGCATTGTCGAGAGAAGTGCTAAAACTTATTAGACTTGTATTAGGGAATCATCAATTGTATGAGTGAGTAGTGTTAAGTCATTGAGTGAGCAGTAGTGTGAGCGCTGGAGTTGACACTCTTGTGAAGGGTAGCTTAGGCAATCGAGCAGCAGTTGGGGAACAACTGGGAGACTAGTGACCGAAAGGTCAGCCAGGGTAAAAGGACTTCGGTGGTAAGTCCAAAACTGTCCCATAGTCTATAGGTGGACATGGAAGGAGGTTGAGTGAGTTACTAGTGTGTTAATTCTCAATCGAATTGGAAGATTCCAGTTGAAGTACTTGCATCCTGTCTATCAGCTTTAAGTTACTCATATAACCTTAAATCTGTCTGAATGACACATCCACGACATAACGGGGACGTGCAGCCAATTACAACCAAGCCATGCTCTTTGCTGTTAGGAGCGACTGCAATGAAGTGGTGATGAGAATGTCGGTGGATCCATGCAAATGGATCAATCAAGATGGTGAGATTCTGTGTCAACGGTTGTAAGTAATCTGCAAAGTGAGTGCATTTGGCATTGCGATATCATGTTGTCAGTGTTGTTCCACCCTGGGAAACTCGAAAAGCAACTAGAACAAAGCATAATAAATGGGAAGAAGTAGTGCGACAAAAGTTTAGTTTGTTTAAGTAATACCTATAATTGCCTTTTGAATATATTTCTAGTATGTTTGTTTATCGGATTTAGTATATATTTCGTATTATGGAAGGAACTAGGTACAATTGGTGGGTTAAATGGCGCACAAACAACTTGATAAAGCGTGAGGGGATTCTATGGCAAGGTTATGGTGTTGTTAAACTTTCCTTTAAGTTGCTTATGCAACCTTCCTCAGGGAACTGGTCGCCCAAAGCAATTAGTCTACGCGGGTTTTATGTTGTTTTTTGTTATGTAAGTGGATGGCTGATACCCCCTATTATAAGTTGTTTATATGTTTAATGGAGTAACGGTTGGTGTTTCAAAAAAAAAAAACTCTGGTTTCTTATGATTTCAGCTCTCTTACATAGAGATCTAAAAAACAACTTAGTGTAACTCTCCTAATATAATAATATTATATGAAACCAGAACAAATCACATTAGAAATTCAAGTTTATTTTAAAAATATTGTCATAAAGAGTTGCAATATTGGATAGATGTTAATTTTAATTTGATTTTCCAACTCAATTTTATTTCATAACGTAAAAACACTTTTAAAAAATAAATTATTTAATTTTATTCTACTACCCGACCGACTACCGTAATACAATAATATAACCTAACTCTGGCCTATCCCTTATATTTTCTTGATCTCTTTTCTACTTTCCCTTTTCGTTGTGCTTTGCTCCTATTGACATCTCCTTCTTATGTTTGATAGTTTTATAGTGTCATGAAACTCTTGTAACTCCATCCATATCTCCCTTCAGGTTGAACAAATTCAGAACAGTCATTAATTTTGTGTACTTAACGCATGTAGGGTACAAGGCTGTCTTGGATGCATCCCACAACCTTTGATACTCATCCGGCCTATCGACAAAATTGTCCTCAACATTATCAAGCATCTCGTTCATTCGTTCAACATGGTAAGTTGTCTCACTGTCAACATTGACTCGTGAATTACTTGGGAATCGATCTGACTCATTGACAGTATCAAAGGTCTGTTTGGTTCTTGAGTGACATCAATCATGACTGTATGAAGTTGAAGCATTATCTTGAACAAATTCTCCATGAAAAGTCCATCTTATGTAACGTGGCATGAAACCACGGGTCTTCTGACGGAATTGTACGACGTCGATGTTTTAATATTTCCTTACCACACCACAATCATGGAATTTTCACTATCTTTGTCCTGTCCTTGTGCTGCGCTGTGACTTTGCAAAACTCTTTCAACATTTTGTCAAAGTGATCCCCTCGATCACCATACATCTACTCACGCTCCATACTATACGTGAGATACAAAACGGGTATGAAAATTACCCTACCTAAAACTAAAACGTTTAATGGAGAGTGATTGAATGACTATCAAGTAAGCTAGCCTAACTTTATGGTTCCAACCCAAATAAACTAGCATTTTAATTTCAACTAATCATTGCATTTTAAAAATAGAAAACGAAATCAAATTACTTGTTTTTTGGGATTTATAAAGAGAGGGGATACTGGTGTGCGAGAGATGCAGCAGTACCACTTTTTATATGCCTATGCAAATACGCAAAGAAACTTTTTTTAGAAAAGAAACGCAGCAGCATGTATGTTCGTTGTTCATAGTTAGGATTGCAAAATTATAGTGAGTGAAGAGAATGAATAGAAACACAACATGTATGTTCGTTGTTCATAGTTAGGATTGAAAAACTACAGTGAGTGAAGAGTATGAAAAGAAACGCAGCAGCATGTATGCTCCTTGTTCATAGTTAAGATTGCAAAATTATAGTGAGTGAAGAGAATGAAGAGAAACGCAACAGCATGTATATCTATTCCTTGTTCATAGATAGGATTGCAAACTTATAGTTAGTGAAGAGATGAAGAGAAACGTAACAGCATGTATGCTCCTTGTTCTTAGTTAGGATTGCAAAGTTATAATGGGTGAGTGAAGAGAATGAAGAGAAATGCAGCAGCATATACATTCCTTGTTCGTAATTAGGATTGCAAAATTACAGTGAGCGAACAGAATGAAAAGGAACGCAGCAGCAACATGTATGTTCCTTGTTCGTAAATAGTATTGCAAAATTGTAGTGAATGAAGAGAATAAATAGATAAGTTAAAGTATATTACCCGTTCCTAAAATGAATTGCTTTCAGCCCCATTTCCAATCTGACATATGAGAGACGCAAACGCTCCTAAATTATCTTTGCAGAGGGCACAAACAACACATTTTTTTCATTCAGACATTATATCAAGGCACCTAGTGTGCACAACAAATTATACTACTTTTACACCATTATTATACACACATTATGCGCACACAACTACATTAAACACCCACAATCACATTGCAACCTAAATTAGAACATTATAACAATAAATTTACAAGTTTTTAAAATGAAATTTGAACTCATGATTTTGGGGTGTTTTCTACTTCTTTGGCGGATCACCGACGGATCTGGCGGAGAGGCGCGTCATTGGCGGCCGGCGGTGGGCAACGATGATGACAGGGACGGCGGGTAACGGCGCAATGGGTGGTGGTCGGAGCTAGAGGTGAAAATTTGCTCAGATATCGCCGGAGAGCTCGTGCGCGTTCAAAGAGAGAATGGAGAGACAGCAAGCGTGAGGGCGGAGACGATGACCCAGTAATATTAGACACTATATTTCAACGGTTTCTACCGACAACCGCCGAAATAGATAGTTAAATTATTTTCAAATTCAGCCGAGAATATAGTCTATTTCGACGGTTGTCAGAAGGAACCACTGAAATAGACTGTTTTATTTTTAAATCGGACATTTAGGCAACCTATCTCGACGGTTTTTTTTACAATCACCGAGGTAGGGACGCCGAAATAGTATTTTTTGTACTAGTGTAGAGATAGGTGGAATTGATTGCCAAACTCAATTTTTATTCTCTCTTATCAAGATGTTAATATAAATAGTTTTATTCCTATTAAACACATTTTCATACCCTCCAACCCAGCAACTCTTTTTGTCAGAGCATAATCGTGTTATAAATAAGAAAATATAGACTGTGGAGAGATTGCAAACAACTTTATAGAGAGACAAGATTTATAGAGGTTAAGAGTACATGAGAGAACCCTAATAACTTAAGTAAATAATAAGTTATTGCATATCTACTTTAACAATAACTAGTACATTTATAAGATGCAAAATCTACCATAAATATATTAGAGAAAATTCACGGGATACCACTAAAAAGTTTGTTAACACAAAGTATCACTGTTTTTTAAAAAATATTTCAGATACCACAAAAAATAATTTTAATTCACAAAATACCATAAATTACTAACCCGAAACTTTTTAATACCAAAATACCCCTACTTGTTAATAAGCATAATTCACAGTATATCACATAAATATTTTTAATTCACAAGATACCACAACATTTATTAAAATATATTAAAAACAGTACAAAAATAATAAAAATTTATAGGTTTATTGATATATAGGTTGAAATTTTATAAAATTAAAAATACCAAATATATAATTATAAATTAATTTAAAATTTAAATAAATTAAAAATACCAAGTATTTAAGAAAATGATTATCCAAAATTTTTATAATATTTTTCATCTAATAATTTTAATAATATAAAACATGATTATAAAAAGTTTAAAATTTATATAAAGTAAGGTTATAAAAAATTAATTTATCACTCTCTTTACTATTTTTGTCAATATTTAATCAAATGTGTGGCTTCTCTAATATAATTATACCTTTTATTATTCTTCATATTTTTAGAGATTTTATTTTATATAATATATAGGGTATTTTTTATTTTTTCAGTGTTAACTCATATATAAGAAAAAGTTAGCGTTTGCTACTTGCTTTTTTATTAAATATATTTAATAAATTTTGTTGTATTTTTGAATTAAATATATATAAAGTGATATTATATAACAATATTTTAGAGTATTATAGTCTAATATTATTTTATAATATCATTTTATATATTTCATTCAAAGCAAAAATTAATAAACATATGTTGAAAAAGTAACTAGTAAAATTTAATTTTCTTCATATAAGAGTTAGAATAAAAAAAATAAAAAACCATATATATAATAGAAAAATATATAAAGAATTATAAAAAGCATAATACACTAAAGAACCCACAAATTTGATTAAAAATAGACAAAAACAGTAAACCGAATGATAATTTAGTTTTTTTTATAATTTATTTTATAAAAATTTAATTTTTATAATACTATTTTACATTGCTATAGATACTTTGAGTAAAAATATTATAAAAAATTTGAATTATCATCCTCTTAACTATTTTTTATTTTTAATTAAGTTTTTTTAGCTTTCAAATGATATATTGTATTTTTTTAATATTATTTTTTAAAAATTAATTATATGTGTTTTTTATTTTATAAAATTTTAACCAAAAAATAATAAACTTAAATTTTTATTTTTTAATATATTTTAATAAATGTTGTGGTATTTTGTGAATTAAAAATATTTATGTGGTATACCGTGATCTATGTTTATTAACAAGTAGGGGTATTTTGGCCTTAAAAAGTTTTGAGTTAGTAATTTGTGGTATCTGGTGAATTAAAATTATTTTTTGTGGTTTCTGGAAAATTTTTTTAAAAGCTGTGGTATTTTGTGAATTAACAAACTTTTTTAGTGGTATCCCGTTTCCCTAAAAAATAATGATACAAGATACAAGTAATGATTATGTATTGCGCTTATATGAGTGTGTTACTTATTTGTTTATTTATTGGAATAGGCAAATTCTATAAAATGCATAATTAAAAGACGCTGACAAAAGGTATTTGTTTTTAAGGAAAATTCACAAGATACCACTAAAAAGTTTGTTAATTCACAAAAGACCACAGTTTTTAAAAGGGTTGCTATTCACAGTACAAAATTACTAATCACCGTAACACAAATTTTTTTAAAATCATTTTAATGTTGTAAATATTTAACAAAGTTTGGGTACAACTTTTTTTCATTAATTGACATCCACTTGTGATTTAATTAAAGAAGTTTATACTTGATGAATAGTGATTTTACTAAGTGTAGTACAATTTTTTTTTGCCAAAGTATCAAAATACATTGCAATGAGTTGGGCGCCCGTTTTTCTTCAAAAAAATAAAAATCGATACATGAAACAGTTTTTACAGTCATTTCTTTGTTACTAAAATGCCAAAAAAATGTGTCAAATAATGACACTACATTGTTCAGCTCGTGTTAAATAATGACACTATGTTGATCAACTCGCTTTTTAATTTGACACGAGTTGATCAATGTAGTGTCATTATTTGACACGAGTTGATCAATGTAGTGTCATTATTTGACACGAGTTGAACAACATATATTTGACACATTTTTTGACATTTTGCATTTCCAATAGTTGAGTGATTTTGGGATTTAAGAAACCTCATAACCAATCAAAATATATATTTACGTTCGTGATCATTTTCTCATAGACAATGTAACTTATGATTAAAAAGCGTTTAAATGACTGCTGCTCGGAATGAACCCTAACTTTCAATTGTGTGATGCATGGGGTTTGAATTCTAGGATTTTTGTTAGGAATTTTTACATATATTTCAGTTCTCATGACATAAACAGTAGGTTGGTTCCGCTTGGTAAACTGCATTAAACAAGTAGGCTGCATTAAACAAGTTCAATAGCGACAATACAAGATTCGTATGAGTGTGAAATATCCTCCCAAAAGTAGACTGCATTAAACAAGTTCAATAGCGACAATACAAGATTCGTTTTCCTACTCAATACACGTGTTTGCTCTCTAATCATTAAGCTACAATCTTGATGATTTAAAAGTTGTGCAGAAAATTAAAATAGATACTAAGATAGAAAAAATGAATGTTTTTCGTTTATATACCCGATGCTGGTTGATAGTTCACCAAAGCGGGTTCCGGCCATAATTCATAAATGTGTTGTTATAGTTTTCTGGATTTATAATCTTTAGTAGATGTTTGGACGTGGAATAAACGTGTGATTATACTTTTCTGGATTTATAATCTTTGGTAGATGTTTGGACACTTTCAATTGTGTGATGAATGAGGTTTGAATTCTAGGACTTTTGTTAGGAATTTCTACATTTTGATATATTTCAGTTCTCGTGACATAAACATTAGGTTTGTTCCGCTTGGTAGATGTTTGGATTATTAGATAGTTATTCACTTTCAATTCGGTGATGCATGGGGTTTGAATTCTAGGACTTTTGTTAGGAATTTCTACATTTTGATATATTTCAGTTCCTATGAGTGTGTTGATATATTTTTGTTGGTGATCCATCTAGCACTTCTGGTGTTCAAGGCAGTTTACCTGGAATTACGAGGGTAATAGCTTGATGCAGGTGGTTGAGTCTTGTGAGCTGCCAGCAGTCCCTGTCCATTGAAGAAACTTCTTCCCATTATAATCCATCTTCATCGCTCTTTGATGGAACCGGAACAGAGAATCATGGCTCTTTGCAGTAAGTTGTCATTCATTCTTCTCATTGTTGTTCTTCATGATTTAGGTTCAATTTGCTGAAGAAAATTTAGAATATTAGCTTCTCAACCTTTGAATCTTAAGTTTTTCCCATCTTGCTTGATTTGTAGTTATCACAAGTTGTTAATGTTATACGATGGGCTTTCACTTTCATAGATATTTGAAATTGTTGTATATTATCACTTCGCTTAGGTGTACCTATTATTGAATTGTGTATTTGGTGCTAGCATTTTTAACTTTGATTGGGTGATAACAATTTAACTTGATTAGATGCTAGCATTTTGCCAAACTATAGTGTTTGGGTGACAAAAAGTGACGTGTTAGAAATTAAAGAGATATAACATAACATAAGTGATTGGACAGAGAATTAGCATTTAAGAGCAATGAAGAGCAAAAGAAACGGTGCATTTCTAGGAAAATTTTGGCATAGTCTCCCCTGTTTTTCTCCTCTCCCCCAGTTCTAAGAACCTCCACAAAATCAACCAGAAGGTCATCAATAAGATCACCAATAATTTCAGCAATAATTTCACCATCACCAAGTCCACTAGAGAATAACTACATCCATAATGTATCTTAAAACAACAAAAACATAAAACCCTAAACTATGGCGCGCCATATTGGTGATAGTACGAATCCCATATAGATAAGGTACTAAAGACCTCATCTATCCCCTGTTCAGTTTGCCTCTGTTCTTCGGATGGCATCTCCTCATGGTAGTAACGCCAGTCCCAGCTACGGTTCCCAGGAAAGTAAGGCCTACCAACCTCAGTTGCCTCACTCATGAGCTGTAACATAATATTATAAAGTTAGCATAACATTCATAAAATGCTATAATCAACTGAATTATACAAAGGAAGAGATCAACTTACTAAGGCGGGATCCGGCCGGTGAACGAAAGTGTTTTTGTACATGTCAAGATTCATGATCTTCAGATGGGTGTGTTTGACGTACCAATCCAGATAATCTCCATCACATGCATGCAGCGCTGCCCGTGTCTTAGTGAACCCCGGAGTAGGACCACACTCACGTGTGGTGTCCCACACACTATACATGGGGGGTACACACATCTATAGGGGGTTCCCTTTCTCCCTCTTTTTTCGGATCTATGGTTAGGTCTAACAGGGGGAGGTGGGATACACTGAACGTACCTGAATTGGCGAAGACAACGCTCCGACATATATGGCTCATTCACGCTCATATACTGCAAGGTACCCCTGTACCAAGTGTGACCCTTGTTTTCATTCACCGCCTCGCGACCGTATGACAACCAATCAATCTACATTGGATCACAGGGAAACGTAAGCATCAATAATAAATAATAATGTAAATAATACAAATTGAAATTGTTGTACCAATTACATTTCTTGTTGTGAGAGCATCTAGATGCTTGCAGTAGTTCTCCAATGAATCTTTATTTTTCTGCTGGGAGGTGGACCTTACCCATCTTATAGCCCACGGTCTATCATCCCCATCACTCCAGTCAGCACTAACTACTGGTCTAAGAGTGGGGAAGTACCCATATATCCAGCACTACATAAATTTAAAAAATAAATTATGCCAACTAGTAATGTGAATTCATGAAAATTTATTACACATTATTGTACATTAAAACACTTACCTCGAGAAGGGTCAAAGAGCCAGCAATGCTAGTATAGTCAGCACGAGATGCTATCCCCAGCTGGCGATACAACCACGCAAGAGTACCTGCTCCTCATGCGTACTTCTTTAGCTTCGTATGTTTACCCAGGGGAGTGACTAACCAGAAAGGTATAGGACTTATGTGTGAATGCCCCTTGTTAGCAAAGATAGTAGTAGCGATAGCATAGTAGAGTCAACCGCACACCTCCTTCATAGGTACCATCTGGCCGGTCGAACACCACTCTATAAGTGAACATGTCTGAACAGCACCAGTATGCCACATGCGCTCTATCATCTGGTCAATGCCGTTTTTAAAATCTAACAATGTAGCCATCGCCTCCTTAAGCTCACAGTTTGATGGATTCCCCACAAGCGAATGACCTACGATGGGGATCCTCAGTATCTGTCACACATCATGAAGTGTGATCGTCATCTCTCCAAAAGGCATATGGAATGAATTGGTGTCCGACTGCCATCTCTCCACAAAGGCCGAGATCAATGACATGTTGTTGTAACCCCATGTGACATCTAGCAGATGATCCAACCCTGAGTGCGTAATCATATTCCTTGCCCTTTTGCAAGGAACCTCGCTAAACGGCCAGTTCGTGATTATAGGGTTTCGGGGTTTAAATCCAAAACACCCCGGTCCTAGATAATTACCACAAATTTTACACAAGCATGAAGAGATATGATTAAATCTACTTGCCAAAGTGAAAGAGAAGATACTACATACCTTAGGGTCAATGGCGACATGCCCCCCAAAGCTGGTGATGACACTAGTCAGTAGTGGACCACCGGGTACTGGTACTTCAGTAAGCCTCCAGAAAGTGGGAATAACGGGCTCCATAGCGAGAGTAGCTTCCTCATCTGTCACGCTCTCATGATCAGTATCGTCCTCGTTCAGGCCCTCATCCTCATCTGTCGCGCTCTCATGATTAGGTTCGTCCTCGTTCAGGCCCTCACCCTCATCCGTCTCCTCAGCCTCCTCCTTATCAATGTCCATGTCAACGGCTACTGCAACATCCGGAGGGGTCTGAGGGTCATGATAGCTACCCCCAGCAGAAGTCTGTGCCTCCACATGCCCCACGCGGTGGCTACTCTGACCCTCTATATTGTAATTGTAGCTATGGTTCTCGGTCAGATCAGCAGATGACCAACCACCTGCAGAGGATGAAGCTGCAGGCATCCTCCTCCTAGGTATGTGCGCTACTGGGTCGGAATCATGGAATGACTGGGAATGGGATGGGTCTATGATGAGCTGTTGTTGTGGGTAATATGAGGAGTGACATGGCGGCTCAGGATAATCATGTTGTGGCTGAACTGATGAGTGTCGTGCAGGCTCCACATGACCCTGCTGTGGGTGGAAAGACGAGTGCCATGGAGGATCAACTCCGGCAACGCGCTCACGACAGAACGAAGCAGTCATTGGCTGCTCCACATTTCTATTCTTCTTCTTTTTTTTGGTGTAGACGTTCATCAGAACATTCTTTAACTTATCCATCACTACACAAGTTGAACCAACCCAGTTAAGATGAGCTACACAAGTAAGTAATAATAAATTAACAGAACAATCATAATCAACAAGTTACACTTAAACCAACAGATAACATAACATTATCTCTAAGAAAACACAAAAAATAGACCATAAAACCTCACACAAATCGGCCACAACTATGAACAAAGAATAATTTTATGTATTTACATCCTTATGTACACCTTTACACATCTTAGTTTGTAATCTTTCATCACCCAAGGTTTGCTTAATTTATCATATTAGCCTATAAGATCTCTTAGGTAATTGTCTTACACTTACACTTCCTAACTACTTCCAATCACTTAGATATTTTTCATTAGTCCCCCAAGATGATTTAATTACCTAATTGATCCTAATTTTCGGCCTATTATAGCTTATACCCCTAAATTTCCCCGAAATTACAATATACCCCCAAAACTTTCCAAACTCATCATTGCAATCATTAACTCTTATCTAACTTAGCCAAAACTTATAATATAACATTATTATGATTTAGGTCATTATGAATCATTTTATACAGCAAGTACACCCTAGTTCCCTCATTTTACTCTTTAACCCCAAAATTTCACAAACTTGTCATTTAAGTACTTAAACCTTATTTTAACTTACTCAAACTTATAATATAAGTTCATAAACATAAATATATCATTATAAACCATTTTATACAGAAAACATTCGGCCCTATACATAACTAACCCTTTAGTTTTCAAAAATTGCATTTTAGCCCCTTTTTACTTATCCTTTTGTACTTATAAGCCCTTTAACGCATATTAATGCTTTAACTTTGCTCTAAACACATTATAAACTTAAAATACAGTAAATAAAACAGTAGGGATTCAGCCTTAATTGTTACAAAACCAAAACACCATTAAAATGACATTAAACACTAACTTAAAAGTTTACCTCCTAATGCCAAAAAGTAGATTTTTCAAGAGGCTTGTAGCTTGAAGTTTTCCTTGCTCATCGGCCCTATTTACAGAGGCGTTTCACTTAGATTATTGGTACAAATTTGAAGCTTAACCAACTCTTTAATTTCAAGGTTTAGTTTAGAGTTTTTACCTTTACAAAGATGGACTTTTCCACACTTGTTTCGCTTGTTTTTCTTGGCAATTTCAAAGGGTTCCCAAGCTCCAATTTCCTGCCATAATACAAGGAAAAAGAAAGTTCAAAAAATAGAACTATAACTTAGTAAAATGACTAGGTCATTTATGATTTATAATTATTCTATATAATTGTAACTCTTGACTTTATAATTGTAATTATCTTATTTAATATTTAAGTTGTTTTATTAGCACTTTTTAAATTTAATTTTTCATGATTTATAATTATTTTAATAAATATAAAAAAGATTTATTGTAAAAAAAACCCCTCTCGCCCCAACAGGCGGGGCGAGTTTGTACAACTAGTGTCCGCCGCCCCGGTGAGTCTTCTCGGGTCGTGTTCGCAGCAGAGGCGAGCCGGGTGAGGACGCCTTCCCAGCCAAGGCGAGCAGCACGAGGTCGCCTTTGTCAGCGCGGTGAGCAGCAGGCGCTCGTGTTGAAGGAGAAGGTGAGGCTAGCGAGTTCGCCTTTGCAACAAAGGCGAGCAGCAGGAAGTCATCATTGTCAGCGCGGTGAACCGGTGCAAGTCGTGTCGACGGAAGAGGTGAGCAGGCTCCAGGCGTGTCCAAGGCAGAGGCGACTCCATTGTTGGAGTTTCAAGCTTTTTTTCCAGATTTTTATTTTTGTAGATCTAGGCTAATTTAATGTGTGTTTCTAAATTCTAACAACATATTTGAAATCACCACATCAAGATCTATAACTTGCAAAAAAAATTGAAAAACTCACCGGAAAATTTTTCAGGCGGTGGTCATCGGTGGTCCGACGATGGTCCGACGGTGGCTCCGACGATCAGGAAGAGAGGATTGCGGCGAGGTAATTTGGAAGAGAGATGGTGCGTGCGTGAGAAATGAAGATACCGAACACGTCCCGTTTATATATAACGTGCGCGTTTTGGAGCGTTTTTTCAAAAAACGCTCGTTTTGACTCGTTTTTAACATATTAACGTCGTTTCGTACTAAAGACAGTAAAACATCAATAACTTAGCATAAAATCACAATTATAACATCCAAACACAATAAAAACGGGTTTAACGGCTTTTACTACAACGAGAGCATTTTTTTACCCGAAATTGGTGTTATCAACTACGTTTTCAATACGACGTTTCTGAAATTGTGACAATGTCTGTAATTTAATCAAACATAACGTAAAACGTCGTTTACCAATGTCAAGTCCCAATTATAACGTTCGAACACAATAAAAACGGCTTTAACG
Organism: Limonium bicolor; assembly: GCA_023374045.1. NCBI lineage: Eukaryota > Viridiplantae > Streptophyta > Magnoliopsida > Caryophyllales > Plumbaginaceae > Limonium > Limonium bicolor. The sequence goes on along the minus strand of CM041777.1, from coordinate 79,746,088 downwards.
TCTTCTAATACAACGAGAGCATTTTTATGATTCACGGTTACGAAATACATTTTTTGTAAAACAAAATTTACGACACGATGTCACTACATGATTACAACGTTAATATGATTTAAATAAATTTTGTACTACGGTGATTAGTAATTTTGTACTGCGAATAGCAACCCAGATTTTAAAAAAGTTTTCCAGATACCGCAAAAAATAAATTTAATTCACTAGATACCACAAATTATGAACCCAAAATATTTTAAGACCAATATACCCCTACTTGTTAATAAACATAGTTCAGAGGATACCACATAAATATTATTAATTCACAAAAGTTAATAAAATATATATTAAGAACAGTAAAAAATAATAAAAATTTAAGTTTATCATTTTATTTGATAAAATTTTATAAAAAAAAACCACACAATTAATTAATTTTTTGAAAAATATAAAAATATAATATTTATATATCATTCAAAAGCTAAAAAACTAAATTAAAAATAAAAAAAATTAAGGGAATGATAGCTCAAATTTTTTATAATACGTTTACTCAAAGTATTTTTAGTAATGTAAAATAGTATTATAAAAATAAAATATATATAAAGTAAATTACAAAAAATTAAACAACCATTATGTTACTGCTTTTGTGAAATACCCCTAACCATTAAATAATTAAATAATGGGAATTAATTGTTTATTTGGGGGATTATGAAACCTTGAGAAAGCACATAAACACTTAGGTGTTAAAAACGCACTGAAACTCCTTAAGGTCAACAACGTGCGCTAAGCCGGACCTTAAGCTAACTATGATGTATAAACTATAAAACTCATACCAAGTCAATTAAGGATCATTATATGACCTTTAAAACATAGGACCTCAGCTAGAACTGAGTAAAAATGCAAAAGGCCTGGGAGAGTCGACACACCTCCCTTAAGGCCCGAAAAGCCCCGGAAACACCCGGAAATGCTTTATAAGATGAAATAAATCATTACACTTCATTCCAAATGCACCATAACACTTTATTATAAGATGAATCTCTCACGCCAAATTCTCAAGTAGACGCAAAGTGCTCGGAGGAACCCTTGTGGGCCCCATAAAACGCCCGGGAATGCCCCGGAGAGGTGCCGAAGTGGCACGAACTCCTATATAATTCATTATTAGAGTTCCTACCATCATTATTCATCATTCTAAAGAGAATTCTCGAGTTACTTTTGCAAAAATACATAAAGTGCTCGGGGGGATTTCTTAACGCTCCTGTTTTGGTCCGGGAGTGTCCCGGTAGCCCGGGAATTGTGTCATGAGTTGATATAACCCCATATAACTCAATGTAACACCTTAATATATCATTATTGACCATAAAAAATGTTTATAAACACTTGGAACTCGTTGCGACAATTTATTTTCTAAAATATCCTTAGAGCACAAAAACGCACTTTTGGGTGCCTTAAAAACGCGTTTTACGCAATTACCTTGAAGTTTTTGAGGAGCCACGAATTGGGAATCTTAAATGGGGATGATTTGACCATCTAAATCAATCAAATACAGGTCTAAACCATGAGCACAAATAGGGCCGAAAATCATGAAGAAAAGTACTATAATTTCAGCATTTACCTTAGCAACTTTCATCCTTTACCTTGGTATAAATGTACCAAATAAATGTTGTGACCTAAACATGTTACAATATGATCTTAATGTAATATAATGTGACAGGAATAAAGTTGAAAAATCAACCCCACCTTATGGCACATGTGGTCGTTTTTTATATGGTATTTAACACATTAATACCTTATTTTATGACATGAAACTTTATGACTCATTCCTCCACATGTTATGCAGTATATTGACAAGAGAATAATGCTCCAAATCAGCTCTTAAAGTTCCAAAAATCTGAAGCTAATGTGACCAGATTTAGCTTTTGAAAAAGAAATGAATTAACAAATCAAAAGTAGATCTAGGACTAAACAATGTTATATTAGGACAACAAAATGACAAAGAAAGAAGCTCTCCTTCCCAGCCATAGTGCTGTAAACCTACAAGAGGAAAAGAAGAACCATTAGTCATTGAATAAGCAAAAGAAATCCATTCTTATTTAACTATTTACATTATTGTCATGTCTTGCCTTTTCTCCTCCATAATTGCCGAAAACATGGCTGTCATGGGAGACTTTAGAAGCTCCAAATCTGAAGCAAAATTCATAAATAATACCCACCTAACTTACATGATATTATCTTGTTTATTCCTTGAACAATTTCAGCCACCCTTTACCACCACCATTGCCGAAAGTCTAGCTGATAAGGGAGACTTTGTGGAGCCTAGAATCTAAAGGAAAACATTAAAGAAAATACCTTACCTAACATGCTTAGTCGTGTGGAGAATTAACAAAACAATTCCATACTCTCTTTCTTTCCTTTACATAGCTCACAGCAATGAGCTTTCATTTCACTCCTTGCATTACCGAATTGGTAAGCTCCTCCTCTCTTCCTTTCTTCTTCTTCTTCCTTTGAAGCTCCTAAGTCCATTAATGGAGTTTAAACTTCTATCTTCATTTTTGTGTTAATTTCACAGCTTTCTTCATCAAGTCTTGAAGCAAACATCAACCTAATACTACTACAAGGATTCGGCTAGCATTTATGCTCCAAGAAGTTGTCTTGAATCAACATTAAACCAAGGAGCATTCAAGGTTAGCTTAAGATATTTTTATGCTTGAAATATCCTTAAGGTCCTAATATATATAACCAAAAATTCTACCTTCTAAACCAATGTTTTCTTCATCAATTTTCATGAAGGAAAGTGGATCTCCATCTATCCTAAGGTGTACCGAAATTATAAGATAAATTCCTAAGGTAAATCCTTTGAAAACTACTTATAAATCTACTTAAGATCTTTGTTAAGATCCAACCCCTAAACCCCTTCCTTTCATGTATGGAAACCGAAAATGGGAGCATCAATTTCCATTGAAGGAAGCTTGGGAAATTCAAGAGGAGTTCAAGTACTTAATCATCCTTGATTCAGAGTAAGTTTATTAAGTTAATTCTTAATGTTCTAAGCTTTGTTTAAGCTCATAAATTTTGTACAAAAATTATGTACACCCCTCCAATTAATTAAGGCCAAATTAATGAGGTTATTTACCAAGGAAAATAATTATAACTCTTAAGCTAAAGTTGTTACCATAAGATATAATTTTATGTCACAAAAATTATTTATGAAGAGCTTATATTATGGCCGAATTATATAGGAGTAATTTGCTCCATTTTGAGCTAAAAATATGTCTAAGACATTACAATAATTTTTACATGAGGTATATGGCTCATAAGTATTTATGTATAATTATGAGTAATAAATCAAGTTTTAAAAATTATATGGCACCAAATAATTATGGCCGAATTCAATTGGTGAAAAATAAGTTTTAATGAGCTATATATGTATATAAATTCATATTATGAATTTTGGGTAAGATAAAAATAATTACTAGTGTTTAAATGACTAGTTTAATAAGTTATGTGGTAAAAATGTAATTTTTTGAAAGTTATGGGAATATATGGTAATAGCCGAGAAAGATTGGTGTCCTTGGCATAATTATAATATAATATGGTGTAAGAATTAATATTATGAATTTTGGTTAAATTAAACATGTGCTTAAGTGTTAAAATAACAATTTATAAAGTTTTGGGGCTATTTTGCAATTTCTGGAAAGTTTAGTGTACAACCGAGTTAATAAGGTTTTTCTGGGTATATTAGTGTATTAAGTATGAAATTAGGCATTGGTCAAAGTGTTGACCAAAAACTTTGGGTTAAAATGATTTATGACATAAAATATTAAGTTTAAAAAAGTTTTGGGGTGAAATTGTAATTTATAAAAGTTATATGTAAATCTGGAATTTAAATAGGGGCGGATGCATAATTAGTAAGAATATAAGTGTCCACTTGATTATTAAAGGAATTAAATATTAAAACTATAGTTTATAAGTGAATATATAACTTATATAAAGTTTGGGGTTAAAATGTAAAATTAAGAATTTTAAATAAAACCGAATGATATTTTTGGGTTGAATAATAATTTATAAAATTATTCGTGTCATTTCGGTAATCAAGAGAATTAAATAATTAAACTATAGGTTATAAGTTAATATGTAACTATTATAAAGTGTTTTGGGGTTAAAATATAATTTTAAGAAATTATATGCCAAAGCCGAAAAATTAATGTGGCTAATTGGTGATTTATAAAAGTTAAGGTGTCCAAATTATAATTACCGAATTTGTAGTGGTGGTTTTGTGAAATGATTAATTAAGAAAATAAAACTATGTAATGTAATGTATTTTGGAGTATAATGTAAAGTTTTTGAAATAAATGAGGTTATAATATAATAACCGAAAAGTATAGTGTATTTATGGGATTTAAAAATATTAGTAGGTCCTATATGGATAATTAGAAAGTTTAGAAAAGAAAAATATGATCTAAGGATTTAATAAATTAAAACTATATGTTATATGAACAATGGTAATTTATTTAGAAAGAAATAATATTATTTGGGGTTAGTTTGTAATTAATAAAAGATATGGGGAATAATAAGCCCATGCGTGACATGGAAATACAATTTGGGAATTTATAAAGTTGCTATGTCATTTAGACAATTAAAATCACGTATCATAATTAATACATGTGTATAAAATATATACAATTAAGATTTTCAAGTAAATAAAAAAGAAATGAATATGAGGAATTTAATGTGTGAATACCAAATAATATTTGGAGTTATAGTGTATTAAATATAAGTTAAGAGGAGAATTAATTTACATATGACCATTAAATGTCATTGACGAATTTATAAGTTGTTATGTCATCTGGACAGATACAATATATATGTCATATAAACAATACTTGTGTACATACATGTATAAATATATGTATATAAAAATATACACAAAGGAATTAAATAAATTAAGGAGAATGGTCAATGTGACATACATAAAATCATGGGAATAAATAAAGAATGCTACCATGCAATAATAGTCTTGTAAATAAAGACTATAGGATTTAAGGTATATAATAATTCCTTAATTATAAGTAAAGTTAAGAAGTGAAAGAAATAATAACTATGGTAAATCGACCTCACATAAAATGACGAGGGAGTACGTAATTACTTTACGTTACGATAAAGAAATCTTATACGAGAGTTATATAAATTAACACTCTCATTTAAACCTATTCTAGGACATTGTTTGACCAGACGTTGACCGAGAACTAAACAAGTACAATCTACGGTGAACGGTATGGATTCTTGCAACCTGTTTGCTAACGGATTACACCGGCTTGTGTGCTATCTGTTGTGTGAAATAACGACCAAGATAATTGCATGTAACATGTTGCACTTGCGTTTGTGTATCGTTGTGATTATTCTATGCACTGCTGTGTTATATTATGTGCGTGAACGATACTAACCATAACGTGCATGTGCCACGCATGCAACTCTACATTACCAGTGGATTAAATACCTACATGTTATTATACCGAGAACTTGTACTCAAGTTTCTCACTAACTTCCTTTATAAACAACGTCGTTGTCCTTAAACGTGATAACTGACAATACACAACAGTGTGCTTGTTTAACGTCCTTGTGTGACGTCTAACATATTCAATGCTACGAGAAGCGAGGGGCTGTTGGGCAAAATAGTGGCTAAACTATCTTGCTAACTATGGGCAATGAACCCAATCATTATAGTACAACAAGGTCGTATCCACAGGGACTTCGTAACTGTAACACCCTGGATTTTTACCTCAAAACGTAGCTTATGAAAATACAAATCTAACGGCACAAACGGCATTAAAAACGGACTCCAAACGAGTCCTAGAAGAGCGAACCAAAGTTGGTCCGAACTTGTGTCCGGACATGGCAAGTTCGGACACAAGCCGAAGAGAAATAGACTGCGGAAAACCAAATGTCCGAACTTGTGTCCGGACTTCGAAGTTCGGACACAAGTCGAACTTTAAAACTCCGGAAAAAAAATCCTTACGTGGTCCGAACATTGGTCCGGACTTGCAAGTTCGGACATAGGTCGAGACTTGCAATCCGAACCCGTCCTCGCATGATGTCCGAACTTAGAAGTTCGGACACAGCCAAACGAAGAAAACACTTGAAACATTCGGGGCCTGTCCGGACGGACGTTCGGACAGGTCCTTAAGTGCAGTTTTAAATACAGAAATAGAACCCAAAAACCGTTAGAAATACTTATGCAAAACATAATAACAACAAGAGAATCTCTCGAGCAGAAGAAGTCATTAATAAAACTCCATACAACCACAAACTTGATAAAACTGATTCAAGAGCAATTAACTTAGTTAACCAAAACTCAAATGCACATAACCTTCAATATAGCAGCGGATCTCAAAATATCCAGGGCATTACCGCCACACCCAATACCCATGGGTGCTCAGGCTGATGAACTAAACAACATTAAAACCAAAGTTAACTTTCAAATTACGCGGAAGCAAAATAACGTTAATGTATAAAAACCTTGAGAACATAACAACATCTCTGAAACATTGAAATTCAAGACATCGCCTTATTATTACGTGGTCCTAAACTATGTGATTCGCGGTCCCGATCCCCTCAGCTAATCATCCATACCTGCGATCATAAAACATAGACAAAACACAGAAAGGATCGCACAAATCAGAAAAACTGAGTAAATTCCACCTCAAGCTGTAAAATACATTTTAGAACACCATTGCCTTTAACAATCAGATGAGAAGGTTTACTGAATAGTTAGTGAATTTCCAGAAAAACATAACAATACCGAACTGCAGTAGGGAGCTTTCAACAGGGAGTAATAACCACAATTCCGAACACGGGGTCACCTGTGGGACCCCAAACAACAATTCCAGGACAGTCACCTATGGGACCGTCAAACAACCACCTCACCCTAAGTCCTTAAGTGTGCACACCCCCTATGAAACAGCAGTAACATAGAGTAGATCATAGAGCTTAACTGCAACAATGTGTGCAGCGCAAATAATATCAATAATGGGGAGCACCTATGGGCTCCCAAACAACAGAATACAACCTGTGAAAGACTCCCAAAACCACAATTGAACACCACAATCTCAATCCAATTCCTCAATTCCAAAACGTGGGGAATAATCCCAAATCTCCAAACCACAACCGAGATAAAACACAACGAACCCTTTTCCAATATTTCGCAAAACCACAATCAAAACCATTGAGCATAGAATTTACCTGGAACAATCAAATCCCTCAAGAACCCAACTGCTCCGGACTATTGATAGCACTCGTCAATGATATCGACGTCTAGGTAACCAAAATTAACAATCAGAATTCGTCAAGCCATGAATAGATAACTAAGTAACTAAGTAGAATACATTACCCAACAAAGCTCCTAATTGGCACCAAGGGAAACGATCCAACAAGGGTAGAGTGAAGAACGCCGAAGGTAGAATTGAGAACGCGAATTATAAGAACTCAAGGAAGAAGATACGTGAATAAGTTTTTGGTAGAGCAAAAGCGTAGAAGCGTCGTGATGAAGGTAGACCGTAGTGGGGAAGGTCGTTATATAAATAAGTAAATTATAGGAATAAGGGAAATCGATATTGTTAAACAAGTTAATGATTACTATCTTAAAACAAAAAAGTTAAATAAATACGAAATACAAATAACTCAGAAAAGGAAATCAAAATAAATACTTAACATTGTAATTTGTTTTTAGGAAACCTATACAACAACATAGCGTTGAGGAACATCAGGAAGGAAAATAAAATCTCTAACAACATTCTTTTAGAAATTCAGAAATAATTTCCTAGTTTGAATATTGTTGAGAAAGTAGATCGTTGTAACAAGATAAGGATGGAATAGAAAATCTAGGAAGATAATTAATAAACATTTACTTGGAAGTATGAAGGAGATTGAAATAAATTAAATAAAGTAAAGTAATAATACTAGCAATGGAATTATAATTGCATTAGAGAGAGTTCTAGAATACTAATAACAAAATATATATAAATTAATTTGAAGAAGTCAAATGGGATTTGAACTCTATAAACAGAGATAATTACTAATAGGAAGTAAACTCAGATTTGAATTCTAGAAATTAATTAAGTACAAAGAGAAAGTCAATTTGAATTAGAACTCTATGTATTTAAAATAAATGTGGAGAGGAAAGTTCTAGGAAGAGGAAATAAGTTAATATAGGAGTATCGTTAGTTTCCCTGGGCCACTATATTACTAATTCGGACTTATTATTCTGACTATATATTATCGTACTCCTAACCTCAAATTCCCGGGTATTTCATCTCATCCCCCTTAAAAGAAAGCTTCGCCCTCGAAGCTAAAACTCATCTATAAGGCGAGAAGTTGCTAAACTAGACACTGACTCGAGTGGTTACCTGATCGAAAAGCTGTGGGTATTTCTTCCTCATTTCCTCCTCTACCTCCCATGTAGCCTGTTGGGATAAAACCTAACGGCAAGTGTACCGGTCAATTCTAGCAAGTTTTAATAGAGAAGATTCCCTAAGTATCGAACCAAAGGAGGCGATGTGTCTAGTTTAAATCTTAATTAAGCAGGAAAGAAAGGGAAATTGGGGGTTTGATTTGATGATGATTAGAAACTGTAAACAGAATGCAAACAATAACAGCAGGAAAAATAAATGTTGTGAATTCGATTTGGAAAAGAGATTCCGGTTTACTACTGTACCCTAAATCTGTGATTCCTATCCCTAAGTGATTAATAAGATAATTATGAGCAAAACCCTAGAACAAAGATAATTTACCTCCGGTCTCCCGCTTAGCAAATACTAGTTAATAAAGACTGAATTCTAACTCTCGTTACGAACCCACTGTTTACTAACCGCTTTAAGAACAATCTAGTTTTATTGGTCAATTAGCAATTTAGAGGAATTGCCGTCTCTAAACTAACTGGTTATTTTCCTGAATTCAATTGAAAGCCGCAGTCGTCACATATAAGCTAACAAAATACTAATCTTTATAATTGGCCAAATTATAACGATTAAAGAAATTAAGCAAGGAAATAACTTTACTCTCAATCAGATTGTATTAAATCACAAAGGAACAGGAATTGTCAATTCAGGGAACATAGCAAACCGAAATCTAATAGGGACTACTCAGCCATTGACATGTTTACAATAAGCTTAATAGTAATAGAGGACAAGAAGAAACTCTGTTCTGAGACTTCTGGTGAAGTCTCCGTAGTGAACTGCTCTCTGTGCTCTGCTCCAAACTCCAAGCTCCAACAGACTCAAAAACTCTCAAACTTAATTCTCTCTGTAACGTGGTGATTTCGTGCGCTCCCGGTGTGTGTCTCACGTTTGCGAGACTCCTCTCTTTATAACAAAAACAGAATTTTATCTCTAATCTATCTTCAATAAGCGACGGCCACAAATGATAAAAATATTCCGTTAATCTCGAAACAGAAATCCGCGCTCCGCTGGTGATGTTCCGGGTTTAAAACCCATATGCAAACCCGGAACATATGAAAATTGAGGCAGTAGCTTCTCCGCTGGTGATGTTCCGGGTTTAAAACCCATATGCAAACCCGGAACATATGAAAATTGAGGCAGTAGCTTCTCCGCTGGTGATGTTCCGGGTTTAAAACCCATATGCAAACCCGGAACATATGAAAATTGAGGCAGAAGGTTCTCCGGTCTTGTGGTCCGGGTTGCAAACCAACATGCAAACCCGGACCCTCTATAAAGCCCAACAGTAATGAATGAAAATCTGTGTTTGACTCTGGTTTGACTTCCCATGTTGCTCTAACCTCTAAAATCTTCATTTAAACACTTTGTTGAGTATTTTATCCTGAAAACATATGAAATCAATCATTTGGAGACAAATATAACAATGAAGAGTAATTAAAGCATTAAAGAGGAAAGTTAATGTCATAAAGTAGAAAATTAAGCATGAATTAGTCTAGTAAACTTAGACAAATTCCTGACTTATCAACTTCCTCACACTTAATCTTTGCTTGCCCTCAAGCAAATGAAACATACTAAAGTCTTACAGAAGGGAGCCGTCAGTTCAGAACTGTGCACAAGGAGATCTAATAATGAAAAGCAGTCATAGAGAACAATGATCCACACTTGCAGGTTTTCATAAACAGTGAATTGAGAAGTATTTTGCAAGAGCTTAAGGCACATAGTAAAACCACTGACTCCAATTTCACTCAGGGACTACTTTCCAATTAACTTTCCACAATCCATGGACGACAAGGGGTGAGAAGTAATATCTTATTCCATATTACCTTTCATCACCACGTACTCATAATCAAGAAAGATTTTGCACTTTGCATTTGAAATTAGCAAATTTCTTCAACTTTCTAAACAAGCATTAACTTTCTCTTTTGTATCCCTCAGACTTTTCTCTCCATTCATGTAGCGGTGTTGGGTCTTCTATCCCAGATCAGATGACCTTAGGTAGATGGGTGATGAGGCACCCCGAGGACTTAATTACCAAATGGGCGAGGCTTGTTTTCTGGGTTAAAAGTTCGATTAGAGGAGTACCTTGCCTTTGTCCTTCCTTCCTTTCATTCAATAATCATTCCCAAAGTCCCCAAGTGAAATCAAAATCAAATAGTTGCACTAATAGGCTTAACTTTTTAAAGAAGAAATAGACAAACATTAGTTAAAACTGTACATACAAGAAGTGCAACCAGAATTCCCACAACTGTTTTCCACCTCCGACCTCATAAGAACTAGTGCTACTCGTGCGGTGTTCCAAACCAACTTAACCAACCACTGAATAAGACTCAGGTATGTTATGCAACCAAAATATTTTTGAGGGCCAACAAAAATTGTGCAAATGGAATGATTGTCTTGAAAGAAAATTGGTCAAAATCAGCACATTCGAATGAAATTGGACATGAATATGAGTATGTGCAATTTCCCTTCCTCACACTTAAAAATTAGCAATGCCCTCATTGCTTCATGAAAATGATTAAGAGGGAATGAAAACAAAAATTTCCAGAAAACAACATTTGAAAAATAAAAGAAGTTAGAAAATCACGCCCCTGGGGTATGGTGAGGACAACGTCCTCACACTTATGTAAAACAGCGGGGTGTTGAATTCTGCAGAAATTTCGACAGAGCTTCCTTTGAATTTCCTCAATACCTCACACGCATCAAAAAGCAACCCTGTAGCTCAATAAATACAACCAAAGCCAACACGAACTTGCAGATAAACAGTAAGTGTATAAGTGATACATCATAGTGCAGCGATGGTCGTAATGAACAAGTAGTAGCCGAATCCAAAGTAAGATAGAAGTACAACCCAAAAGAAAAATATCTCAGAAGCAAACACATCAAAGGATCTGAAAAGAGAGAACGAAACAACCCAAACTCCAAAATCCTAGGAAGGTGGTGGAAGCTGTGACCCATGCTGAAGATGCCATGCCTCCATACGGGCAAAGCGTGTATCGTACTCAGCCATCCGCGCATCCTGGCGAACCTCAGCAGCGTGGCGACGCGCCTCCAAAGATGACAGGCGAACTCCATAGTTCTGAACCTGTGTGGACAGATCGTCAAGGCGCGAGCCGAACTGATCAAAGCGGGCAGTACACACCCCCTGCCAATCTCGAAACTCTGTCATGAGCTCCTCAAAATCTTGCGTCGGCGCTACGGCAGGTCCACCATCTCCCTGAATCTGTGAAGGCCCGGCCCCATCAGCACCAGCAGCTCGGGCAGCTCTCTCACCCGGTCGGGCACGGCGACGCTTAATCCAACCATCTCCTATCTTCTCCCACTGAAAGCGATGCATCGCTGTCATGTCCAGAGGAGGAGCGGAATGCTGAGGCCGCTCATCACTGAAGTCAACTCTCTCTTTCTCAAAAAGATACTGCAGAAATGTGGAAAAGCAAGAGAAGAGGTGCTATCCACATCCATGATACGTAAAATATGGTCAATAACAGCAGCAGAAAAAACAATAGGATAGGCGCCGCGAGAGAACTCATCATCCAGCAGATGGCGCATAAAGAAACAATCCACAGCGTTCAAGTCAGCACACTCTCTCGGGCGGACATTATGCATAATAACGACTAGAAGCAACCTCTCAATCGGAGTCTGCAATTTGTCCCCTGTCACGACCTGCTTATCCCTTGAAGACCGTTGTTGACGGTTCGGAACCTCAGGGTTATTCACCACCAACCTCAGATAATGCTCCTTCGCCCGTCTCTTATCATTTTCATAATTTTTCCTCCGTTCCCTAAGCACATTGTTATCAAAAACATCTTGCACTCCAAAGTACTCATCAACCACCCTATGAGTAATTTCGATGTATCTCCCTTTGATCCACGCGCTAATTACATCACGCTCATCCTCCTTCTCAGCATTAGCATAAACAACTTAACCAATCTTGGGTAGTAACACCCCCCACCAAGACGCAACAAGCCTCCCCAACCCTTAGCAGCAAACATAGTTTGTAAATCAAATTCATTAATTAACTCTTCAGACACTGACCTCTCCGGAATAATTTTCCGATCCTTGACGTTGTACCAATCAAAGGCGGCATCACTAATGAAATCGGCACGCACTGATTCTCGATATTGGACCGGTTGTGTTGGTGCAGGTGGCGCAGCCGATGAAGAAGCAGCAGCAGCGGTGGAACGTCTCGTGCGCTTCGGAGGCATACTAACGAATCAGTAGAGGTGAAGTAGTGGCTAGGCGAGGCAATTTGGAGGAGGTGGCACGGGGCAAGGTCGGGAGAGCGAGAAAAGGGGTCCGTAGAGGTGAGGTCGGGGTGAGACGCAATTGAGGAGGGAGATTGGGGCTGGGTCGGGAGGGTGGAAGCAGCGCGAGGAAAGGGATGGAGATGGTGATGGTGGCGAAGTGGAGTAGTGGTGGGGAAGGAGTCGGGACGGAGACGGGTGAGGCACTGGCGGGGAAAAGTGGCGCTAGGAAGATGGGCGGTGGCGGCGACAATGGGGCAAGGTCGGGTGAGTGGAATGGCGAGGACTGGAGTGGAGCGCGAGGTTGAAGGTAGTATATTAGGGATTAGAAACTCGCGCTCTTTTTTTTTTTCTGCAAGCAGTGTGATCCGGGTTTCAAACCTCTCCTCAAACCCGGATGACATCAAAAATTAGACAGAAAGTGCACCGCGTAGGTGATCCGGGTTCCAAACCCTTCCTCAAACCCGGATGACATCAAAATCGTGCCAGTGAGTAGTGCGCCTACCTGGTCCGGGTTGCAAACCAGAGAGCAAACCCGGATGACATCAAAATTGTTCCAGTAACGTCGCCCAGCTGTTGGTCCGGGTTGTAAACCCATCTTCAAACCAGGACAGCCCTTAAAAGTGGCCAGAAACTCATATAGATGACAGATGTTCCTCCAAACTCCTGAATTCACCTTAAAAATCATATAAAACTAGACAAAACATGTCTAATAAGCACGTTAGCCCAAAATAAAGAATGAAAAACATTAAAACCTACGAGAAATAAACAAAAACAAAATAATAAAACTCACAAAACTGGGTTGTCTCCCAGCCAGCCGCCCGTCTTTTCGGTCTTTGGCTAGACCAAGCATTGGAAAATCAGTATGGAGGATCAAAGACCGTGATCACCGAATGGACTTCAGCAATGTCACCACTGAGATAATGCTTCAGCTGAGACCCGTTGACTTTGAATGTTTCCCCTTCTGTATTGATTAAATCGATAGCTCCATAGGGCGAGACATTTGTCACTGTAAACGGTCCAGACCAACGAGACTTTAGCTTTCCGGGAAATAACTTCAGTCGGGAGTTGAAGAGAAGAACCTTATCCCAACGTGAAACTCACGCTTGACCAATAGCTTATCATGCCATCGTCATGCCACCCTCTTCGTATAAATCTTGGCATTCTCATAAGCTTCCTCTCTAAACTCCTCGAGATCACACAGCTGCAGCTTACGCTCTCACCGGCCTTTTTCAGATCAAAATTCAGTGCCTTGAGTGCCCAAAAAGACTTGTGCTCCAGCTCCACAGGTAAGTGGCACGCCTTGCCAAAAACCAACTTGTACGGGGACATACCTAAGGGTGTTTTAAATGCAGTGCGGTATGCCCACAAGGCGTCATCCAACTTAAGGGACCAATCTCGCCTCGAAGATGTAACAGATTTCTGCAGTATCCACTTAATTTCTCTGTTGGTGATCTCGGCTTGCCCGTTCGTCTGTGGATGATACGGTAAAGAAACCTTATGTCGCACACCGTATTTCTGTAGAGAGCCTCAAACTGCTTGTTGCAAAATGTGTACCCCCGTCACTGATGATCGCTCGTGGAACACCGAAACGGGTAAAGATATTCCTCTTTAGAAACTTGAGTACCACTCTTGCATCATTAGTCGGCGCTGCTATCGCTTCAGCCCACTTGGTAACGTAATCCACAGCTACTAGGATGTAAAGGTTACCTTGGGAGGACGGGAACGGTCCCATGAAATCAATACCCCACAGATCGAACGGCTCAACCTCCAGGATCGAATTCAATGGCATCTCATGACGTCTGGATAAATTCCCCTGCCTCTGACATTGGTCACAAGTAGAAACAAATTGATAACAGTCCTTGTTCAAGTTCTTCCAAAGAAGCCAGCCTCCAAAACTTTTGCGGCTGTCCTAGCCGGTCCAAAATGACCTCCTGCTTCTCTAGAATGGCAGTGTGCCAGGATGTCTCTAGCTTCATTCTCAGATACACAACGACGTATCATACCATCTGCGCAGACCTTGAACAGAAACGGATCGTCCCATAGGTAGTGCTTGACTGTGGAGAAGAACTTCTTCTTCTGCTGATACGATAGCTCTGGAGGAATAATACCCTTGGCTAGGTAATTTGCAATGTCAGCGTACCAAGGGTCCGTGGAATGGCCGATCATGAAAACATACTCATCAGGGAAATACTCATTGATTGGCCTGCCATCGTCAGGAACTTCCATACGGGATAAGTGATCCGCCACTCCATTCTGCGCTCCTGGTTTATCTCGAATCTCAATGTCAAATTCCTGCAAAAGCAAAATCCAACGGATCAAACGAGGTTTAGCATCAATCTTTCCAAAGAGATACCTGAGAGCGGAATGGTCGGTATGCACGATGACTTTGCTGCCAATGATGTACGGTCGAAACTTGTCACAAGCAAAGACGATCGCCAACAGCTCCTTCTCCGTCGTGGCGTAGTTCTTCTGCGCCTCATTCATAGTCTTACGCGTAGTAGACTATCCTCAATACCTTGTCATGCCTCTGACCCAAAGCTGCCCTAACGCGTAGTCACTAGCATCACACATAATCTCAAAAGGCAACGACCAATCAGGAGCAACAATAATAGGTGCAGAAATCAATTTAGCTTTGAGCAAATTAAACGCATCTAAGCACTCCTTTGTAAACTCAAATTTAGCATCCTTAAGTAATAAATCACAAAGAGGCTTAGAGATCTTAGAAAAATCCTTGACAAAACGCCTATAAAAACCTGCATGGCCGAGAAAACTTCGAACATCCTTTACCGATGATGGTGGTGGCAGCTGCTCAATGACCTCTACCTTGGCCTTGTCCACCTCGATCCCCTTCTTAGAAATCTTGTGACCGAGCACGATGCCTTCCTGCACCATGAAGTGGCACTTCTCCCAATTGAGCACCAAGTTAGTCTCCCTGCATCTAGCTAAGATCAAATCTAAGTCTTTCAAACATGCATCAAAAGTTGGTCCAAAAACAGAAAAATCATCCATAAAAACTTCGATGCACTTCTCAATAAAATCAGCAAAGATAGCAGTCATGCAACGTTGAAAAGTACCAGGTGCATTACATAAACCAAAAGGCATGCGACGATAAGCATAAGTACCATATGGACATGTAAAAGTAGTTTTCTCTGGTCCTCCTTAGCAATTGGAATTTGAAAATAACCAGAGTAACCATCAAGAAACAGTAATATTCTTGTCCTGCAAGCCTCTCTAGCATCTGATCAATAAATGGAAGGGGAAAGTGATCTTTCCTAGTGGCGGCATTTAACTTCCTATAATCAATGCAAACTCTATGCCCAGTAATAGTACGCTGAGGATTAATTCACCTTTATCATTAGGAACGACAGTTAAACCCCCTTTCTTGGGTACTACCTGAGTGGGACTTACCCATTCGCTGTCAGAGATTGGATAGATTATACCTGCATCCAGTAGCTTGATAACCTCCTTCTTGACTACCTCTTTCATGTGCGGGTTCAGTCGCCGCTGGGGCTGTCTCAATGGCTTGTAATCCTCCTCAAGATAAATGCGGTGAGTGCAGAATGTCGGAGCAATGCCTTTGATATCAGCAATGGACCATCCTAGTGCCTCTTTGTTTCTCCTCAAAATCTGCAACAATGCTTTCCTGTTCATCAGTTAAAGCATTAGATATAATAACAGGTAAATCAGTAGGAGGAACTAGGAAAGCGTATTTAAGATGACTAGGAAGCGGTTTAAGCTCAAGAGAGGGTGGTGATTCCACAGAAGGAGCTAGTGTCTTTGGAACTCGGTCCAGCGGTTCCTCCTCGATTCTGTGGTTCTTCCTATATGGCCTCCCAGCAGAGAGCTGAAACGCTGCAGTAGAAACCTCAGAGTCATCACAAGTGGTCTCTATAGAATCCACCAAACACTTCTCCAACGCATCCAGCTCCGTGGGGCTGTAAGAATAATCCTGCATCAAAGTGTCAATACAATCCAAACTAAAGCAGGCATGAACATCAGAAGGGTGAGTGGCAGCCTTGGTCATATCAAAAACAAGCTGCTCATCATGTAAACGCAATATAATCTTCCCTCCTTCAACATCAATAAGGGTCCTTGCTGTTCGCATGAATGGTCGACCTAGAATAAGTGGTACTACCTTATCTTCCTCCATGTCCAAAATAACAAAGTCAGCAGGAAAAGCAAAGGTACCAACTGAAACAATTAAATCTCTAACCACACCTCTAGGTAGGATAATCGACCTATCAGCTAGTTGCAAAGTAATTCGAGTTGGCTCACATTCTCCTAGACCAAGCTTCAAATACATAGATAATGGCATCAGATTAATACTTGCACCCAAGTCACATAAACCCTTACCACAATTCACATTACCTATCGCGCAAGGTATGACCGGAGTACCTGGATCATCAAGCTTGCGGAAGCTTCTTCGAAAGCACAGCTGAAACGCTCTCAGTAAGCTGCACAGTGTCCTTCTCCACTAAGGACCGTCTGTTGGACAGGATGTCCTTCATAAACTTCGCATATATTGGCATCTGCTTCAAAGCTTCAGAAAAAGGAATGTTAATGGTCAGTTTCTTAAAAATAGTCAAAAACTTACCAAACTGCTCATCCAAGTCCCTCTTCTTCAACCGGTTTGGAAAAGGAACTGGCGCTTCAGCAACTCGTGGAGGTGTGGAAGTCTTAGTAGTCTTGCTAATTGCCACCTCCTCTTCAGCTGGTGGCTCCTCCTGGGAACCTGCTGGTGCAGTTTCTTTATCCTGCTCAACATTGGGGAGAGGGACCTCAACTTCAGGGACCACCGGGTCAAGCTGTGTACCACTCCTCAACGTGATAGCCTTGGCATGCTCTCTCGGATTCTGCTCCGACTGACTAGGCAAGGAACCCAAAGGACGCTGAGCTAACTGCTGAGATATCTGAGACAGCTGAGTCTCGATATTCCTATTGAAGGTCCTCTGATCATTGTTGAAGGTTCTTTGCTCTTGATTGAAAGCTTCCAGCTCATTAAACTTCTTCGTATTCACTGAGATGAAATCATTCATCCTGGCCAGAACTGCATCCATACTAGAAGACGCTCCAGCACCTGAATTTTGTGCTTGCTGATTCTGCAGTGGCTGCTTCTGATAGGAAGGATTGTACTGCTGCTGAGGCCTCTGATTGTAATTGTTGTTACCACCAGCTTGGTAACGGTTTTGCTGCTGAGCTTGATAACCCGGATTTCCTTGATTCCCAAAGTAATTACCCGGCCTGTTACCAACATAGTTCGCTGCCTCTTCTTGTGGTGGAGAACACTGGCACATGTTAGAAGCTCTACCACAGTACTCGCACGGTGGATAAACCTCAGGAGCTGCTGCACTGGACTGTGGATTCATAACTGCACACATACGCTCAAACTGCTTCGACATTGCCTCTATCTTGGCAGCCAAGAAAGTGTTTGAATCTACTTCATAAATCCCAGCTGGTTTCTTCGGTGCAGCTTCTCCCGCTCTTGTACCTCCCCACTGATTCGCTGTTGTAGTGATGATATCTAACAACTCCTTAATTCGTGTAATAGGCAGCTCCATCAAACTTCCTCCAGCACAAGTATCAACCAACAACCGGCTAGACGGATCCAAATCCTTGTAAAAGGACTGCAGTATAACCTCTTCACCTAGACCGTGATGTGGTACCTTCCTCACTATTCCCTTAAAACGCTCCCAAGCTTCAGACAAGGACTCACCAGCAAACTGTTTGAAGTTTGTAATCTCTCCTCTCATGGTCAGCATCCGAGAGGGTGGGAAGTACTTTGCTAAGAATGCATTAGCCAGCTCGGTCCAACTGGTGATACTGTCAGGCGTCAACGAGTTCAACCACTCAGCGGCTCTATCCCTCAGAGAGAATGGAAACAGAGTGAGCCGGGCCACCTCCTGCGAAGCTGGTGTCGAACACGCTCCTACCAATCTCAGGAATGTAGTGAGATGGACATTCGGATCTTCAGTAACCGTCCCGCTGAACTGAGGCGCGTTCATCACCATGGTCACATAGTGAGTCTTGAACTGCCACTGCACTCCTGCTGGCAATGCTGGAATCACAATTGGCGACACCAACCCTTCAACACTTGGACGGGTGTAGTCCCTCATCTGTCTCTCGTTGTTCGCCATATTCACTGGTGGTTGAACTTCCGGAACCTCTTCACCAACAGGTGGTTCGGCACCTTCTCCTCAACTGGTGGATCCAGGTTCAAGTCTCTTCGAAGTTGTCTTGCGAATCTCTCGATCTCAAGATTGAGCTCGAACTCTGGTTCTCCTGCAGAACGGGTTTTGACCATAAACCGAGAGTTAGTAAACTGAAACTATAATAGCGCAAATTAAAAGGGAAGCAGTAATTAGAATAAAATAACAGAAAATCAGAAAAAGATAAAAAGAATTTAACCCACAAAAATATGCAGATAAAATTTCCTAACTACTAAGCACAGAATATTCAAATAAAGAATAAAATCAGAAATAAAATCTAAAAGATAAAAGAATACCTAAAACAAAATCTAGACAGAAATCAAAACAGAACAAAGATAAAATAACTAAAATAATAAAGCTATCCTAATAACTAAACTAAATAAAATCTGACGTTAAACAAAACAATAAGAAAATTAAAAACAGAAAAACTGAAAAGAATAAAACAACCAAAATCGAATGAAACAGAACAATTAAAATAAAGAAATTAAACGAACACAACAAAATAAATAAAAGAAAACGAAATAAAGACTAAACTAAATAACCGTGCCTCCCCGGCAACGGCGCCAAAAACTTGTTGGGATAAAACCTAACGGCAAGTGTACCGGTCAATTCTAGCAAGTTTTAATAGAGAGTAATCCCTAAGTATCGAACCAAGGAGGCGATGTGTCTAGTTTAATCTTTATTAAGCAGAAAAACAGGAAATTGGGGT
Organism: Limonium bicolor; assembly: GCA_023374045.1. Lineage (NCBI taxonomy): Eukaryota > Viridiplantae > Streptophyta > Magnoliopsida > Caryophyllales > Plumbaginaceae > Limonium > Limonium bicolor. The sequence goes on along the minus strand of CM041777.1, from coordinate 79,726,497 downwards.
TTGATTTGATGATGATTAAACTGTAAACAGAATGCAAACAATAACAGCAGGAAAAATAAATGTTGTGAATTGATTTGGAAAGAGATCCGGTTTACTACTGCACCCTAAATGTGATTCCTATCCCTAAGTGATTAATAGATAATTATGAGAAAACCCTAGAACAAGATAATTTACCTCCGGTCTCCCGCTTAGCAAATACTAGTTAATAAAGACGAACTCTCGTTACGAACCCACTGTTTACTAACCGCTTAAGAACAATCTAGTTTATTGGTCAATTAGCAATTTAGAGGAATTACCGTCTCTAAACTAACCGGTTATTTTCCTGAATTCAATTGAAAGCCGCAGTCGTCACATATAAGCTAACAAAATACTAATCTTATAATTGGCCAAATTATAACGATTAAAGAAATTAAGCAAGGAAAATAACTTTACTCAATCAATTGTATTAAATCACAAAGGAACAGGAATGTCAATTCAGGGATACATAGCAAACCGAAATCTAAAGGGACTACTCAGCCATTGACATGTTTACAATAAGCTTAATAGTAATAGAGGACAAGAAGAAACTCTGTTCTGAGACTTCTGGTGAAGTCTCCGTGGTGAACTGCTCTCTGTGCTCTGCTCCAAACTCCAAGCTCCAACAGACTCAAAAACTCTCAAACTTAATTCTCTCTGTAACGTGGTGATTTCGTGCGCTCCGGTGTGTCTCACGTTTGCGAGACTCCTTCTTTATAACAAAAACAGAATTTTATCTCTAATCTATTCAATAAGCGACGGCCACAAATGATAAAAATATTCCGTTAATCTCGAAACAGAAATCCGCGCTCCGCTGGTGATGTTCCGGGTTTAAAACCCATATGCAAACCCGGAACATATGAAATTGAGGCAGTAGCTTCTCCGCTGGTGTGTTCCGGGTTTAAAACCCATATGCAAACCCGGAACATATGAAAATTGAGGCAGAAGGTTCTCCGGTCTTGTGGTCCGGGTTGCAAACCAACATGCAAACCCGGACCCTCTATAAAGCCCAACAGTAATGAATGAAAATCTGTGTTTGACTCTGGTTTGACTTCCCATGTTGCTCTAACCTCTAAAATCTTCATTTAAACACTTTGTTGAGTATTTTATCCTGAAAACATATGAAATCAATCATTTGGAGACAAATATAACAATGAAGAGTAATTAAAGCATTAAAGAGGAAAGTTAATGTCATAAAGTAGAAAATTAAGCATGAATTAGTCTAGTAAACTTAGACAAATTCCTGACTTATCATAGCCTCTTCGGTTCCATGATTAGACCATAAGACTTTGACCATACAGATGGACTTCGATCGTGTCTCCCTGGTCTTAGTGTCCATTACTTTGATGGGGTACTCCTCATAGGATAGATTCTGCTCCAGCTCCAAGACCTCTGGCTGCAACACATGCAAAGGGTCGGGGACATATCGCTTCAACTGGGATACATGGAAGACGTTGTGAACTTTCTCCAATTCACAAGGAAGCGCTAGCCGGTATGCCACTTCTCCAACCCTCTCCAAGATCTCAAAGGATCCAACGAACTTGGGACTGAGCTTCCCTTTCTTCCCGAACCTGGTTACTCCTCTCATGGGCGATACTTTCAGAAAAACTCTATCTCCAACCTCGAACTCAACTGGTCTGCGCTTGAGATCGGCATAGGACTTCTGCCTGTCTTGGGCTGCCTTCATTCGTCTCTGGATCATCCGGACTTGCTCCATAGTCTCTTCTATCAACTGGGGTCCCAAAACAACAGTCTCACTAATGTCGCTCCAACATAGCGGTGTCCTACACTTCCTCCCATACAAGCCTCATAAGGAGCCATCTTGATGCTGGTGTGGTAACTGTTGTTATAAGAGAACTCTATCAGATGTAGCATATCTGCCCACGAACCCTGGAAATCCATCACACATGCTCGAAGCATGTCCTCCAAGGTCTGGATGGTTCTCTCTGTCTGACCATCAGTGGCTGGGTGAAACGCGGTGCTTAACTTCAACTTGGTGCCCATCGCCTTCTGAAACTGCTGCCAGAAATGAGCTAAGAACCTCGAATCTCTGTCTGAAATGATGGTCTCAGGTACCCCGTGATATCTCACCACATTTCTGATGTAAGCATCCACCAACTGGCTCATGGACCATGTCTTCTTCATGGGTATACACCGTGCAGATTTAGTGAGTCGGTCCACTATTACCCAAATCTGATTAACTCCTCCCTTCGCCGGTGGTAAACTCATCACAAAGTCCATGGAAATGGAGTCCCACTTCCACTTTGGGACCTCCAACGGCTGCAATAAACCTCCCGTCCTCTTGTGCTCGAATTTGACCTTCTGGCAGGTAAGGCATCTCGACACAAACTCTGCAACTTCCCTCTTCATCTTAGGCCACCAAAACATCTTCTTTAGGTCCTTATACAACTTATCACCACCAGGATGAACTGAATAGGGAGTATTATGAGCCTCCCTCATCAGTCTCTCCTTTACCTCCACGCACCCCTGAGGTACACACCATCGGCCTCTAAACCTCAGACTGCCGTCACTGTGGGTCTCAAACCCTTCAGCTTTCCCTTCCTTCATCTTCTCCTTGATGCGCTCCAACTTTGCATCACCCGGCTGTCCCTTGAGTATCTCCCCATAAATGTCAGAAGAGACACTCATATGGTACAACCTCACCTCACGCTCTACTCCTCCCGCCTCCATCACTTCCAAGTTCAGCTTCTCAAAGTCACGAACTAGCTCGTCTGGAAGAACCCACATCGAATTCACAGAATGACTTTTCTTCCTACTCAGAGCATCGGTCACTAGGTTAGACTTCCCCTCATGATATAAGATCTCCAAATCATAGTCCTTGATCAGTTCCAACCATCTCCTCTGCCTCATATTTAGTTCCTTCTGAGTGAAGATGTACTTGAGGCTTTTGTGGTCGGTGTAGATCTTGCAGGAAACTCCATACAAGTAGTGCCTCCAAATCTTCAGGGCGAAGACTACTGCTGCAAGCTCTAGGTCGTGCGTCGGGTATCTGGTCTCGTACTCCTTCAGCTGTCTCGATGCGTAGGCTATGACTTTCCCATGCTGCATCAAGACACACCCCAAGCCATACTTGGAAGCATCGCTGAAAACCTCGAATCCGTCTGTCCCCGAAGGCAAAGTCAACACTGGGGCTGTGGTCAACCTTCCTTCAACGTCTGAACGCCTTCTCACAGTCATCATCCCACTGAAACTTGGTTACTTTCTTCATGAGGTTTGTGAGGGGTCTTATCTTTGAGAAATCCTTCACAAACGTCTGTAGTACCCCGCTAGACCCAAAAACTGCGAACCTCCGTCAGATTGCTCGGTTTTGGCCACTCTTTCACCGCTTGGATCTTGGCCGGATCCACTGAGATTCCGTCCTTGGTGACGATGTGGCCTAGGAATGCCACTCGGTCCAACCAAAAGTCACACTTAGTTAGCTTGGCGTAAAGCTGCTGCTCTCTCAAAATCTGTAAGACTGATCTCAGGTGCTCCTCGTGCTCTTCCTCATCCTTGGAGTAGATGAGGATATCGTCTATAAATACCACCACAAACCGGTCTAGATAGGGATTGAAATCCAGTTCATGAGGTCCATAAAGACTGCTGGCGCGTTCGTCAAACCAAAGGGCATCACCAGAAACTCAAAATGTCCATATCTGGTCCTGAAGGCCGTCTTCGGGATATCCTTCTCTGTAACCCGTAACTGGTGATATCCTGACCTCAGGTCTATCTTAGAGAAGACTCCTGCACCCTGAAGCTGGTCGAAGAGGTCGTCGATTCTGGGCAAGGGATATCGGTTCTTCACAGTGATCTGGTTCAGCTCCCGGTAATCTATGCACAGCCTCATGCTCCCGTCCTTCTTCTTTACAAACAAGACAGGAGCTCCCCATGGCGATACACTCGGGCGGATGTATCCCTTCTCTAGTAACTCCTCCAATTGGACTTTCAGTTCCTTCAACTCTGATGGCGCCATACGGTATGGGCCTTGGAGATGGGCGCTGCTCCTGGCACAAGGTCGACGCTGAACTCCACCTCCCTGTCTGGCGGCAACCAGGAATCCATCTGGAAAGACGTCAGGGAACTCATTCACCACCCGAATCTCTTCTAATGGGCTCGGTTGAAATACCCCAAACTTACTAAACATTGATTAAATATCTAATCACATTAATTAAGGCATAAACATGCCTTAAAAGTCAACTGAGAACAACAGTGGTCAACACAAAACGAGATGTTGCACCCTTTGACTGTTAAGGGTAAACAAATACCCAAATGAACTTCTTAGGACCTAAAAATTTGTCCTAAGCATATTAACATATTACTAAACATATTACAATTGTTGGGCAACACTCCAACACAAATAACAAGCACTTTCATGCTTATAGGTCAAGAAGGGCAAAAATGTCCTCTAGAATACCTTAAAGGTCTAATGACCTCTAAATGATATAAAATTGGATACCATGATCAAATATCATGTAAGGGACACAACAAAACCGTTGTAAAAGAAAACCAAGCTCAGAAACACCTTGCGACACAAAATGTGCACTAAAACTCCTTAAAGCACGTTTTGTGTAATCGCCTTCTAAATTGGTTTTAAATGGGCTAAAAGGTTATAATTACCTTTAAATATAATAAAATATCATATTATATGATATTAGGAATTTAATTCCAGAAATTTACGAATTTTTACAAATTTAATATTAAAATATTAATAAAACCCTAAAGTGGGGCCCGTTTGGGTCAACATTGACTAAGTTGACCAATGTTGACCATTGACCACGAAATGGACTACATAAATCAGATAATTAAGTTCTTAACAGACCAAGAGACAGAGACATGTGACAATTAAATATAGTCCTTTACTTTTGCATAAAATAACAAAAGGACATACTTTACCTTATAAAACAAAAAGGTGGGTTCCACTTACTCTACCCCATGTGAGAGCCAGCTGGTTTTGGAGCCTCCAATTGCTCCTCTTTTCCCTTGTGATTCGGTGCTCCAAGCAAGAAAAGCAAGAGTGCTTAGTCACCTTACAATAATTGTACTAAAGTAACATTATTTATCTCATTTTTTATTCAAATTTGAATCAATCAAGCCCTACCTTCTCCAATCATACACGCCTGCCCCCTCTTCTTATCTCCACCGAATTTAGCTCAATTATTCAACCCAATCAGACTTGATGAGTCATCAAGTCACTTAAAACATAAAAAAATGCAAAAAAAATGTGTTTTAAGGAAAAACTAGGTCATTTCTCTCATTAGCTCCATTCCAAACGTGGAGCTCACTGCCCAACTCTCCCTTTGGCTCCTCTTGACAGTAGGTAAGGTTCCCAAGCACCATTGATGAGATCTCAAGCTCTAGGTAAGCTCCTAAGGCATAAAAATGCCCATTTTCTTCATCTTTCTTTCCTTTTTCGATTGATCTACACTCCAACCTTTTCTATACATCTATGTAGAGTAATTTGGAGGTTAAAGGAAGTGTTGTTTTCGTACATAACCAGATCTAAGGAGGGAAGTTCAAGTCTTGACCATTTAAGGTAAAAATGTGCTTTAAGCTCATAACTTTTGATTCCCTTCAAGTTCGGCTGTGAAACTTTGGTAATAGCCTCATCTTCTTCTCCTTTTCATGTGGAATCTGTTGTTAAGCCATTTGGAGCAAGGGTGGCCGAGATCCAAAGGAAATACCCTCTTTTAAGGCATTTTTCCAAGGTAAAACCTAATAACAAGGTAGCTTGTTGAGATCTAGCTATTTCCTATGTCAATATGGTGGATCTAACACCTTGTGGTGTGTTTGATTCAGGTCGAAACCATCTTGAACTCTCCTTGCATTTTTAAGGTGATTTTTGCCTTAAATCTACATTAAATTACTTCTTATGGTTAGATCTTTCTTGGAGACTAACTAGGCCTTGTTTGCTGTTTGAAACATGCAAGAGAATCTTTGGAAATTTATCCAAGGCTGGCCGAATTCAAACAAGGAATTATTCAAGCAAATCAAGGTATAAACACCTTAAATCTATGATTTTTATAATTTCTAAGCTTATATAAAATATGGCCGAGAGTGAAATGATAAATATGGGTTATATTAACCTAGAAATGGGAAAAAATGACTAGATAAATTAAGCTAGTCATTTAAGAGATTTAATTAACATAATTGTCAAATTTAAGACATTATGTGGAAGTTTGGTAATTAAATGAAAGTTGTGAGGTGAGGCCGAGAATTATAGTGTTTTTGGGACATTTATGTGTAATTATTTTGCAAGCCAATGTTTGTAATAAGGCCATGTATTTTAGGCCATTTTATTTATGCATTTATAAGCTTTTAATTAAGTTTAAGTAGTATAAATGCATTACCGAAAATAAATGGGGTATTAGGTGTAAATAAATTAAATTTAGGGCTTATAAAAATAAGGCCGAAAATTAGAGGTAAAAGGAGTTAAAATAAAGTTTATAAGATTTATAAAGTTTTGGGGTTAAATGGTGAATTTTGGAAACTTGGGGTTTATTTAAAACCGTAATTATTAGGAATTATGGTCAAGGAAATATTAAGGAGGTCAACCTTGACCATATGCTAGGTTTTGACCAAAATAAATAAGTTAGATAACTTATTTAAGGTTTATAATAAGTTATGTATTTATGGTAATATTTTTATAACATATGTGGTGAATATGTTATTACCAAAAATAAAGGGTGTACAATGGTATTTTTAAACACCCATGGGCTATTAGGAATTTTAGGAATTTATTGGGTTGTTTTTGGAATTTAAATAAACTATATATGTATAATATATAGTTATTATGTCATTATGACACTTTAGAGAAAATAGATGGTGGAATGGTAATACCAAGAGTATATGGGTTAATAAGGATATTTATAACCCTTTGGAAATTTTGGAGATTTTTAGAATTATATAAGAGTATCTATTGAGATATGTGTATAAGATATGTTTTATGATATGGTAAAACTATATGTTATAAATGGCCAAATGGCAATTATAGAATAGCACAAGGGCTGTTCGGAATTTACAAAAAAAATAACCATAGGTTATACTCTTTTAAGTTAGAAATGTTATATTGAATGGTATATAACATGGTAAAAAGAAAGGGGTGATTTTGTAAATAAGGAAATTATGGTTTAAGGAAAAGTATAAGGTTTAATATCGCCTATGAGGCAATATATAATAGTTTGTATAAAAACTATAGGTTATAAGTTAAAGGAATAAAATATCATATCAAATGATATTAGTGTTTTGGTATAACATTACATAATGTTATGTGGTCGTCAAAATAGAATTTAACTAAATTCAAGGGCTATACCGAGTTAATAAGAGTTGGCAAATGAATTTTAGACTAAGGTCTATAATGCTATAAGTGTTATAACAATTATATGGATTAAGGTGGTTTAATAGAATCAAAATAAGGAAGGATATTCACATTAAAGAATGTGACAAACTATAAAAAATGAATTTAAAAACTAAGGTATTTATTGAATAACCTTAGGAGTTGTAAATATACAACATAAAATGTTACATAATATTAGGATAATAATCTTATATGGGTTGTATAATGTAATACAACTAATGGGAATCATCAATAAAAGATGATAAAATGTAACATAAAATATTAGAGTTTATTAAACTCATGGGAATTACCTACGTGGTAAATATATACATACACAAGAATGATGTATATAAGGTGGATATATTTTGGTTGGAAACCATTGATTTAATGGTGGGTTATTTAAAAAAAAAATATAGTTACGAACTATAGTTATGAGTTTTGGATGCAAATATCATTTGCTAAAGAAAATGGATTACATAATACATTGCATTATAATGGATGGTGGGATGGGGGAAAAAAAAACAATACGAAAAAAGAGTACAATATAATAAATGATACAATAAGAAAAAGAATATAACATAGTATAATCATGCATGCATACATGCAACTATGGGTTACGTACCTAAACTGGATGGTGGATAAGATTAAAAAGGGAATAATGAATTAAACTCAACAGTCGAAATATTATGACGTACGCGTTATAAGTAACAAAACCGACTGTTTTAGAGAAACCCGTAACAATAACTGTAGAAAACAGGGGTGAACGGTCGGGGTTACTTGTATTCGGAAATACCGGATGTAGTTAGTCATGGAGACTGACTTATAGTTTGTAATACCGTTTAGATTGTACTCCTGACAAGGACGCTTGACGAGCTAACGGACTACACGGAGCGTAGGATCTTGCTGATTCATACTCCACCGTAATACAGTCAGGGTGACGGTATGTAAAGGGGTTTGCCGAGTTGTCCTAAGGTTGCTCCTTGGGCTCGGATTTGGTTGATAACTTGTATGTGTTATGTGTCTCTGGTTGTCTCTGAGGGCTTCCTCAGTTCAGGCTTCTGTGCGATCTGTGAAGATGTTTGTCTGAATGTGTTAATCAATATGCATGAATTGTATATTTATAGCTGCTCATTATTTACTGTTGTTGATTAACAGTATTGGTTTTATATGAACCTATATATAAAACGAACTAGCGCTATGGTGTATCTTATATGAAATATAAGGAACGTAAGTAAACGTTGTAGCACTATGATAATAACATATACCTATTATCTGAGACTTTTGTACGGAGCATTGGCCTTTTCTATACGCCGCTATCGTATCTAACACTGGATCCCGAGTTTACAAACTCCGGATTGGACTAATGACCTTAGTCTGTGTGTTAGAAATTTGGTAATGCGATGCGATGGTATAATTAATTAATGGATGGAAGTAAAGCCAAGAGGATGTGGCTCTTGGTGCGCGCTGTGATCACAAAAACGATACCAGGATGTCCGGTACGGGTCCGTAAGTATCAAGAAAATTTCCCGTGAGCAGAATGGCTCGTTGGTCGAGACTCTACCGTTGGAGTGGCTACTGCGTGGGTGACCCGCCATACATATATGGGTAACCTAGAGACATGTCGTTTAACGAGACATTGTCACTAGGTTAACTGAACAACTAAACAATTGAGACTTATACAGTGGCGAACATACCATGGACGCCGACTTATATTGTTTATTATTTCGTTTGTTTCGCTTGGTTGTTCATTGGTTATACTTGTGGTTATTTTATTGTGTGTTGATGGTTGGATGGAGCCTACAAGGCTAAGGTAAATAATATGAAAACTGTACGCTACGGCGGAATGTACATGTACATTATTGTTATTACTCGATACGTTCGATATATAAATGTTGTATGGAATATTAAATGAATGTTTGGATATTTGGGGATGGTTGATTTGGATTTGGATGGATGGTCAATTTATATGCATGTTTACTACAGTATTGAATATAACTGTAAATGGTAAAGCATGAAACCGATCTAATAATAGATGGTTAAAATGACAAGGACCATTAGGGTCCAGGCCCGGCATACTCAGCGTCTATCGCTGATACTACACCATTTCAGGTTGTTGATCATTGTCGGAGCTGAAGAGAGAGGAAGGAACGGGTATTGGAGATGTTGTATAGTATGAAGATGGTGTATGGTCTATGGTAAGGTTATGTATTTTTCAGGATTGGGTAGACGCTCACTTGTCGATGATTATGGTTATTGGACTTAGTATGATGTATAGGAGTTTCTCGTTATCACTGCGGTTAGCAGTTTATTTATTTTGGAAGTTTGGATTGTGGTTTGGCTACGTTTGCTCGCATGGGCGAGTAATGGCCGGTGACACCCGAGTGAGTTTGTAATAGTTATTTATTTTACGCGCGAGACGTTTTATTTATTGCTACGTGAGGGATTATTACGTGATTGTGGAGAGGGGTGTTACATCGGTGCTCGGTTCAAATCCTGGACATGGTAGAGGTATGCCTGCTGCCCCTTCTTCACTTGGGAGAGAATTGACATGGCTGAGACTATCTTTACTCCCGGTTTCTTCTCCACGCTACTGTAGGAGACTCTTCGGCCCGCTGGTCCTCTCAGAATGATCTTCTGCTCTCCACAGTCGATCTTCCCTTTATACTTGCTTAGCCAGTCCATCCCCAAGATAATGTCGAAGTCGGGGAGGACGAACTGGATCAGGTCAGTTACAAAAGTTTCCCCTTTTATGTCTACCCCCACATCCCTCAATACATGATTACAAGAAATAACCTGCCCCGAGGGTATAGATACTGCTATGGTAGAAGTCTTACAAGTTTCTAGCCCCAATTTCTTAGCAAATTTCTCAGAAATGAAAGAATATGAAGCTCCAGTATCGAACAAAACACGAGCTGAAGTACCATGAACAGAAAAGGTACCTGCTAACACTTCTGCTTCAGCCTCTGCCTCGGCCCACTCATAACATTAATCCTCCCCGGAGCTCTGCTGTTGTCTCGGTTCTCCCCTGGACCTCGGTTACCTCCGTTTCCACCCCCGCCATTGCCACGCTGGGGAGCATCCCCTCGCTGATTCTGGGCCTGATGCTGGTCTCTACCTCGAGACTGGGGGCTGTGGTCTGTAGGTCCGGTCTCCGCCATTCCCTCTCTGCTGAATGCCTCCATGAGGATCCTGGAAGCACTCAAAAGCTCTGTGGCCCTTTCTGCCACACCGGTAGCACGCCACCAGGTTCCCTTTACAGTCCTTTCCCGGGTGATCCTTGTGGCATCTCCTACAGTGGAAGTGCCTGCTATGCCCGTTCTCTGCTCTCTGGGCCTGCCCCTGGGGCCTATCATTCCGCCTCTGGTCATTCCTCTGGTTCACATCGAACCTCCTCCCATCACCTGAGTTAGGCCTCCACCTCTTGTCCTGGTGTGGTCTCTGATGTCGGTCGTCTCGACTCCGAGTCTCTTCCCTATCCTCCATCTTCCTTTTCTGACCCGCCTGTACCTCCCTCCTCTTCTGCTGCACCCTATACAGGTTAGCAGCCTTTCCATATGCGTCCTGGAGGGTGGGTATCGTCAGCACGCTCAAAGCCTCCTGGAGACTCCAGTTGAGTCCTCCCACAAATCTCTGCACCTTCGACGCCTCATCAGGGACCATCGTCGGCGCGAACCTTGCCAGCTCTAGGAACTTGGAGTGGTACTCCTTCACACTCCGGGCCTGCTGTTTGAGCTCCGAGAACTCCAGGTATTTCTGCATCCGGACATGCTCAGGGTAGAATCGCCTTCGCATGGCCTCCTTCAGTGCCTCCCATCCAAAGTCAGGTCCCGCCAAAAGAGCATCCTTGTTGGCAGACCACCAGATGTCCGCCTCGCTCTTGAAGTAGTACACAGCGGCGTTGACTCTTCTATTAGCAGGGCAGTTGACCGCCTCGAAGATCTTGTCAAACTCACGCAGCCAATCCTCCAGCAGTACTGGGTCCTCCTCCCCCTTGAATGCAGTTGGCTTCAAGTGGGCGATTCTCTTCGTGTAGTCTTCTGGCACATTGTCTCGCTGGGCTTGGCGTTGCACAATCTGGCCCAGGTTCAAAGCGAGCTCCTGAAGCTGTCTCATTGGGTCGTTGGCTGCCATGGTAGTCCTCCCGCTTCTACTTCTGGTGTTGTAGGGGAAATTCAATCGGTCTGCCAGTCTACCCTACTCAAGGTGGACTCCTGATTATGAGTCAAGAATTTCAAGGCTTTTAAATCCCCTATAACAATCCCTTCCCAAATATACTACAATCTCACTACCCTAACCCACGGGTAGATAATACAGATATAACAATAATACATGTAACAAGTATGATACAATTCCAACAATTGGTTAGTACACAATAATCCCTGTATAACCTTCAATTATCACACCAAGGTATCCAATATAACTCAACAGCTCACAACATACACGTGATCCATCATAACTTCCCCAAACGGCTTGTCCCCCAAATTTTAATCCGGTTACTCAAGTTTTATCTTATTTCGAAAACAAAGCTCTGATACCACCTTGTAACACCCTGGATTTTTACCTCAAAACGTAGCTTATGAAAATACAAATCTAACGGCGCAAACGGCATTAAAAACGGACTCCAAACGAGTCCTAGAAGAGCGAACCAAAGTTGGTCCGAACTTGTGTCCGGACATGGCAAGTTCGGACACAAGCCGAAGAGAAATAGACTGCGGAAAACCAAATGTCCGAACTTGTGTCCGGACTTCGAAGTTCGGACACAAGTCGAACTTTAAAACTCCGGAAAAAAAATCCTTACGTGGTCCGAACATTGGTCTGGACTTGCAAGTTCGGACATAGGTCGAGACTTGCAATCCGAACCCGTCCTCGCATGATGTCCGAACTTAGAAGTTCGGACATATGTTCGGACACAGCCAAACGAAGAAAACACTTGAAACATTCGGGGCCTGTCCGAACATTGATGTCCGGACGGACGTTCGGACAGGTCCTTAAGTGCAGTTTTAAATACAGAAATAGAACCCAAAAACCGTTAGAAATACTTATGCAAAACATAATAACAACAAGAGAATCTCTCGAGCAGAAGAAGTCATTAATAAAACTCCATACAACCACAAACTTGATAAAACTGATTCAAGAGCAATTAACTTAGTTAACCAAAACTCAAATGCACATAACCTTCAATATAGCAGCGGATCTCAAAATATCCAGGGCATTACCGCCACACCCAATACCCATGGGTGCTCAGGCTGATGAACTAAACAACATTAAAACCAAAGTTAACTTTCAAATTACGCGGAAGCAAAATAACGTTAATGTATAAAAACCTTGAGAACATAACAACATCTCTGAAACATTGAAATTCAAGACATCGCCTTATTATTACGTGGTCCTAAACTATGTGATTCGCGGTCCCGATCCCCTCAGCTAATCATCCATACCTGCGATCATAAAACATAGACAAAACACAGAAAGGATCGCACAAATCAGAAAAACTGAGTAAATTCCACCTCAAGCTGTAAAATACATTTTAGAACACCATTGCCTTTAACAATCAGATGAGAAGGTTTACTGAATAGTTAGTGAATTTCCAGAAAAACATAACAATACCGAACTGCAGTAGGGAGCTTTCAACAGGGAGTAATAACCACAATTCCGAACACGGGTCACCTGTGGGACCCCAAACAACAATTCCAGGACAGTCACCTATGGGACCGTCAAACAACCACCTCACCCTAAGTCCTTAAGTGTGCACACCCCCTATGAAACAGCAGTAACATAGAGTAGATCATAGAGCTTAACTGCAACAATGTGTGCAGCGCAAATAATATCAATAATGGGGAGCACCTATGGGCTCCCAAACAACAGAATACAACCTGTGAAAGACTCCCAAAACCACAATTGAACACCACAATCTCAATCCAATTCCTCAATTCCAAAACGTGGGGAATAATCCCAAATCTCCAAACCACAACCGAGATAAAACACAACGAACCCTTTTCCAATATTTCGCAAAACCACAATCAAAACCATTGAGCATAGAATTTACCTGGAACAATCAAATCCCTCAAGAACCCAACTGCTCCGGACTATTGATAGCACTCGTCAACGATATCGACGTCTAGGTAACCAAAATTAACAATCAGAATTCGTCAAGCCATGAATAGATAACTAAGTAACTAAGTAGAATACATTACCCAACAAAGCTCCTAATTGGCACCAAGGGAAACGATCCAGCAAGGGTAGAGTGAAGAACGCCGAAGGTAGAATTGAGAACGCGAATTATAAGAACTCAAGGAAGAAGATACGTGAATAAGTTTTTGGTAGAGCAAAAGCGTAGAAGCGTCGTGATGAAGGTAGACCGTAGTGGGGAAGGTCGTTATATAAATAAGTAAATTATAGGAATAAGGGAAATCGATATTGTTAAACAAGTTAATGATTACTATCTTAAAACAAAAAAGTTAAATAAATACGAAATACAAATAACTCAGAAAAGGAAATCAAAATAAATACTTAACATTGTAATTTGTTTTTAGGAAACCTATACAACAACATAGCGTTGAGGAACATCAGGAAGGAAAATAAAATCTCTAACAACATTCTTTTAGAAATTCAGAAATAATTTCCTAGTTTGAATATTGTTGAGAAAGTAGATCGTTGTAACAAGATAAGGATGGAATAGAAAATCTAGGAAGATAATTAATAAACATTTACTTGGAAGTAGGAAGGAGATTGAAATAAATTAAATAAAGTAAAGTAATAATACTAGCAAGGGAATTATAATTGCATTAGAGAGAGTTCTAGAATACTAATAACAAAATATATATAAATTAATTTGAAGAAGTCAAATGGGATTTGAACTCTATAATCAGAGATAATTACTAATAGGAAGTAAACTCAGATTTGAATTCTAGAAATTAATTAAGTACAAAGAGAAAGTCAATTTGAATTAGAACTCTATGTATTTAAAATAAATATGGAGAGGAAAGTTCTAGGAAGAGGAAATAAGTTAATATAGGAGTATCGTTAGTTTCCCTGGGCCACTATATTACTAATTCGGACTTATTATTCTGACTATATATTATCGTACTCCTAACCTCAAATTCCCGGGTATTTCAGTAACTATCTAGTTAATTATAAGCTTAGTGGATGTGCAAGAAGATAAATAAAAGTGCATAAATGTAAATTAGGGGTTTTGGGTTTTTGGGTTGTAATTGGAGAAATAAAGAGTAGCAATAAACACTAAACTAACTATCTAGGATAGGTGTAGCCCGGGATGGATACTTGCACCCGTCCTCCCCTTACTACCGATTGTTGAACCTCGAACTCATACCTAAACAACGGGAACACTTAATTAATTAGCAACCTACTCTAGACCTACTAATCCTAACCAATTTAACCGAAACTTCTCGATCAGCTAAGCTCCGGTCAATCAACAACACTAAGCTCAAGTTCCACTAAAGTTGCAATGTAGTCTAATCTCAAAATCATTGAAATCAGAATACACCGTTTTAGTCTTTAACGGTTTAGGTTTCTATCTCAGAATATCATTTTGATAGAATCCCACAATAATGCTAAACTAATCGGTAGGCCAAACCAACCAATTTAACACATAATTGATAATTTGGGTAAAACCCTAAACTAATCCTCAAATCATGAGCAACAAGTTTAAGAATCATAAATACCCAATAATCATCTTTGTTAAGCTCAAAGACTAAAATAAAGCACAAACACAAGTTCAAGATTCTACAATGGAGTTTAGGGATTTTGGGACAAAATCCCCAATCCCTAGCTACAAATGATTCTACACAGCCATAGGAGAGAAAATAAAAGAGCAAGGGATAGAAGTAGCCATTAATGGAGCTTGGAAGGAGGTGAGCTTCTCTTCTCCTCCCTCCTCTTCTCTTCTTCTTCTTCTTCTCTTCTCCTCTTTTTTTCTCCTTTAGAATCGCCCTTCCTCTATGTTTTTGGGGCAGAACTCGACTGAATGAAGAATGGGGAAGTTTTCCCCAAAATTCCCTGTTTTAAAATGCAGATCTGGGTTAATTTTCGACGCGACCGACCCACCCTGGGTCGGTCGTGTCCAGAAGCAATTTCGGGACCGAAAACGTGTTTTTTTAAGTCCGACCGACCCACCGACCGACCCAGACCTATGGGTCGGTCGATTCCAGTAGCTCGGGGGTGAAAATTGCGTCTTTTTAAGTCCGACCGACCCAGACCTATGGGTCGGTCGATGCCAGTAGGCTAACTTCGAAATGTTGTATCTTCTTCGTTTAAGCTCCGATTTTTGATCTGTTTACGCCCACGCGTTCCTCTCTTCATCTACTTTACTTCTATCTATGTTATTCCTCCTGTTTAAACAATAAATGTGTAAGATACCAATGAAACACAAAACTAGAGGAAAACAAGCCAGAGTGGAGAAATGAGCATGAAACGTGTTGATTAAACATATGAAATACACCCCTAAAACATGCTCATTTAGATACTCATCACACCCCCCCCCCCACACTTACCTTTTTGCTTGTCCTCAAGCAAAACCAAGCCCCCAAGCAAGTAAGGAATGTTTAATACTAACAAATACTAACATGAATTGTAGGATAAGAGAAGAAGCAAAAAGTGATTAAAACCTTTGAGGAGTGTGAACCATCTCTTATTTGTGGCATGGGTGTGCTTAGGGGAAAAACGAAAACTAGAGTTTCGGGGTATGATCCGGAGTGCTTCAAAGTTCTAAAGATTAGATAACTTGAAGAGGTTTTACTATGGCCAACTTCTCTCAAGAATGGACATTGAGAAGAAAACAAAAGGACAAATAGATTTATGCATTTGTTTCACTTTTGCATAAGAGATGAGGAGATAAAATTTTGGCATCAAGCCTTTGCATTTAACACTCAACTCTCATTGTTGGTTACCAATGGCGTCTCACAAGTCCCTTAAAGGATTTTCACGAAGAAGCACCCCTTAGCAATCCCTAAGAAAGAAGACCGAAGGAACCCCAAAGCAATAAAAATCCAACCATATAAGATCACTTGGCCACACCGCATGTAAAATGCTCCTCAAAAGCAATCAAAAAGAAAAATTTAAGCATTTATCCCACAACTCATAATAGTATTTGTTCTTAACGAGAACAACTCACAACACAAGGGTCCAAGTTTTTGATTTTGGACAATCACAAGATAAGCAGAGAGATCTAACATTTAAGCACGCAATTCGCCGAAAAGGTCACTCCCCCACACTTAACTTGAACAATGTCCTCATTGTTCACCAAACAAACCGGAGAAGGTTTCAGAAGACCTTTTCAGGAAGCAGGAAAAAGAGGAAACGCAAGGGACATAAACACCATTATACCACAGCAGCTATCCCCAGATTTGTAGATTCAAAATTAGAGAAGAGAGAACGAAAACTAAAAGAAACTAGTACTCCCCTGAGATTGCTATTGCTATCAGTTTGTAGAACTCCCCCACACTTGAGCTTCAGCCTCAAGTAGCGTAGCTTAGTTGCGGTGTGGACTGGAAGTTGCACCTGCATAAAACACTAGAAGCAACCAAACTACAACTAGAGTTAAGGGGTAGCAAAAACAAAACCAAAGGAGAACGAAAACAAAAGCAAGAAATAAAAATAGTGGAGTCATTGTGTGCAAGTAATAAAGGAGGGGTGAAATGAGTACTCCCCGATAAGATGTGGATAGAAGATAGGGTGCCCGCACACTTGCTAGTGGGAGGGGTCGTTGAGGTGCTACCTTCAATCGTTGGAGATGAAGGTCCTCTAGGAAAATTTCGCCAGAGGTTCCTTTGTAATTGTTCCTAATTTCATCCCTTTTTCAGAGGGGCTCACCTGTTGCCAAAATATTCACAACACAGATGCCACCAATTGGGCGCAAAAGGGCAAGTCCAAAGAATGTTAAAATAGCCCATTATTGAAAACAATGCAAAATCTAAACTAACGAAATTTAAAAGACAAGACACGAAATGAAATCCGGGTTGCCTCCCGGTAAGCGGCCCTTCTTTAAGGTCTTTGGCTAGACCATACCACCGTAAGTCATCCGGGATCGAATATGAACGTTGAAGTCGGCTTCAATGGGTGGGTTGGGCGTGCATCATCTAGCAATGAAGAACGACCCGGATCAAAAGGAAATGTGGCCTCAACACTTAGGATGTGAAAGTGTAAACTCCACCGATTGTTCTTCAGGTGGAAGTGTTGAGGTGGGTGATCCTTGGTACGAGGATCAAACTGTGGTAGAGCCTCCTCTTCAAATTCAAGGATGTAAACATCCTTATATTCAGTGAGCGGCGCAGGGAGAACTCCGGAGCGGACTTTGTCTTTAATCTTTGGTCCCGGATCAAATGGGAAGGTGGCCTCCACACTTAGCGGGTGTATGTTGAGCTTCCACCCAACTTCATTAGTGCACGGGTGGGGGCCTTGATCCTTCAAATGAAGATCAAAGTTAGTGGGCTCCTCCTCCTCAAATTTAAGGATGTAGACATCCTCGACCTCGGGGTGAGGCTCATAGGAAGAGCCGAGGTGGACATCAACTTCAGAGGGGGATGGCTCCTTGAAGTCGGTGGTGGCACTATCATCTGAGGAGTCAGAGGGAGACAGTGTCTCCTCCTTCTCAAAGTTGAGGATGTGAGCATCCTCGTTATCTTGATAGAGCACGGAGAAGGTGGGGAAATATTGGTAGCTGACTTCAGAGGGAGAAAGCTCCTTGAAGTCAGAGTGGAGACTCTCTTCTGATGAAGTGTCTTCATAGTCAAGCCAGGGGAGGAGTGGTGCTAGGCTTTCAGATTCGCACAGGGGAGGAGTTGGAGAGTAGCTCAAGTCCTCAGCAGGCTGTCCCACATCATGAACTGTTTCGCTCTCAAGTTGTTGCACAATCTGATCAATCTGAGCTTGAACATTCATGTTGAAGGTATCTTGCTTCATGGTAAAAGTATCTTGCATAGTCGAGTTAGGCTTGCAAGAAGAGATAAGATCATACATGAGCTCCTCCAAACTGGGTGAATCAACCTCTACTGTGATCACAGGACAGTGAGCGCTCTCGTGGTCTCCTCCACACTCTTGGCACACAAGCCTCCGGTAGACATATGAGTTGAGGTCCTCCATAAGAGCTCTCAATTCTGCCATTGTTGTTGGACATTGGGGGCTCTGCAAACGATAAATTTGACCTATTAAATACCAAGAAATGATCTCAGAGAATAATAAATCAGAAAACCGTCAGGTTGCAAAAAATCCTGGTTATTGTAGTAGAGTTTATGGGAACCAGGTATCGAACCGTGGGACTATGTGACAATTATCTAGACTTAGCAAAGGTTATAAATTGAGGGGGAATTTTGTTTTTTCTAAACTGTGAATTATAATAAAGTCAACAAGAATTTAAATAACAGCTAATAATTAAAATAACAGAATAAAAAGTGGATGTGAATATGGAAGAACGGACTCTGGGTTCAGGTTTCTCGTTTGATAATAATTCTATCTCTCTACCGGTTTAATTAAGAATAATTTGGCAAAAATTCCTTTATAGTCTTTAGATTTAAATCCTAAATTCTAATGACTCGTTTACCAAACATGCAAGGTTTGATCTAAACACAGGCAAAACACATGTAAACGGCTAGTTAAAAGGAATATAATTTGCATCTGAAATACTAAATTTATTCAATCAGAATAAATTCTTCCACAGACATAACAATTAATATGACCTATCTATTTATCACGGATCTGATCAAAATAGATTTCGTAAAACAATTTTAAACTCATGTAATTTATTAAAAAGCGAGATAATAACATTAATCGTATCAAATTTATTAATTTAAACCGGTAAAATAAATGCACAATTAAAACAAACTAATATAACCATCTCCCAGAGTATATAATCTAGCCGGACATATTAAATAAATGAGCAGAGATGAGAGTAAAAGAAATCATCTGTTTCGCTGACTCCGAAGCTGCTCCGTTAATCTGACAGACCGGAATAGATTGAGGTAGATGATAATATACGGAGAATGGTGGGGCGTGAGTTTTGTGGTGGTGGTCGATGATTTTGTGAATTGTGAATGGATGCGTACGTAAGTGAATTTGGAGAATGAATTTGTGAGTGTGTGAGTGTAATACGTGTGGTGATGTTTATGGGAGAAAAAATAAAATGGTGGTGGTGTCGAGTGAATTATGGAGGAGATGGATGAAGTGGTGAGTGAGTGAGTGTGGGCAAGAGTGTGTTCGGGTGATGGACGATTAATGGACAATTTTTGAGCAGAGTGATTTTGCAGCTCTATTTATAGATACGTGGAACAGGATGCAGACAAGGAGTGACGGTGCAGTAGTCAAGGCGGTGGAGTTGGTACAGATCTGGAAGATTGAGTCAGAGATTTCATCGGGGGCAGAGCAATTGATTGCAGAGCTGGTCACGCGTGCAGAAATTAAGGTGGGCGAATTAATGAAGTAGCAGTTCGAATGCGGCGCACGCGAACGGAGAAGAAAACTGTTCGAAATTCTGTTCTGTGCGCATGTATGCATGTCCGCCAGGCGGTTCTGCCTCTCTTGTCCGCTCGAAATCAGGCGGTTGTCTCTATTGCTTCCGCCTCCTTAACATGCGGTAGCTTCTCTGATGTCCGCCACTTAATCAGGCGGTTGTCTCTATTGCTTCCGCCTCCTTAACATGCGGTTGTACCACTCTTGTCCGCCAGTTATGAGGCGGACGCCTCTGTCCTGTCCGCCAGGTGAACTCGCGGTTGTGAGTCTCTTGTCCGCCTCGCGGTGGCATGTGTGGAGTCCGCAACTTATCAGGCGGACACACCTATTGTGTCTGCGCGCGTTTGTACAGAGTGTACTCCAATCTTAAATCGGCCCCAGATTCTTCGTTATAAGTCCGTTTTGGTCCCCGTTTGTTGCGTTGGAAAGCTCGTGAGGAGAACTATGCATTTCTGTCATTATTTCCTGATTTTATCATATAAATTGGAATTAGTTCCTACCCAAAGTAAGAGTTACAAAAAGCATAGGATAAGTGTGAGAAGGTGCGTAAAAAGTTACATAATATAATGACCAAGCACCTACAAAACTATATAAATTTCACACTTATCAAATCACCCCACACTTAGCTCTTTGCTTGTCCTCAAGCAAAACTCTCAAACACGAGTTCAAGTCAAGCGAATGAAACTCAACTCAAAAGGAAGGACACAGAAGAAAGATTACTAGTTTTACCAATACAGGGGCATTTTTTTTCTTTCATAAAACAAGAAGTCATTCAAAGCTAATAATAGAGAAACAAAACCATAAGAACCTCGCCTTTAGCAGTGAGCCAATCCACCTTTACATTCTCAAACCGTTAGAACGACAAGGGGCATGAAGTAAGATCTTATTCCGTCATACCTTTCAATGCCACATACTCTTGATCCATAGAGAAGATTATTTTTTCATTTAGCACAATGATTGCACATTTTTTTAATTTAAGCGCTTTTAAGTTCTTTCACCACAGACTTTTCTCTCCACCCATGTAACGGCTTTGGGTCAACTATCCCAGATCACAAGGACCTTAGGTAGCTAGGTGATGAGGCACCCCAAAGGACTTAATAACCAAGTGGACGAGGCCTGACTTTGGATCAGAATTAAAATTAAGCATGCTTAGGATCAGCGGAGTACCTTGCCTTGTTCTTTTTCCAACCATTTCAATCCAGACATTCCAAGGCTCAAGGCTAAAAACAGGGTTCAGATGGTGAGTATTCTCAATCATTTAGTATCAATAGAACATAGACTTCATTTTTAATCAATTAAAACCAGAAAAATTTAAAAAATTTGCACCCCATTATCAGCTAACCAATTATTCCTCCTCTATGGCTTCCTTCCAAGTTGAGCAACACAGCAGGAGTCAAACAAATGCAAGAGAAAAGAGCTCAAAGATAAACAAAAGATAAGCTACGAAGGAGGTTACCCCACCCCACACTTAGAGTGAAGCAATGTCCTCATTGCTGGAAGAATTAACATTGTGCAAGCAATCCAACGGGAAACAAAAGTAAGACATATAGTGGTTCAGAGGGGAGTATGTGTAACAGTAAAGAGTGAAAAGGATTTAGAATACTCCCCAGAGTCCGTTCACGGTGTGTTGCACGGTCCACCCCACACTTGAGTTCAGCTGTAGAATCGCAAATTGCCTGAAAGAATTCTAACAGCCAGAAGAACTCAAGTTATTACTGCCTCATGTGCTGCCACTCCTTAATGAAGAAAATAAGAAAATAGACTAATAACATTTTTTTTTATAATATTAGAAATTATTGAAGCACACAGAAAACTGTAAAGTAAATGTAAGTGTAAGAAAAAGGATAGAGAATTCTTCCTGTAAATTGAAAATAAGTGGTGGGTTGCCTCCCACCAAGCTGCTCTGTTTTATAGTCTCAAGCTAGACTCATAAGTCCGATTAGGAGAAAGAGGAAGAGGAAGAGGAGTGGGAAGGGGTCCCACAACTTCCTAGAACTAAGTTGCGCAGCTTTTGGAACTTATGTTTTAACCGCCATGGGAGAGACCTCTTTTTAGGTGGCGCCGACTGAAACAGGGGAAGAGAGGTCCTGCTGCCTGTGTACCTGGACAAAAGAAACTCCAAGCAAGTTAGTAGAAACATCAGCAGGACAAGTATACCTTTTCAGTCGGGCCCCGTTAACTTTGAAGGTTTCACCCTTCTTGTTTTCCAGTTCGTAGGCTCCAAATGAAGTAACCCCTACCACCTTAAATGGTCCTGCCCAATGAGATTTAAGCTTTCCTGGAAAGATCTTCAATCTAGAATTGTAGAGGAGCACCCAATCTCCAACTTTGAAGTCACGTTTCTGATCATTTGATCGTGGAGTTCTTGGTGCGTCCTTGTAGATTCGAGCACTGTTGTAAGCTTATCTCTTAGTTCTTCAAGCTCTGAAAGCTGAAATTTGCGTTTCTCACCAGCAGCAAGTATGTCAAAGTTCAGGGCCTTAAGTGCCCAGTACGCCTTATGCTCCAACTCAACAGGTAGATGGCAAGATTTCCCATATACCAGCCTAAAAGGAGACATCCCGATGGGTGTCTTGAATGCTGTCCTGTAGGCCCAGAGAGCGTCATCTAACCGTAGAGACCAGTCCTTTCTTGAAGAGTTTACTGTCTTCTGGAGAATCCACTTCAACTCTCGATTGGATACTTCAGCTTGTCCATTTGTTTGTGGGTGATATGGTAGTGCAACCTTATGACGTACTCCGTACTTAGCCACAAGGCATCGAATGAACGGTTGCAAAAATGTGATCCCCCATCACTGATAATTGCTCGTGGAACTCCGAAGCGAGTGAAGATGTGCTTTTGATAAACTTGATCACGGTCTTTGAATCAGCATTCTGGCATGGTATGGCTTCAACCCACTTGGACACATAGTCCACTGCCACCAGAATGTATTGATAACCTTGTGAAGAGGGAAATGGCCCCATAAAATCGATACCCCAACAGTCAAAAAGTTCGACTTCCAAAATGCTTGCTGAGGCATCTCATGTCGTCTTGAAGTATTGCCCATGCGCTGACAGCTATCACAACTAGCCACAAAGGTTTGGCAGTCTTTATGGAGTGTGGGCCAATAGAATCCGGACTCCAAAACCTTGGCTGCCGTCCGATGGGATCCATGATGGCCTCCAGCTTCTCTGGAGTGACAAAACTCCAGAACACTAGGTACCTCATCATCAGGGAGACACCTGCGAATTAAGCTATCTGCACACACTCGAAACAAGTGAGGGTCTTCCCAGATATAATGGCGTGAGTCAGAAAGGAATTTCTTTTTCTGAGCATATGATAAATCATGAGGAACAACTCCAGAAACAAGAAAATTAGCCATATCAGCATACCATGGCTCTTACCTTTTTCAAACTGAAGACGGCTTCATCGGGAAAAAATTCATTAATAGGAATACCGTCGTCAGGAGTTACCATCCTAGAGAGATGGTCAGCAACAACATTCAGTTTACCACTCTTGTCCCTCACTTCTATATCGAATTCCTGTAAAAGAAGAATCCAACGAACAAGCGAGGCTTGGCCTCTTTCTTGGCAAACAAATATTTAAGAGCAGAGTGGTCAGTGTGGATAATCACTTTACTTCCCCATAAATATGATCGAAATCTATCTAAGGAGAAGACCACTGCTAGGAGCTCTTTCTCAGTTGTTGTGTAGTTTCTCTGGGCATCATCTAGAGTTTTGCTGGCATAAGCAATAACTCTTAACACCTTATTTCTTTTGGCACAGGGCTGCACCTACTGCAAAGTCACTAGCATCACACATTATTTCAAATGGCGATGACCAGTCAGGAGAAACAACGATAGGGGCAGCTACCAATTTTTGCTTAATTAAATTAAAAGCAGAAATACAATCTTCAGAAAATATAAATGAAACATCTTTCATTAGCAAGATCAGTCAAAGGTTTAGCAATTTTAGAGAAGTCTTGAATAAACCTTCGATAGAAACCAGCATGCCCAAGAAACGATCTTACTTCCTTACACAAGTGGGAGCTGGTAGCTTCTCTATCACTTCGACTTTTGCTTTGTCAACCTCAATCCCTTTAGCAGACACCTTGTGGCCGAGCACTATCCCATCCTTTACCATAAAATGGCATTTCTCCCAGTTGAGAACTAGGTTGGTCTCTTCGCACCGTCCAAGGATAAGATCAAGCTGTGCTAGACAAACATCAAAATCAGAGCCATAGACAGAAAAGTCGTCCATAAATACCTCTATACTCTGCTCAATGAAGTCTGCAAAGATGGCCTGCATGCATCGCTGGAAAGTGGCAGGGGCATTGCATAAACCAAAGGGCATTCTTTTGTATGCAAAGGTACCAAATGGACAAGTAAAGGTAGTCTTGTCCTGGTCCTCAGGTGCAATAGGAATTTGAAAGTACCCTGAAAAACCATCTAAAAAACAGTAATATTCCTGCCCAGCCAATCTCTCTAGCATTTGATCAATAAAGGGGAGTGGGAAATGATCTTTCCTGGTGGCTGAATTCAAACGCCTATAATCTATACACATACGCCATCCAGTGATCTTTCGTTGGGGAATGGACTCACCTTTGTCGTTTATAACAGCTTCAAAACCTCCTTTCTTAGGGACTACCTGTACAGGACTTACCCATGTGCTGTCCGATATAGGGTAAATGATCCCAGCGTCCAGAAGCTTCAACACCTCTGTCTTGACAACTTCCTTCATGTTAGGGTTGAGCCGACGCTGGGGTTGTCTGACAGGTTTGTAGTCTTCCTCCATATAGATACGATGTGTACAGAAGGCCGGGTTGATACCTTTGATATCAGCTAGAGTCCATCCGATGGCTCTCTTATGTCTTCTCAGGACTTCAAGTAACCTGCTTTCTTGCCCAGAAGTCAAAGAAGATGAAACAATGACAGGCAAATTATCATTAGCTAAAAAGCAGTACTTGAGATTAGAGGGGAGCTCCTTAAGCTCAAGTACTGGAGGTTGCTCTATAGAAGGAACAGGTCTTTGGATTTCTTTATCAAGTCTCTCCAAAGGAGGGCGATAGGCTTGAAAACCTGGTTTTCCTCTCTCTACATGTGCTAGAGCTGTATTAACATCCATATTAAGAGTTTTATCCTCACAGAAGATAAATATTTCTACTAAAGTTCAAATCGGAAAAAGTAGAAGAAAGTATAGAATAAATCTCATCATCAGTAGAAAGTTCACATACCTCGCCATCCTCATCTTGCATACTTACCGACATAACTGAATGAGCTGAAGTAGAACTTAACTTCATCATCTTTTTCATATCAAACTCTATCTTCTCATCTCCGTACCTCAAGGTGATCTGCCATCATGCACGTCAATGACCGCCTTGGCAGTACTTAGAAAAGGACGACCCAAATGAGTGGGACCCCACATCATCATCTATGTTTAAAACAACAAAAATCCGCAGGAAAGATGAAGCGGTCAACTCCCACTACAAGATCTCTCACAATTCCCATCGGTTTTATCTCGGATCTGTCGGCTAGCTGGAGTTTAAAAGGGACTGGGTGAAGCTCTCCTCCTTTTACTTTCAAGAAGTTGCATATGGCATGATGTTGATGCTTGCACCCAGGTCACACAGGCCACTTCCACAATCATTGTCTCCGATAAAGCAGGGAACAATAGGAGTGCCTGGATCCTTCTGTTTCGGGGGAAGTGCTCGAAGTAACGCCGTAGAGCACTCTTCTGTAAGGTGGACAGTCTCCTTGTCCTGCTGCTTTTTCTTCTTCTTTGTCACGAGATCCTTCAAAATTTTGCATAGTTTAGGCATCTCCTGAAGAGCATCAATTAAAGGAATATCAATAGTCAGTTTCTTAAATATGCTTAAGAATTTATTGAATTGCTCATCTAAACACTTCTTTTTTTCATCCTGTTTGGAAATGGAAGCTCTATTCGCTTAGGAGTAGAAGAAGGTACATCAATTTGAATAGAAGATGGAGAAGGAGAAGAATTGATTAGAGCCTGTATCTCCTCAGAAACTACCAATGGTGGGACCGAAGGCTCTGGTGATTCATTAGAATTGGTGATCCTTTCACCAGTTTGTTGTGCAGTCACTTGCTGTTGATTATCTCCCAGCTGCTTGCCACTTCTTAACATCACGGCTGCGCTGAGCTCATCCTCAGGTTGGATCTCTGAAGATACACCACAATTGCAAATCCTCAAGGCCTTGGCCGTCTCTCTGGATTCTGCTGAGATTGTGATGGAAATGAGCCTGGCTGCCTTTGATGCTGGTTGTTAAGTAGCTGGTTCATCTGCTGCTCCAGATTTCTCTGGCTATTCATCAGGATTGGTTGAGAGTTTGTTGTTCCTTCTGGTTGGTAGCCATGAAAGTAATTATATCTTGGAGCTTTTCCATCTTTTCATCAGATGCAGATTTAATAGGGTGCTGGTAAGAGTTCTGGCCCTGTCCCATCTGCATCTGAGGACGAGCTTGATTGTATGGTTGCCTAGAGAAGCCTGGGGGTCCCTGCACATTACTTTGTAAAAGATTCGAATTTAAGGCATTGTTGGGATTACCATACCTGAGATTCGGATGTTGATTTCGGTTCCAGGGCTGTTGGTAATTCCCTTGTCCTACAAAGTTGGCTTCTTCAGCGACCCGTATCTCCTCCAGATAAGGGCATACTTCAAACGAGTGGTCACCACCACAATGAGAGCACAGAGGCTCAGATGAGGATGAAGAGGCTATCCTCTTTACCTGCTGAGAAGGCTGACCGTTAATTAGAAAATCATCAAATCTTTTTACTAGTGAGCTTACCAGTGTGGATTGTTGAGCTTGTGACTCTGCCATCTGCTCCATCCAAGGATCTATATTTCTTGCACCTTTGGCACCCATAGTCATAGTTCTGCCACCCTCGTGCCCCACTGACGAACCTCTTCAATGTACGTCTCCATGGCCGCCATGAAATCATTGCCGGATCGGTTGAGGATGTTTCCTCCCAAAGCTGATCTAACTTCGGCTTGATGTATATGCTGCAAACCATTAAAGAATGTCATAGCATACACGTGAGATCTTGTCCGTGATGAGGACACTGTCGGAGCATTTCTTTAAAACGATCCCATGCTTCACAGATAGTCTCAGTACCTCCCTGTTTAAAAGCAAGTAAAGCCGCAACCAAATTCCTAGTTCTAGAAATAGGATAATATTTTTCATAGAACCTGGTTGTCATCTCCTCCCAACTAGTGATAATACCAGAGGGAAGACAGTAGAACCATTTCATTGCTTCACTGGTGAGGCTGCTAGGAAATAAACTCATTCTAGCATACTCCAGGAGACTATCTGAGCACCCAATTTGATCAATATTGATTAGAAATCGGTTGACATGATCTAGGGCGTCGTTGGGGTTGGAACCGTCAAATGTGCCTGAGGGCATCTCTCGTATGACCTTGTTCTGATGTGATGGCTTCAGATCCTTCCATTCCTTCATTAATTCAGGTGGTAGCGTAGGAAGAGCTACTGGGCTTCTTCTTGGAATGCCTGCTGGTCTGCTAAATTGCTTCATTGCTTGGCTACCGTTTGTAGGAGTTGCCATTTGTATTTCTCTTGGAACCTCTGTTGGCGTCTGGCTAGCTGAGCGGTACGTTCGATTTCCGGGTCAAGGATTCTATCCCAGTCGAGATGAGTGTCTGACCAAGAACGAGTGTACACCATCAACAGTCTGCAAAAAGAAAAATAGATTCCACAAAAGTTTAAAAGCAGATTAAAATGAATAAAAATAGATAGATACAATAATAATAGTAATAATAATAATTTTTTTTTTTTTTTAATTAATAACCCAAGCTAAGGACTAGACAGGAGTCTAGTCCCGGCAACGGCGCCAATTTGCAAACGATAAATTTGACCTATTAAATACCAAGAAATAATCTTAGAGAATAATAAATCAGAAAACCGTCAGGTTGCAAAAATCCTGGTTATTGTAGTAGAGTTTATGGGAACCAGGTATCGAACCGTGGGACTATGTGACAATTATCTAGACTTAGCAAAGGTTATAAATTGAGGGGGAATTTTTGTTTGTTCTAAACTGTGAATTATAATAAAGTCAACAAGAATTAAATAACAGCTAATAATTAAAATAACAGAATATTAAAAGTGGTTGTGAATATGGAAGAATGGACTCTGGGTTCAGGTTTTACTCGTTTGATTAATATGCTATTCTACCCGTTTAATTAAGAATAATTTGGCAAAATTCCTTTTATAGTCTTTAGATTTAAATCCTAAATTCTAATGACCTCGTTTACCAGAACATGCAAGGTTTGATTTAACTCAGGCAAAACACATGTAAACGGCTAGTTAAAGGAATATAATTTTGCATCTGAAATACTAGATTTATTCAATCAGAATAAGTTTTTCCACAGACATAACAATTAATATGACCTATCTATTTATCACGGATCTGATCAAAATAGATTTCGTAAAGCAATTTAATAAACTCATGTACTTTATTAAAAGCGAGATAATAACATTAATCGTATCAAATTATAATTAACTTAAACCGGTAAAATAAAGTGCACAATTAAAACAAACTAATAATAACCATCTCCCAGAGTATAGATAATCTAACCGGACATGTTAAATAAATGAGCAGAGTTAAGAGTAAAAGAAATCATCTGTTCGCTGACTCCTGCTCCGTTATTCTAACAGACCGGAATAGATTGAGGCGGATGATAATATATGGAGAATGGTCGAGCGTGGGTTTTGTGGTGGTGGTCGAGTGATTTGTGAATTGTGAATGGATGTGTACGTAAGTGAATTGTTTGTGAAATGGAAAAGGTGA
Source organism: Limonium bicolor (assembly GCA_023374045.1). Lineage (NCBI taxonomy): Eukaryota > Viridiplantae > Streptophyta > Magnoliopsida > Caryophyllales > Plumbaginaceae > Limonium > Limonium bicolor. Next base: position 79,697,890 of record CM041777.1, on the reverse strand, counting down.
AGGTGGGGGCGATGGAGTAGTATGGTGTCGGGTGATTTTGTGAATGGGTTTGTGAATGGAGTGAAGCAAATTGGATCGTAGGTGAATGACTGGATGATGGACGATTAATGGACAATTTGAGCAGAGTGATTTGCAGCTCTATTTAGATACGTGGAACGGGATGCAGACAAGGAAGAGAAGTGACAGGGATAATGAGCTAGCTAGTAGAGGCGGTGGAGTTGGTGCAGATCAGTAAAGATTTGAGTCAGAGATTTCATCGGGGGTAGAGAAATTGATTGCAGACAGATTTATTGATTGAGCCGGCGTCACGCGTGCAGAAATTAAGGTGGGCGACCGTCTGCAATTAATGAGGTAGCAGTTCGAATGCGGCGCCCATCGGAGAAGAAAACTGTGCGAAATTCTGTTCTGTGCGCATGTATGCATGTCCGCCACTTAATCAGGCGGTTGTTGCACTCTTGTCCGCTCGAAATCAGGCGGAAGCCTCTGTGCTGACCGCGTCCTTGAACTCGCCATAACAGGCGGTAGTTTGTGTGGAGTCCGCCCCCTTGTGGGCGGTCGCAGGTGTGGAGTCCGCCTCCCTTGTAGGCGGTACTCTCTGTTGTGTCCGCCTCGCGGTCGCATGTGTGGTGACCGCCCAAAATGAGGCGGTAGCCTCTCCCTGTTCCGCCTGTTTATAGGCGGTAGTGAGTATGAGGCTTGTCCGCCAGTTTTGCGGATGTACATATATATATATATAACTCCAATCTTGAATCGGCTCCAGATTCCTCGTTATAAGCCCGTTTGACCCGCCGTTTGTTGCGTTGGAAAGCTCGTGAGGAGAACTATGCATTTCTGTCATTATTTCCTGATTTTATCATATAAATTGGAATTAGTTCCTACCAAAGTAAGAGTTACAAAAAGCATAGGATAAGTGTGAGAAGGTGCGTAAAAAGTTACATAATATAATGACCAAGCACCTATAAAACTATATAAATTTCACACTTATCAAGCGTATTGTGTACGCCTCCTCTCTACAGCAGCAGCATCAGGCCCAGTCACACGAGGGTGTGATGAGCTCTCGCCTCGGTCGGAAATCGTTTTACCCTTACCCAGACCGAACCTACCAGCAAACCCTTGCCTTGTCCTCCCGCCATCTGTTGTTTACCGTAGAATTTAGTCATACTACTTTTACAGTTAGTCAAGACCGGTCGAGGTTAGTCAATATCGGTCATACATGCATCTCAGTAGTTCAACGTCAAAAACAAATTCATACAAATCCAGGAACTGATTAAACACATGCATAATAGAGGTATACAATGTAAAAAACGACCAATTATATAACAAAACAGCAAAAAACGACCAATTATATAACAAAATAGCAAAAACGAGCCCCGAGCGTTCCCGACAGCGCGCGCCGCGCGCTCTCCCCCCCGCACGCTCCCCGCGCCCGCCGCCCCGCTCCGCAAGCCCGCGCTTGCGCCGCCCCGGTCTCCCGCGCGCCTGCGCCGTCCCAGTTCCCAGCGCCCCGCGCCGCGCGCCTGCCTTCCTTCGCGCGCCTGCGCACCCGCTTTCACCCCGCGCCAGCACACGCCTGCTGGCATCCACGCGCCTGCGCCCCCGGTCTGGTCTCCCCGTTTCCGAATTCGTCTACTGTTTTTTGCTAATTTTACTACTTTTACTACTATACTATGCTAAAAAACTGTAAATTATGACAGAAAAGAACTTGGTTTTGCAGATCGAACTAGTAGAAAATGATCTGATGAGCACTGGCTTTCCTCCCGCTACCGCTCCTGCTCCCGCTCCGGTTACCGCTTCTAGAGAGAAGTCAGAGAGAATTCTAGAGAGATAGAGAGTTTTGAGATTTTGAAATTTTGTGGAGAGATAATAGAGGGTAAAGGTGTATATATAGGAGAATTTAAGAGTAAGGGTAAAATGGTAAAGTTTTTTAAATTTCCGACTGAACGAAATGAAAACTCAACTGAGCGAACGAGTTCAGTATCAAAATTACTAGATTCGGAGGCGTACTTTTAAGTAAATGTAAGTCGGGTCTAAAAAAACGTAAAAGAAAACACACAAAAACGAAATGATAAATGTAATTTATGTTGGGAGTGCAAAGCAGCCCGGACCTGGTATATATCCGTTGGCGATATAAAGAATCAATGGGCCCCACACGAAAAATATACGACCGTTGCTCCAACGTTCTAACGTTTCTAAAGTATTAGGCTCTCTTGGCTCCTCCCAAACCACCTTCAACCTACCCGAGCCTCTTCTATTTACGCTTCAGCTACCAACAAAACTTCATTCACTCTTTTACGCCTACCCTCATTAATTTCGGTCGTGAATCGTGGTTAGTTCTGCGATCAATTTCAATTTTGACCGAGCGGGTCTTACAAAGTTTTGAACAAAACCGAATTCGATCTCTGTTCTGGCGAGCTTGCGATTGCAACACCGAAACAGCAACAAGAATGGCGAATTTGGGACAAGGGGTTCTACTAAAACTATTAGACGGAATGAACACCGGCATAAAACCGACAGGCGAGCACCGGAGCTCACTCCTGCAAGTCACCGACATCGTCCCTGTTGATCTTGACGAGAAGAGCCTCTGGCCAAAACACGGATTCTACATCAAAGTAGCTGATTCATCTCACTCAATTTACGCTAGTCTCCCCTTCGACCAGGACGATCTCGTTCTCAGCAACAAGATCCAGCTCGGTCAGTTCATCTATGTCGATAAGCTTGAGCCCGCTTCTCCCGTCCCTATCGTCAAAGGCGCCAAACCCCTCCCCGGCCGACATCCGCTGATCGGCACCCCGGAACCCTTGATGAGTCTGACCAAACGCAAAGGCGAGAAAAACGATTCCTGTTCTAACAACAACAACAACAACAACAATAATCACCACATATTAGTGAGTAATTCTAGTCATCGGAGAGGTTCTTGGGATATTAACCCTAACCCGGTAGAGATTTCCGTTGCTTCATCTCCGATGGTGTTGAAACCCGTTCCGTTGGACTTTGATCAGTGCTGCACTCCGTTGAAAGAACGCCCTAGAAGCTGTGTGAAATTCAATCCTGTGGTTTCTCCAATGATTCGCCAGAGATCAACAGCGGCTAAAGACGGGGCGGTTGGGGTTAGGGCGTCGTTTCGGGGTGGCCTATTGTCCAAGACTGAAAGAGGGGGTGATAAAGAGAGTTCGGCTTTGATGAGGAAAAGCTGTGTGACACCTACAACGTTGAAGTTCCCGAGAAGCAAGAGTGTGTCCGAGAGAGATTCAAGGATCTCAAATACTCCTCCATTAGTCTCATCTGTAGGTAGATTTGTTTCTCTGAGCGAGTATACGATTGGTATAATGAAGTGGTGATTTCTTATACAGGAAAAATGGTTTTGTTTGTCGCTTTTGGCAGGAGAAGAAGAAGAGTGCTACTCCTCCGCCGAGCTTGAGGAGAATGGTGGTGCCGGGAATTGTGTCAGCCGGAGGAGGAGATACTGCCGAGCGTCCCAGCTCGAAGCCCAGGACAAAATCTCGGTTTCCAGATTCCTCCTCATCCCAGTGTATTAGTAATAACGCTGCTTTCAATGCTAAGAATAGCAGCTTGTCTATGAATTTGCCAGGAAAACTTGGGTTATTAGGAAAGGTAATTAATTAATGCATCCTTTTATTCTCAGTTCATTGTGTTATTTTTAAGCTGAGTAGTGATATCATTTGCAATGCCATTTAGGAAGCGTTACAACAGAGGGAAACAGCTCAGAAGATTGCACTTCAAGCTTTGAGGGATGCATCAGCTACTGAAAACATTGTCCGATGTCTGAAGTATGAAGTTCCTGACTTCTGTACCAAAGTAGTATGGCATATACTGACAACAACTCACCTGATTTTGTTTTGTTATTTTTCTCAGGATGTTTGCTAACTTGAGCAAACACGCAAAGCCAGACACTCCGGCAAATTCACTAGACAGATTCCTGGAGTTCCACTCCCACGTCGTCCAAGCAGTGAACGACATGGTCTCTATCCAAGCAGCCACCACTAGTTCAACAATGTCGTGCCCTAACAACAACAACAATATACTAGATGAAATCTCCATTAATTCAAGTGACAGAGACGAGCCCCCACCATCTGCAAGTTCATCCAAGAGAAGACTTGCTATGTACAAATCCATCGCTACAGTCCCTGAAACATTCACAACAGCAGCATCTGCCAGTAGTGGAAGGGTTCTGAGGTCGCAATCAAGATCATCTCGATCCGATGAGAATGATGAGAACAGAATGCCTGAGAATGGTAATGGAAATGGTGGTGATCAGTTGAGTTGTTTGAGTAATATGATCAAGCTGGGGAAGCAGATTGAAACAGAAGCTGGGAACTGGTTTATGGAGTTTCTAGAGAAGGCGTTGGAGATGGGTCTAAAGAAAGCTAAAGGGAAGGAAGATGCGGATGTGAAGAAAGTGCCACAATCAGTTCTTTTGAAAGTCATAAATTGGATTGAAGTTGAGCAGTCTGATGGTAGTAAGAGACCGGTGCATCCTAAGGCTGGGAAGATTGCCAGGAAACTCAGGATAAAGATGAAGAACCCTTGTTGATGAGTATGGTTTTTCATTAAATATGAATGGGTAGATTTTGTTGAGTAATCTGGTACATTCCAAATTCATTTATTCGTTTGAGGGGTGAGTAGTATGTTTGGAGCTATCTGTGGGTTAAATACATAAGCGGCTTTGGTTGCCTAACTGTCAATTAAGATTAGTTTACAGGTCAACATTAAAGTGGATATAAATAAAGTTCGCTACTACAACATTAGGTATTTATCATTATACTGTACTCTATAACGAATTGAGTCAAATCCCACGTAAATGAATAAGCACAGCAGCCCTGATTAAAAACTATGAGTTTTTTTAGAAGGATTAATAACATAGTTGACTCCCCATTCTTTTCAGTTGAAACATATAGCTGTCAGTTGTTAGTTGAAATTAGAAAAAAGTAGTGAGAAAAAATAGTTGATATGATTATTGATGTTATTGACATACAGAGACAACTAGTTTTAGCTATCTTTGACTCACGGAGATTTTAAATCAAAATTGTACTTTGAAAAATAGTGCCATCGATCCAATAGTAGATTGGTAAAAGTTGAAACAATCGTAACAAACCTTATGTAAACTGGAGACCTATATTATCAGTCAACTACTCAAATAAGTAAAGCCCCACAATGATGGATCCAGCTCTCTTGTGCGACACCAGGTTATTGCAGGACTACCATACTTTTGTGTGGCACTTGGCTTGGGACCTGGTCTCACAAGGAATCTAGATTTTCCTCGATTCATTTTTATTGTTGAATGCATTATTTTATTATATAAATGATTAGTTGTTTTAGTTAATTATTAATGATTAGTGTCTTGGAAAACCTAATAGGTATTTTTGTCATAAATTTTTTAATAGGAAAAATTACATTGCCTTCCTATGAGGTTTTAAAGATTTACATTGCCCACCCATGACATTTTGAAAGAGTAAATTACTAGGAACCTCCTTGAGGTTTTGAGATAATACCGTTAATCACATTGTATTTATCATAATTATTGGTAACCACCTTGAGGTTACGGTATCTTTGACTACGAATCCTCGAACAATAATTTCGTTAATAAATTATTAATCCCTTGCTAACCTATCAAGTTATTCACTAAATAATGTCAGAATAGACTAAAAACACTACTTAATTAGCATCGTCTAAGTCTCTCTCATACCACGGGTTTTTTTATGAAAACATCAACCTTAACTCAGGAATGGTCTATAACCAAGAATCAATCCATCCTTATGCGATGCGTAGCAGATTAACTGAAATACCCTGAAATTAAAAATAGTGATTAATTAGGCTAATGAAGATTTTAGAAGCTTAATTAGGCCTAAATAAACATGAGGAAACAAATCCCGAAGAAAATGGATCCTTAAAACGGATTAGAAACTCAAACGAACCTTAAAGCTCGTTTTTCGAGGAAACTGGGAAAACACGACCTTAAGCGGGTTAAATTGACCCGTAATAATTTTGGTCAACCAAATAGTCATTACTAAACCCTAATGAAGGATTAGAACCAATAAAATTAATTTAACGAGGAAATTCCGGAAAACGGGTTCCGGTTAGTAAATATTGTAAAAACCGGAAAGTTGTGGGGTGTGAGTGTAAATAAGCTAAACTAACATGTCCCATTTTAAAAATAAAAATAAAAAATCTGTATGTGTGTGTATGGGGCCGGTTTTATCCCCCGCCCCCCTCTCACTCTCTTTACTTTCCTAATACACTACAAGAAAATTAATAAAGTAAAAAGTAAAATGGACTCTCTCTCCAATTCTCTCACACTCCACCGTACTCCCTCCTTGTTCTCTCTGATTTTCTTCTTCTGCCAATCACCTCTAATGGCGATTTGAAGAAACCCATACAACCTCCATCTTCATCCTCACTTTTGACCACTCAATCCTTGCCCAAAATCATAAAAATAATACCGTTGGAATCCTTTTGTCAAGGAGATCATCTTCCTCTTTTCAAAATCGAAAAGCTCCACTTTCATCTCCATGGGTATGTGATAAGTGGTGAAATGATGTATTTATAAGGTCTTTATTTACCTTTATTTTGTGCAAATATTGACTTATTTCACCACTTGATAGAGCATTTCGTTAATATAGTTGAACTCATGCAGTTTTAATTTAAATTTAGGTAAAAGCTCACTTGAGCAATGGTTTTTGGGAGACTCTCAAGACTTTGTAGTTGAGCTTTAATGCCCCGAGGAGTGTGTCAAAGACGAGGGGTCAAACAGGACAATTTCAATGCAGAAGAGGCACTTCTGGTGTGGACCGCCCCTGTAGGGCGGTCCAGTTAATTTCGAAACACTGAAATCGCCTCTGGTGTAGACCGCCCCTGTGGACCGCCCCTGTGGGGCGGTCCCGACGGAAATTTTCCCAGAACAATCGTTTAAAGACGGGAAAACAGAGGGGATTGAGGGTATTCTTTGCATTCTACACTTCCACACACACAAGAGAAGAGAAAGAACGAAAAGAAGGAGAAAGAAGAGGAAGAAGAGAAGAAGGAAGAACTCACCTTCTCCAAAGCTTCCAAGCTCCAACAATGGCTTCTTCTTACTCTTTGCTAGTTTTTCTTTCCTCTATGCTTGAGTAGTACTCTATTGTGCTTTGGGATGGGTCTTTGAACCCAAACCCTAGAATGTGCTTGTGAATCTTGATTATGCATTAATAGTTGTTTCTCTCTAATTATCATTCAATGTTCTCAAATTGATCTCTTGAGTGCATTTGTGGTGAACCCTAACTACAAATTGGTTTTGAGTTAGGGTTTGTGACCAAATTGAGAGAGAACTCTTGATTTATGCTCCTAGGATTAGTGAGTATAATTTGGGGCTTTGTTCTAGAACTTGCTTAATGCTACTTAGTGAGTTAGTTAGTCCTAATTGATTTTGAAGGCTAAAATTAACTAAGTAAGAATTAACTCATCTTTGGTTAGAGAGTTATATTATTGTTCTAAAAGACAACTATGGCATAAGAAGAGTTGCTAACATACCTAGGTAGTTTGGGTGATTGCCAAATTCCAAAGTACTTTTCCATCCTATCCATTAAACTATCACCTTAGTATATTTGTTGTTCTTGCAATTACTCAACCAACACAATCAAGCTTGCCGCCGGCTAAACCACAATTTACTGTTTCCATTACAATTACTAAGTACCGAGACTAGGAAGTTAGGACCAATTCCTTGTGGATACGACACTTGTTGTACTACACCGATTAGGTGCACTTGCCTATTCCTTGCATTTATTTATATACCTTGTTATATAGTTTTGCACAACAGTATGACTCTTTTTTAAGCTTGAGACCACCATTGGAAGCTCCTCCCTCTCCTTGTTGTTTTAAGGTAAAAAGAAATTCAAAAATCTATCATTTCTAGCTCTCATTTGCAAAATAAGAATTTCTAAGTTTTGAGCTTCTTGTTCCTTGTCTCCAGCCGATTTTAGATTCACTTTTGGAGTTGGAATCTTGCTATTCTTGCTGTCCAACACTTCCTCTATACACTTGCAAGGTAATGCCTTTTCTAAACCCTAAAAAACATGTCCTAAGCTCTATGTTAATTTAAGGGTTGGTTTTGAATTGAAATGGTTGTGTATTGATGGGCTGTAGCATTAGGATTTTGAACTCCCCATAACCGGTTGTGAGAAGAAGATCAAGGGAAGAAGGAAGAAGAAAGGAGAAAGGAAGAAAGAAAAACTAACAAATTCAAGGTAATGACCAAACCTTGAGCTAGTTTTGCAAGTAATGTAAACAGATTTTTTTGCTTAGTATGAGAGAATTATTTTGTTGGCTAAGCAATACATAGGCTGTTACATAGCGAGTAAGAAGGTAATAATGTTTTAGTGATGTTAACAGGATGAATAAGTGCTTATAAGTTAAGTGAGGTAAATTGTAAATGTGTTTGGAGAATTGTGTATTTGCGCCTTGAATAAACAGGTTTTATGAGTGGTAATGTGTGAGCAAAACAATGTGGTGAGAATGCCAAATTTTAGGGGAGACTATGTCAAAATTTACCTAGGAATTAGAGGACTTAAGAGCTTAATGTAAGTAGGAAACACCTTGAAAATAGTTTTGAGAAAGAGCTAAGTAATGGGTAGGATTAGAGTGAAAGATAATGCATTTTAAACTTTAGAAATGGCATTAGGAAAGGAAACCATGAATGGTAGAAGTGGGAATCAAAATCTGTAGCAAAGCAAGACTAAGGAGGAATTAATGCTAGTGCTGAAATGAAAGTTAGAAAAGAAATGTATGAATTAGTGTGGAAAGGAGTAATGAGTTAGTGATGGATTTAGGGAAGTTTAGAAGGTTAATTAAGTGTTTAAACATATGTGATTAAGTGTAGGAACAATGGGGAATTGATAGGGCAAAGAGAGGAGTGTAACAGATTTTGAAAATGTAAAAACTGTTAAAGTGGTAGCAGGGTCCCGGACTTAAACCCAGGACTAAGTCCCGGACCAACACATTAAAACGGCCGAGAATTGGAGTATTGGTTGGTCCGGGACTTAGGTCCCATACAAGGACCCGGACCACCCCATTAAAATGGCTGAGAGTTCAAGCTTGTATAGGTCCGGGACTTAGTGGGAGTATAAGGACCCGGACCATGTGAAAAATATGTTCGAGAGTTTAAGTACCTTCTGGTCCGGGACTTGGATGCAGTATAAAGACCCGAACCATGTGAAAATTCAGTTCGAGAGTTCAGACCACAGGTTGGTCTGGGACTTAGGACCCGGACAAGGTCCCGGACTAACCCAAAATCTTGAAATTTAATTTAAAAAGTGGCTTTTAAGATAAGGTAATGTATGGTAATGATGGTATAAGATAATTAGTACTTGATTAATGATGTTTAATGGTCCTTAAAAGTATAAACAAGCTTGAATAATAAGAAAGAGTAAGTAACTTAGGTGGAAGTGTATGAATTGTAAGAACAAAGTAGCTGTGAACCGGAGAAATGTTAGAAATGTAGTAAGTAAGGTTAATTATAGATAATTAACCGCCCTACTCTGTGTATGTGATATCAAATAGTTGAACACCGAAGGGGAGTTGGTGAGTCCAAGGTCAACGGTGAACGGTATGAATTTCTCATGCCCTGTATGCTACCATGGCTACTCTGATTTGTGTGTTTGTGTGCTATGTGATCACCTAAATAAGATAAAACGCACGAATCAGACTTATTGCACTTTCTTGTGCTTATATTATATTGTTCGTTGTTGGATGCTTATTTTAACTCTCAGTTTGAATAATTCATGAAATGAATGAGTGAGAATGAAGTGTGTGTGCCTTGATGTGTATTGTATTGACAAGTGATGTAGAATAGGACTTCTAACTGATTCCTAACTAGCTAACATTTCTAACATTAAGAAATTGGTAAATTGGAATGAGTAGAAGTCTGATATAGCTTCGGTCACACGTGAGGAGGAGGAGACATAAGAGGTTGGATCCAAATCCTGGCCTTAATCTTTTCCATGGTCCAAACCCCTTAAATGGGTAGCAACTTGGATTAGTGAGCCATCCTAAAACCCGGTGGTGGGACGGCATAGTCCCTGCCCGGAGGTCACACCGACTTAACATGAGTATAAGTAAGAAAGTAAGTAAGTAAGAAAGTAAGTAAGTAAGAAAGTAAGTAAGTAAGCATTGTATGAGTAAGACTGTGTAAGTCATATGGCACCGAGTAAAAGAGTAAAAGAACATCCGATTAACCAAGATGGGTAACTGGCTAACAAAGAATGAAGTAAGAATTGTGAAGTGTATTGCTATGTTTGGCTTGTGTATTGCCTTCCGGTTGTATGTATTGTATCCTTGTATGTATGTGACTTGTATGAATGTATTAATGTATGTAATAGCATGTATGCATTTATAAAACGAACTCCATGTATTCGACCAATTAGTCAGCGTACCTTCGTTAGCACGCGGAGTATGCGAAGTTTATGCGCAGCTTTTGCTGAGCCCGTTGGGGCACCGTTTTTTAATTTTACAGGTGCTCGTGAAGGATGACGGTCGTGATGAGGCCAAGATTGATTTCTTTTGAGTAGTTAGTAGACTGTGAATGGTGTACTAAGTTGTACACGGCTGAATGTGTTTTTGAATAGCTGGTGTACCATGGGGTACACCCTTTTGGATATTGTAGGAATTGTGAACTTGGTAGGAATGAGTAGGTTGGTAAACTCATGACTTTTGTAAACGTGTAAGAAGGGATGTATTTGATTATGCTTTTAGATACTCGGTAATCGAAGGTTGGAAGTAAATGATATGTGTATTTGGGAAGTAATTGTGGAAGCTCGGTATATTATGATCATCGGACCGTTACTGTATGTAGAGTAAGCCTTGCTAGCCGTATGGGCGGTTAGCGGCGTTGTATCACCCGCCGTAGTATTTGTAATTCCACTGCGAGTAGTAAGTTAACCGAGATGATTAGACAGTAATTAGAGGATTAATGGTAGGGGTGTTACAAAAAGTGGTATTAGAGCGTAGTAACGCTCTGATGTCTAGAACTACCGAGAATAGGGATTACCGAGTTAGGATTACAACAGTTTTAAAATGAAGAGATAGGAACCTAACTAGGAATGACCGTTGATAACAACGGATACCCTTAACGTCCTTACAGACGATACCATTGCTTGAGTTCAAGACCAGTCGGTCACAGTACTTAATGAGAATGTTAATTGTTCAGATGTCAGGACGAGGTCGAGGCCGACCCCGAGGAGAGACTACTGATGGAACGGGCATGCAGATGATAGCAGAGATTGTCACTGCCATGGTAGCACAAATGCTACCGCAAGTAATCACAGCTGTACAGTAGACACAGCAAAACCAACAAACTCAAGCGGGACCAACCCCACCCCTCCACCCAGAGATGTGAATTAGGTAAAATCAGTCATAAATCTCCGACCTCCTTGCTTTAGAGGCGAGCGACCCTGCAAAACTTGAAGCCTACATCTTCGAGATGGAGACGGCGTTCGAAACCCTTGAAGCTGTTGCTGGAGTTTGAGTGAGGATAGTTGAAATACCCCAAACCTTGATATGTTGTTTAAATATTAAAAAATGGTATATTAAGGCTAAAAATTGCCTTAGAAACATCGATGAACAATTTAAACCATAGAAAACACAATAAAGTACCATAAAGACAATTTGAGCAAAAACATGCTCTAAGCTTGGGATAACCTTGGTTAAGACTCAAAGAGCTTACCAAGACCTTATTAATATACAAATGGACATGTTAAACCAATTACTAAAGAAAACCAAGCTAAAAACAAGTTAAAACACAAAATGTGCTTTAAGGAGTCTTAAAGCACATTTTTGAAAAATTGTCTTAGAAATGGGTTTTGAATGGCTAAATGACCACCATTACACTTAATCAATATGTGTACTACTTAGTATCACATTAGGAAGTCTAAATCAATGGGAAATCAAAACTTTCACAAATATGTGCACTAATTTGTGAATAGTGCTCAAATAGTGCTAGTTTAGACTTAAGTCAACTTAGCTTAATTAAATGGTCAACAAAGACCATAAATATCTCATGTAATGAAAGGGGCTGGTTTTTAAGGTGGGGAGTCATCCCACTGGTTAGCCAATAAGAAAGAAGAAGAAGAAAATAAAGTAAAGACTATTTACCTTTATACTTAAATATGTTGCAAAACACTTCCTCTCACCTCATTCCCTTCATTCCCTCTTGTTCCCACCATATTCTTCATCTTCTCCCAGCTCCAAATTCGTTTTGCTACAGCACCTCTCCATTCTTGATCTTCCTTTGCTTGTAACTTCCAACTCCATGCTCCAAATTCAATTCCATGACTACCTTGTCTTAGTTAGACCAAGCTCTACATTTCTATCTTTTCAAATCTTCACGAACTTCATTTTGGTGCCATGAAGAATCTCCATTGAAGGGGAGAAAAACATCTTCTTACACCTTGTCATTCTCCTTTGCTTCAAGGTAAGGAAAACCAAAGAAAATTCATGTTTCCTCTCATTTTCATATATGGCCGAAAATCATCTCTTGATGATGCCTTGTCTTTCTTTTTTTAGTAGCTTGAATTGATCTTCAAAGGACTAGGAGGAGTCCTACCTTGCTTCTTAATCAAGCTCTCTTTCAATTCCAAGGTAAATATCATTTCTAGTGTTTAAAACACTTATGTTAATCAAGGGTTTTATTCATGAGTTTAAGTATAGTGCTTAATTCTCATTACCTTCATTTATGTATTGGTTATAAGGTTGACAAGTGATCAAAGCTCCTTACTGATTTTCAATCAAAGAAAACAAGAAAGAAGTCTTGAAGAGGAAGAGGTAAATAACCTAACCTAATGTAGTTTGTGTGTCTTAGGGAATTGAGCTTTAATTGCTTAATAAACAACCTAAAGAGCCAATGGGAAATGAGTTAGAAAACTATTCACAAGGTGGACTATAAGGACATGGGAGCATTGTTGTGTGTATTTGCAGGTTGAAGGCAAATATATGTGGAAATTCAGTGTTTAAGATTATTACAATTTAAGGGCCTAAGTGCCAAGCAATTTAAGTTATGCACTATATTATGATGTAGTGTAGTTTAAGGTGTAGTTGTGCGTAAAGAAAATTCCTTGTGAAGATGATTGTCTTTGATTGTTTAAGGATGAAAACCCGTGGGTTTGTGTTTAAGAAGGTGCTAGTAGAGCTGTGGCAAAGTTTGGTGAATAAACAAGGAGTTCTAAGTGTTTAAATGAAGTTTGGTGACCTAGGTTATACTAGGAATTGTTAAGGGTAACTTGGTGCAAGAAAGGGAATTAAGGTGTTCTTAAGTGTTAAAATGACTTAGGCTTTGTCTTGGATTTTTAGAGATCAAAGGGGTGATTATAGATACACCAAAGTCATGGTGAGTGTAACACCCCTCTCAAATAAACACGTAATAGTCACTCACGTTAACAGAAAAATAAAACGTCTTACAGCGGAAGAATAAGCAACGACATTAAAACTTACTCGGGTGTCACCTGCCATTACTCGCCCATGCGAGTAACGAAGCAGAAAACTAAATCCAACACTAAAACACAACACACTACTAGACCGCTGTGACAACGAGATATCTCCTATACATCATACTAAGTCCACATCCATAACAATCGACAAGTGAGTGTCTACTCAAATCCCAAATAAATACAACTTTACCATCATACATCCACAGACTGATATCGTTATACAATAAATTCTTACGCAATAATTAAAGTAAGCCTATCTACCCTGTCCCCGCACTTCGGCTTCAACGAAGATCAACAACCTGCACAATAAGTGTAGTCTCAGCGATAGACGCTGAGTATGCCGGGCCTGGACCCTATTGGTCACTTGTCATTTTTAACCATCTTGATTTTAGATTGATTTCATGCTTTACCATTTTACAGATATAATTGATACTGTAACAACATGCATGATTATATAACCATCCATCCAATCCAAACAGCATTTATAAATATACGCAGCACAGTCACACATCATACAATACAATAGCATTGATAACCCATACGTCGTATGTTAACATCATCACGTATCACAACACTCGGCCCCCGGGCCCTCACATATTGTTTGATTTGGTTAGCACTGTCGGGCATCAATTAGGACAACCCGAAATATACTCACTTGGACGGTAGTCCCACGTACACACAAGGTGCTCACTGCCCTGATCATCCGAAGCCTCCGGGACTATTTCACTTTGCCTTTGTAAATGTGTCCATTTAGGTGGCCAAGGGCCTGGTGCCAACGGTAGCACACTCCGCCTGACGATCTATCTAGGTTCGTTCAGGATTAACTAGGGTAAACCCGATACGGGATAACCCAAGAGATCTCTATGCGCGACCAACAGCCAGTGACTGTCTGGATTAAGGTACATCATCACATTCCTTCACACTCCACTGTAAACTTCATTAGTTAGGTAGTCAGTTACAGTTTTAATTATGGAGACATCACTTATTTTGTTGGCTGCCCTGTGGGTCTTACGCATGCCTAGAATGATTCTAGGTAGTATTTATGTTCGAGTTGAAGCTCTAGGGACCGACAATGTCGTGTCCCGTTCCTAAGTGTTTTACTTAGGTTATAATTACATACTTGTAATACTTAGCGTATTACGTCAGGCAACGGTAATTCCAATCACACGTCTCGCATATGTAATTTTATATAAGTCGATCTATAGTCGATGTAGTATTAGTCCCGTAGGACGTTCGTGCATAATTAAATAATGCAGTAAACACAGATATCCATCACACACATAATCACATACATACATCCACACAAGTTATTTATCAAACAAATCCGAGCCCGAGGAATTCCTCAGGATAACCCGGATCAAACCCCTTTACATACCGTACACCGTGTCAAGGTCGCGCAGTGTAGACCACTAAGGCTATCGAGCGCGCACGTCTGAAGGGCGATCTAGAAATACAAGGAACGCTAAGTGTCAATCCACATGACCGTATGATTCGGTATTTCAGAATAACGTCTGTAATCCCGGTACTACGCCCCCGGATTTTCAACTGTTACCAGTTAGAGTTTAGTTATCTTAAAAATTCCTTACTCGTAGTAAGTATTATTATTCGGTTTAACAAAGACGTCGGTTTCTATACGAACGTCATAGTTAACGTTTTCAACTTAGGAATTACAGTTTCCAACCGTAGTATTCAATAAGCGTTACGCTTTATATAACTTCGTTCGTTCACGTATATGTTAATTCACCGTTATATTGCATGCTTAAGTATTATTATAACTTATAGTTGCATGCATGGTTATATTTTATAATCCATGGTTGCATGCATTCCATGCAACGTTACTTTATAAGGTATGATAGGTTATTATTCTTGATACACCTTACGTTACACAACTTCTTACTTATGTAACAAGTTGTATTCATTTAAAACCTTGTGACATTATAGTATATAATTATACTTATAAGTTAACATTTATTACTTACTATTATATGGTTTGTAAACCATATTATATATGCATGTCACTTGCGCCGATATACATATGTGTATATATACCTGTTTTCTTAATGAAATAAGAAACTTTACATTATGTACATGTTAGTCCTTATGCAAGGTTTATTTAAACCATTTCAAAAATCATATATTAACCATAGTGTTTATGTCATTGTTTACTATAGTTTATATCTTCATTTTTGACATATGAATATATGCATGCGCCAACATGTATAGTTTTATACACTATACTTTTGACCACATATTATTATCTTGTGTTACACTTATATCATGATACCATATGGTATGATACTTTATATGTCATTAAACTTTATAACATATAGTTTTAGTAACTATTATTGTTACCGAAAATAACATATTTATATACAATACACTTGTACCTCTTTATTCTTATAGTTTTCATTAATTACAATATACCCACATAATTTATACCATGCTATAAATGCCTTATCTTATAACATCAAAACTTTGTAATAAAGTATAACCTATAGTTTTGTAATATTTCCCCTTAATTGCCGAATAGGCATATATTTAATATTTCATCTCCTTTCAAACCCCACACTTTATTATTATTACAATTTCACCACAATTTCTATAACATACTTAACTTACCATATACTATAACATTTAAATCATATAGTATATATATATATATTATATGGTTTGAAATTTCCGAAAACAAGAACAGACCCTTAGGTTCTGTTTGTTTTTTTATCCATTCAACTTTTCATATTTATTCTTTACCACTAATATCATAATATTTTTACATAACATATGTTATATCATCCAAACATTACAATAATCATAACATATAGTCTTTATATGTTATTTCTTATATATTACCGAACAACCCATAGCTGTTTGGTATATTTATTTTCCAGCCACAATATTTTCCTTATTTACATAATAACCACATGTATTATCATAATGTTTATACATGTGTTATACTATATAGTTTTAATATTCATTATTGATATAACCTATAGTTTCTTGTTACTTATTTCCACACAACCCCCTTATGTTTCTGAAATTCCTTTTTTCCGCCCTCATCCTTTTCGTTATTTACATTTTGACCCAATCTATGTTATATATTTTTACATGTCACAAAAATCATATATTATACTCTTTTATCAATATACCCACTTATATAACTCCAAAAATTCCCAAATTTTAGACTTAGGATATAAATCACTATATTAACCAAACCAACCCATTATTTTCGGTATTTACACTCTACACCCCAAAATTTCATAAACTTGACATTTAATCTCTAATGTTACCTTAAGTTCATAAATTATTATTTATGTTATAAATTTTGGTCAAGGCTCTTATTTTGGTCAATGTTGACCCGATATGCACTAGTTTGACCGTAGATTTATGTATTCGCGGTTTGACCACATTTCCTCAAAAATTACAATTTGACCCCCATATTTTATAAAACTCAATAAAATTCATAAGATAACTCTCTTTTAACATAAATTTTCAGGCTCCCAAATTTGTTTTAAATTGCAAATTAACCCCAAACTATTTTGGTACCTTTATTTGTTCTAAATTCATTTTAAACATTTTAACTTAATATAGCAATTAAAATTAAATGGCCTAAAGTGCTTGGCCTTGTTACATTAATTAACCTTGGATAAAATTAAACATAAATGTCATAAAAACTATATTGCTTACAGCTTAATGTATAGTTTTTCTTTAATGTTTCCTAAAATCATCAAATTAATCCTTATGCACAAATATGCCTTCCAAACCTTACCTTATCAACTAAAAATGTTATTAAACATTTTAATACATAGTTAACCATTTTAACCCTCATTCACTCACGACTTTTATTTTATGTACTCAATAACATACAAAACTATATAGTAAATGGGGTTAGCATCCTTACATTGATTTTTAGTCAACTAAAATCTTCCACACAGCCTCCAAGCACACCAAACACCTCCTTAGGCTCTCGGCCTATATTTTTTTTTCAACATGAGATTTGATTAGTTTTTGGAGTGTTAATGACATTCACTTAATGTGCATCATTAGAGAAAAGTACTCACTTTGGCATAGGTATTAGTGGCCGGTTCTCCTTACGGTTTGTGCACAAGATTTTTATGGATTTTTCACCAGCATTTCATGCCATGAAAAGAACTTAGGTTAGCCATATATAACAAGGTGATTACCGGTTGATTTAAACTAGGAGAATACAAGGTATTTACCTTGGTTTGAAACTGTTTTGGAGTGGCTATACCCACCTGTTTTCAATGTGCAAACAAGGTGTTAATAAGCTACTAATATCAGCATATGACCGATGGGATTAAGAGGAAAACAGGCAAGGTTTTTACCTAGTTTTGGGGCTGGATTCAGGGCTCATTCACGCCTGTTTTTCCAAGGAAAAACAAGTGTTAAACTAGTGTTTAATTAGTACATGTACTCGGTAATATAAGGAGGGAAATAGAGGGGCTTTCCTTACCGAAAGCATGGTTAAGCCACGGATGTTGCTTGAAATACCCCGTAATTAAAAATAGTGATTAATTAGGATAATAAGTAATTTAGAAGCTTAACTGTCTAAATAATCATGAGGGAACAAATCCCGAAGAAACAGATCCTTAAAACGGATTAAAAACGCAAACGAACCTTAAAGCATGTTTTTCGAGGAAACCGGGGAAACGTGACTTTAAGCGGGTCAAATAGACTCGTAAAAATTTTGGTCAACTAAATAGTCATTAATAAACATTAGTGAAGTTCTAGAGCCAATAAAATCAATAAAACGAGAAAATAGTAAAAACTGTAAAAAACGGGAAGTTGTGGGTAAAAGTGTAAATAAAATAAATTAGTGTGTTCCCTATTACAAATAAGATTTTAAAACCCCATGTGAGGTGTGTGTGTATCCGGCTAACTTAATAGCCCATACCCCCTCTCTTATTCCCTTCTATGTACAAAAGACAAACAAAATAAAAAGCAAAAAGTAATCTCTCTCCTATCCCTCACAAACCCACGTACTGCACCCCTCTTCTTCTCTGTTTTCTTTCTTCTCCTTCCTGCGACTGTAATGGCGATTTGAGCACCCCCCTCACAGCAGCCCACATTCTCTTCATCCTTGAAAGCCTAAACCACCTCCAAACACCACAAAAATTATACCGTTGAATTCGTCTCGGTTTGGAGATCATTTTACACCCTTCAAAAATCTAAAACCTCCAACTTTATTTTGAGGTTATAATCGTTTTGGAGCCTAAGGAGCACCATTTGAAGCTCCATCTACTTCTTCATGTTCTAAGGTAAGAAAAAGACCAAAGCTCTCTTCTTTTCCATTTTTCCTTGCAAAAACCAAACTCACGTGAACACCATTATTCCCTCACCCAGCCGGTTTGGTGTTCCATCTTGAGAGTTGAAGCCTTGTCATTTTCTACTCCAAAACTCCATTAGAAGCTCAAGGTAAGATTTCCTAAGAGTTTAAATGAGTTCTCATAACTTAGGGTTTAAAACCTACGTAGAAAATTTACTAGTTTGGTGTGTATGTGTATGCCTTGTAACATGGTGTAGCTTGGCCTAAATAAAACCAAGAAAACAAAGAAGGAAAGAGGAGCAAGAAAGGAGAAGGAGAGAAAGGAAAGGAATCAAGGAAACCAAGGTAATGAGAAGCCTCTGTACAATTTTAATGTTTGTGTATGTGTAGGTATATTACTGTAACAATGTTTAAGCCACCGTAATAGTAGGAAAATAATGGGTATATTAATGTGGATGGTAGTTGTAGTTTGAAGCTTTTGAAAACAAGTAAATAAATGTTAAGTGTGTAGTAAGTATTAGGAGTTGTGTGAGAATAATGTATATGTTGAACAGGTTGTGAATTATATCGAGTGGCAAAATTATGTGGTGAGAACACTAGAAATGTAGGGAACCTCTGTCAAAATCTGGTTAGAAATTAGAGACTTAGTTGTTGTTAGAAAAGAAAGAAACAGAAGAGAATTGTAGAGAAGCAAAGAATGAGATTTTTCACTTTGTTTTGTAACAGAGGAAGAGATGTAGTTGAGTGAAATTGGAAATGGTGTATTGGAATTGTGTAACTAAGTTAGGTTAGTTGGAGGGTCATTTAATTAGTAGGAAGAAGAATAGGAAAATCTGTTACATTGGTTGAAGGAGAAAAAACTGCAACAGAGGGAAAAATTTAGCAGAAAAAAAATCTTAAGTTGACAGATTTGTATAGAGTTGTATTAGGTTAGTTTAAAATGCTTAATTAATGTAAAAACATGCTAGATTATATGTAGGAATATTAGGGAAGATATTAGTAGAAGTTTAGAGTTGAAACAAGTTTAAAAACTTATATAAATTGTAAAACTGCAACTGGTCCGGGTTTGTAAACCGGTACAGAAACCCGGACCAGCACAAAAAACTCGACAGAAAGTTATACAAAAGGAGTGGTCCGGGTTTACAAACTAGGACACTAACCCGGACCACCCCAAAAATATACCCGTAACTCCAAAACAAGTGGTCCGGGTTTGCAAAGGAGTACACAAACCCGGACCATACAAAAAAACATACCCGTAGCTTTTGGGAACAAGTGGTCTGGGTTTGTAGAGTGGGGTGTAAACCCGGACCAAACGATTTTAGACCCGAGGATTTCTTCACAGTGGTGGTCCGGGTATGTAAACCCGGACAACAACCCGGACCAACCTAGAATTGAACAGAATGTGTTTAAGGCTAAACTAAGGATGGGTAAGGATGGGTATGATATATAAGATAATTATGACATAATTAATGATGTTTAAAGGTCATTAAGGCTATAAACAAGCTTTGAAAATAATTGTAAGTAAGTACCTAAGTACATGTATTTGAACAACAATGAATTAGTAAGTATAAAACAGGAGATGTTAGTAAAGTAATTAGTTAGGTTAAGTAAGGGTAATTAACCACCCAATTGTATGTATATGTTAGGACTTGGATTGTGAACACCGGAGGAACGCCGGATACAAGTACAACGGTGAACAGTATGAACTTCTCATGCCCGTATGCTACCTTGGTTACTCTGATTTGTGTGTTGTGTGCTAATTGATCACCAAATAAGATAAACGCACGAATCAGATATATTATGCTTACTTGTGAAAATCATGAGATTGTTCCTTGTTTGCATATCTTCTTTAAATCATCGTTTGTATAATTCATGAAAATGTATGGATGAATATGAGTGTGTGTATGTATGATATATTGCATTGTGACCGAATGTTATTGTGATTGGACTTCTGACTGATTCCTAACAAGCTAACCAATCTAACTTAAATTGGTAATTAAATTGGAATGAGTAGAAGTCCGATATAGTTTCGGCCACGCGTGAGGATGCGGAGTCAAAAGAGGTTGGCTCCAATTCCTGACTCTTTAACTGGTCCACGGCCCAAACCCCTTAAATGGGTAGCATCCTGGATTGGTGAGTCAAGTAAATCCCGGTGGTGGGACGGTGTAGTCCTCGGGCCGGAGGTCATAACGACTTAACATGAGTAAAAGTAAGTAAGAAAGAATGAGTAAACAAATATGGTAAAGTAAGTAAGTGAAGTAAGAGAAAGTATTGTGTAATGAGTAAAAGAGTAAATAGCATCCGATTAACCCGGATACATAATTTGGCTAACCCTTGTGAAGGTAAGTATGGTGTGTGATTGTACTGCTGTTTTGGAATGTGTATTGTATTATGCATGATTGTATGTTGTATGTATGAAAATAATGAACCGCATGTACAGTTGACCTTAAATAGTCGGCGTACCCTAGTTAGCACGCGGTATATGCGAAGTTTATGCGCAGCTTTTGCTGAGCCCTTGGGGTGATGTTTTTACTACATGCAGGTCCTCGAGAGGGTGAAGACCATGAAGAGATTTAGTTTGACTTCTTTTGTGTAATGATGAATTGAATGGTGTACTAAGTAGTACATGGCTGTAGGTTTTGTTAGCCGGTGTACCATGTGGTACACCTTTTGGATAATGATAGAATGGCGAATTGGTATAGATGAGTAGCTTGTTTAAAACTCATTATTTTTGGAAGATTGAAAAGGTAATGTAATTAACTGTACTTGATACTCGGTAATCCAGTAATGTAAGAATATGGTATTTGTATTTAGTAAGCAATGTTTTAGTAGCTCGGTATCTTCTAGTCATCAGACCGTCACTATAAGTAATAAGCCTAGCTAGCCGTATAGGCGGTTAGCGGCGTGTACCACCCGATGTAGTAGTAGTATTTCCGCTGCGACGTAGTAGGATTATCAGGACGAGTAGACGGTAAGTATGGGATTAACGGTAGGGGTGTTATAAAAAGTGGTATCAGAGCGTAACTACGCTCTACGCTGATGACCTAGATTACCGAGCGTAGGGATTACCGAGTTAGGATTTCAACCGTCTTAAGATGGATACTTAGGAACCTAACTAGGAACTACCATTGTTAACGTCGGATACCCTTGACGTTCTTAGGAACGATACCTTGCTTAAATTCCAAGACCCCTTGGTCACTTATACGAAGCCTAATGTAAATGCTAAATGTTCAGATCTCAGGATGAGGCCGAGCTAGAGGCGAAGCCTCTGAAGGACCTGGTGCGCAGACGATAGCAGAAATCATCGCCGCCACGGTAGCGCAGATGCTACCGCAAGTAATCACTACTATGCAGCAAACACAACAGAACCAGCAGACTCAAATGGGACCAATCCCGCCCCCTCCACCCAGAGAAGTAAACTGGGTAAAACCTATCGCAGATCTCCGACCTCCGTGCTTTAGAGGCGATAGCGACCCTGCTAAGCTTGAAGCCTACATCTCCGAAATGGAGACTGCATTTGAGACTCTCGAATGTCCTGCTGGAGTTCGAGTGAGATTAGCCGCCTACTACCTTAAGGATGCAGCCATGGATTGGTGGAAACTAATCAAGAACGATCATGCTGATGACCCCACCTTTGACTGGGAATCCTTCATAGCCCTCCTCCGATCCAAATACTACCCGGAACACATCAAGACAAGAAAAAGACTTGAGCTGGATGCTTTGAAAATGACAGAGAAGATGTCTTTCGACGAGTACTACCGCACTTTCACCTCTCTTCTACGACTTCTACCCGACCTTGGGTATACCGGCTAGGTGTTGTTCGATCGCTTCTATGGCGGTTTAAGCCATCACCTTCGGTACGACATGGGCTACACCAGATTTACCTCTTTTCAGGTGAATATCGGTTAAACCCTTAGTACCATTGTGAATCCTTAAATACCTTACCCTTATCTTTTTAACTAAGAATCCCGGCTAATACCTGAAACTTCAGGAGTGTTATCACGCGACATCTCGCGTTGAAATCACTTGCCAATTAAGGGATGAAGAAACTGTGCTTAAGCGCAAGGCCAACAACAAAAACACAAGTGCTGAGGAGCAGAACCAGGGTAAGAGATGGAAAAAGAAGAAAGGGAAATTCTTTCAGCAAACCCAAAAGAACTTCCTAAGTGAGAGCAGTGCCCAGGAGAAGGGCAAACCAGTTGAGCTTCTTCAACTTGGTTCTTCTGCACCGGTGGCTGCGAAGCCACTGAGATCACATCCACCTAAGGGTAAACTTCTAAATTAAATTCGTAATTGTATAAGTACCATACCTAGTATTCCCGCACAAATGTGCTAACTCTCTAAACCTTAGGTTTTGGCTCTGGTTTCACTAAGAGCTACTCCGACAGCCGTGCATATGTATGTAGGAAGTGCAACCAGGACCATCCCGGCCAAGATTGCCAAGGAAGAGAAATCCGGTGCTACAACTGTTAGAAGCCCGGACACCGAGCCAACTTTTGCCCAGAGAATGCCAAACCCAGAGGAAACTTCCAAAGCTACAAGCAGAGGGAAGTCAAGGAGGTTGCATCTGGCGATGCACCAGCCCAGCAGGTGCCACAGGGACAGGGATCCCGAGGTCCTCAGAAGGGCGCACCCCAGAGGCATCTTGCCTTGCACATCATTGACAGAGATGGGACCGGTTCTAAGTCCGGCCTAGGTAATTAACTGATCCTTTAATCCTTGAGAAGCATGACTAAGTATTGGAGTAACTGTTTGAATGAATGCATGAGTAAATGAATAGAAGTGTGTATTGAGCATGAAATGAAGTAGTTGAAACTAGTACTCACCGTAGATGAAATTTATAACCATAGGAAGCTTTAGTATCTATTATTCGATACCTCTAGAATTTCAGACACTTGTCACACAATCAGTAGAACTTGCACAACAATGCGAATATGATCCGGTCCCCGCACTTGAAGCAGACCTCTGTATCGTCAACTTCTATGAGAAAGAAGGACGACTTGGGTTACACCAAGACATGGACGAGACAGCGGAATCTCTTGAACAAGGAGTGCCCGTAGTGTCTTGGTCCATTGGTGATGACACCGTATTTATGTGTAGCGAGCAGAAGCATGTGGACCTCGCACAGAAACTGGTATTGAGATCGGGAGATGTCCTAATCATGGGTGGAAAGTATAGGATGCTATATCACGGGATCAACAAGATCAAGTTGAATACGGCACCGCCGACAATAATCAATGCCACACACATGAAACCAGGACGCCTGAACTTTACCTTTAGGAAGTATTGAATTCATAGTATCATGTAATGTATTAGTAACGTGTATTAGAGACACGATATGTATGATGGTTGGTTTATCAATAAGAGTAGTGTTGATTTAAATTTCACTTGTGGCCACCATCAATACTTATGAAATTGTGACTTCAATAGGTTGTGGACTCAGTACTGAAGGTAACCTGAGTATCCTCACCAAAGCACAAGCCGGTAAAAGCGGCACCATCTTAACGGGAACATTCCCAGTGAACGGCATTGAGGCCAGTGTGTTATTCGACTCCGACGCCTCTCACACCTTCGTATCACCATCTTTTATGAAGAGGTTGAAGCTAGATGCGGATGAGCTACCTAATTTCGTGGTTACTCTCCTATCAAAGGAGCGGATACGGTGTACCAAATACTACAAATCAGCCACGATCGAAATCAAAGGCGAATCGTTTCCCATCTCCTTCATCGAGTTTAATGGATTGGGATTCGATGTAATAGTCAGAATGAATTGGTTGGAGCGGCACAAGGGTAGAATCCTCTATGCCGAGCATCGATTGCTGCTCAAGAGTCCTTCTGGGGTTACTGTATCTTACCACCAGAGACCAAGAGAGCCTTCGACCACAGTCATCTCCGCCATGGCTATGTACCGAGAGCTTAGAAAGGGCAAAGAAGTGTATTTGTGTTTTGTACAAGACCTGGAGAGAGATCCAGAGTTCAACCCCGAAGTACCAGTTGTATCTGAATTCCCCGACGTATTCCCTAAGGAGTTGCCCGGCATGCCACCTCGACGAGTAGTAGAATTTGAGATTGACCTCTTGCCAGGTACTGGTCCTATAGCTAGGGCACCGTACCGTATGGCACCTGCTGAAATGACAGAGTTGAAAGAGCAGTTGCGCGATCTTCTCGACAAAAGGTTTATATGCCCGAGCATATCACCCTGGGGAGCACCGGTCCTCTTTTTGAAGAAGAAGGACGGTAGTCTCCGACTTTGTATTGACTACCGCGAACTAAATGCGGTTACAGTCAAGAATAAATACCCATTATCACGCATCCACGACTTATTCGACCAGCTGAAAGGAACCTCAGTCTTCTCCAAGATCGAACTCCATTCTGGGTATCATCAGATTGCTATCAAAGAGCAAGACATCGAGAAAACGGCATTCCACACCAGATATGGCCACTACGAATTCACAGTCATGCCATTCGGTTTGTCAAACGCACCAGCAAAGTTCATGGATCTCATGAATCGACTTTTCAGTGAGCAGTTGGACACTTTAGTTGTAGTATTCATTGATGACATCCTTGTGTATTCCAAATCAGCAGAGGAGCATGAAATTCATTTGAGGAAAGTACTTGAGACACTGCGCGAGAACCAACTGTATGCCAAGTTCTCCAAATGCGAGTTCTGGCTAGATCAGGTATCATTCCTTGGTCATGTCATCTCGAGCGTAGGTATATCAGTTGACCCTTCAAAGATTGAAACAGTAC
This sequence comes from Limonium bicolor, assembly GCA_023374045.1. Taxonomy (NCBI): domain Eukaryota; kingdom Viridiplantae; phylum Streptophyta; class Magnoliopsida; order Caryophyllales; family Plumbaginaceae; genus Limonium; species Limonium bicolor. The sequence goes on along the minus strand of CM041777.1, from coordinate 79,672,387 downwards.
GATCATGGCCTATACCCATAACTGTTACCGACATTCGGAGCTTTCTTGGTCTAGCCGGTTATTACCGGATATTTGTAAGGGACTTCTCGAAAGTCGCTAAGCCCATGACTACACTGATGAAGAAAGATGCACCGTTTGTATGGACAGACGAGTGCGAAGTATCATTTCAGAGCCTGAAAGACTCATAGACCTCAACGTCGATTCTCACACTTCCAGAGGGCACAGAGGGATTTGAGGTATATTGCGACACATCAAGAAAGGAAATGGGATGCGTACTCATGCAGCATGGCAAGGTTGTAGCTTATGCCTCCCGCTAGCTGAAAAAGCATGAGGAGAATTACCCGACACATGACTTAGAGTTAGGAGCCATTGTCTTCGCCTTGAAGATGTGACGACACTATCTCTATGGGGTAAGCATAACCATCTACTCCGACCACAAGCGCTTACAATATGTATATACACAGAAAAAATTGAACTTGAGACAGAGGAGGTGGATGGAGTTTCTCTCAGACTACGACATCAACCTGCAGTATAAGGAAGGGAAGGAAAACGTGGTAGCCGACACCCTGAGCCGTCGCGCACACTCTCTCCATTTGCTACTCGCTTCTTCTAGCTTGGTTGACGAGGTGCGAGACGCTCAGTTGTGCGACCCTTACCTAACCGAAATCAGACAGACGATCACTGATGGAACATTTGAAAGGAAGAAGTATGATTTTAAGTTGCATGAAGATGGTCTGATTTGGTTGAATGGCAGGCTATGCGTCCCCCGAAGCAATGCTGAGCTAAGGGATCGCATCCTGCGAGAGTCACACAGTTCCACATTGTCAGTCCATCCAGGAGCCTCCAAGATGTACAAAGACATGAAGAGGTACTTCTGGTGGTATGGAATGAAATCAGATGTGACGGAATTTGTATTGAGATGCTTGACATGACAAAAAATAAAATTTGAACATCGTAGACCGGGCGGAATGGTACAATCGATGCCAGTTCCGGAGTGGAAATTTCACGATATCTCCATGGATTTTGTTGTAGGACTCCCACCTGCCAGGGGAGGACTTAACATGATCTGGCTTGTAGTCGATCGTCTTACCAAGGTTGCCAGATTCATAACGATGAAGGACACCTGGAAGGTAGTGAAGCTCGCAGAGCTATTCGACAAGGAGATTATCAGACATCACGGAGTCCCGAAAACCATAGTATCTGACCACGACACCAGATTTCTTTCGAGATACTGGAGAGCTACACGGGAAGTGCTAGGTACAGAATTGAAGTTGAGTACCGCCTTCCATCCTCAGACCGACGGTCAGACAGAAAGGACCATCCAGACACTGGAGGACATGCTTAGAGCATGTGCCTTAGACTTTCAGGGGAGTTAGTTAGATAAGCTTCATCTTATAGAGTTTTCATACAATAATAGCTATCATGCTTCGATTAAGATGTCGCCTTTCCAAGCCCTATACGGCAGACCCTGCCGTACACCTTTGTGTTAGGATGAGTCAAGTGAAGCAGTCATTATAAGACCAGAGTATTTAGAACAAGTCCAAGCGGAAGTGCAACAAATCCGAGCCCATATGAAGGCAGCCCAAGATAGACAGAAATCCTATACGGATGTGAGATGACGTGACCTTGAGTTAGCCGTGGGCAACCAAGTGTTCTTTCGCATTTCACCTATTAAGGGCGTATTCCATTTTGGTCAGAAGGGCAAGCTGAGCCCAAAGTTTGTAGGGCCATACACTATCACCGAAAGAGTTGGATCCATAGCCTATAGGTTAGCACTGCCTGAGGACTTGGGACGTGTCCATGATGTCTTTCATGTGTCACAACTCAAGAAGTACATTTCCGATCCTTCTCATGTCCTAGAGCCCGAGAGACTATCCATTGAGCCGACAATGAGATATGTCGAAACCCCCGTGAGAATCCTTGATAGGAAGACCAGAGACACTCGCCATAAGTCGATACGAATAGTGAAGGTCCTATGGTCAAACCATGATGTCGAAGAAGCGACATGGGAGTTGGAAGATGCCATGAAGGCGAAGTACCCACAATTATTCATAGACTCGATAGTCTAGTGTTTAGTAGATACGGGTACAGGGCGTACCCCTTTTTAAGGGGGGTAGAGCCTTTTTGCTTTTGCATTGCTTCGGGTGAGCATTGCATAGTGTGTAGGTATTGTAATATATTTTGATGGCACATGTAGTGCGGAGTGTATTTGGTATGTGTATGTATGTATAATGTATGGTGTATCTGTGTAATGTGTATTGTGAATTGCGGTGGTGTATTGTGTAATGTGGATGTGATGGTATGTATGGAAATGGTGCATTGTGTATGTGAATTGTGTATGATGCTTGAATTGTGTGCTTGTAATGTGAAAGGAAGTAAACACCTCATAGGTGGTAGTAAGACACATTATGGCAATTGGGTTGCCTAATGAGTAGAATAATTAAACTATTAACCCTTGAGCAACTTTGAGGGCAAAGTTTCTTAAGAGGGTAGATTGAAATACCCCGTAATTAAAAATAGTGATTAATTAGGCTAATAAGTAATTTAGAAGCTTAATTATGTCTAAATAATCATGAGGGAACAAATCCCGAAGAAAACGGATCCTTAAAATGGATTAAAAATGCAAACGAACCTTAAAGCACGTTTTTCGAGGAAACCGGGGAAACGTGACTATAATCGGGTCAAATAGACTCGTAACAATTTTGGTCAACTAAATAGTCATTAATAAGCATTAGTGAAGGTCTAGAGCCAATAAAATCAATAAAACGAGAAAATAGTAAAAACTGTCAAAAACGGGAAGTTGTGGGGTAAAAGTGTAAATAAAATAAATTAGTGTGTCCCTTATTACAAATAAGATTTTAAAACCCCATTTGAGGTGTGTGTGTAGCCGGCTGACTTAATAGCCTATACCCCCTCTCTTAATTCCCTTCTATGTACAAAAGACAAACAAAATAAAAAGCAAAAAGTAATCTCTCTCCTATCCCTCACAAACCCACGTACTGCACCCCTCTTCTTTCTCTGTTTTCTTTCTTCTCCTTCCTGCGACTGTAATGGCGATTTGAGCACCCCCTCACAGCAGCCCACTTTCTTTCATCCTTGAAAGCCTAAACCACCTCCAACACCCAAAAATTATACCGTTGAATTCGTCTCGGTTTGGAGATCATTTTACACCCTTCAAAAATCTAAAATCTCCAACTTTATTTTTGATGGTATAATCGTTTTGGAGCCTAAGGAGCACCATTTGAAGCTCCATCTTCTTCTTAATGTTCTAAGGTAAGAAAAAGACCAAAGCTCTCTTCTTTTCCATTTTTCCTTGCAAAAACCAAACTCACGTGAACACCATTATTTTTCCTCACCCAGCCGGTTTGGTGTTCCATCTTGAGAGTTGAAGCCTTGTCATTTTCTACTCCAAAACTCCATTAGAAGCTCAAGGTAAGATTTTCTAAGAGTTTTAAATGAGTTCTCATAAGTTAGGGTTTAAAACCTACGTAGATAATTTACTAGTTTGGTGTGTATGAGTATGCCTTGTTACATGGTGTTGCTTGGCCTAAATAAAACCAAGAAAACAAAGAAGGAAAGAGGAGCAAGAAAGGAGAAGGAGAGAAAGGAAATGAATCAAGGAAACCAAGGTAATGAGAAGCCTCTGTACAATTTTAATGTTTGTGTATGTGTAGGTATATTATTGTAACAATGTTTAAGCCACCGTAACAGTAGAAAAGAAGGTATATTAATGTGGATGGTGTCGTAGTTGAAGCTTTTGAAAACAAGTAAATAAATTGTTAAGTGTGCAGTAAGTATTAGGAGTTGTTGAGAATAATGTATATGTTGAACAGGTTGTGAATTATATCGATGGCAAAATTATGTGTGCGAACACCTAGAAAATGTAGGGAACCTCTGTCAAAATCTGGTTAGAAATTAGAGACTTGGTTGTTGTTAGAAAGAAAAAAACAGAAGAGAATTGTAGAGAAGCAAAGAATGAATTTTTCACTTTGTTTTGTAACAGAGGAAATACGTAGTTGAGTGAAGTTGGAAATGGTGTATTGGAGTTGTGTAACTAAGTTAGGTTAGTTGAGAGTCATTTTAATTAGTCGAAGAGAATAGGAAATCTGTTACATTGGTTGAAGGAGAAAAACTGCAACAGAGGGAAAAATTTTAGCAGAAAAAAATCTTTAAGTTGACAGATTTGTATAGGGTTGTATTAGGTTAGTTTAAATGCTTAATTAATGTAAAAACATGCTAGATTATATGTAGGAATATTAGGGAAGAGATTAGTAGAAGTTTAGAGTTGAAACAAGTTTAAAAACTTATATAAATTGTAAATCTGCAACTGGTCCGGGTTTGTAAACCGGTACAGAAACCCGGACCAGCACAAAAACTCGACAGAAAGTTATACAAAAGGAGTGGTCCGGGTTTACAAACTAGGACACTAACCCGGACCACCCCAAAAACATACCCGTAACTTCCTAAAACAAGTGGTCCGGGTTTGCAAAGGAGTACACAAACCCGGACCATACAAAAAAACATACCCTTTGCTTTTGGGAACAAGTGTTCCGGGTTTGTAGAGTGGGGTGTAAACCCGGACCAAACGATTTTTAGACCCGAGGATTTCTTCACAGTGGTGGTCCGGGTATGTAAACCCGGACAACAACCCGGACCAACCTAGAATTTGTACAGAATGTGTTTTAAAGCTAAACTAAGGATGGGTAATGATAATATAAGATAATTAAGACATAATTAATGATGTTTAAAGGTCATTAAGGCTATAAACAAGCTTAGAAAATAATTGTAAGTAAGTAACCTAAGTACATGTATTTGAACAACATTGAATTAGTAAGTATAAACCAGGAGATGTTAGTAAAGTAATTAGTAAGGTTAAGTAAGGGTAATTAACCACCCAATTGTATGTATATGTTAGGACTTGGATTGTGAACACCGGAGGAACGTCGGATACAAGTACAACGGTGAACGGTATGAACTTCTCATGCCCCGTATGCTACCTTGGTTACTCTGATTTGTGTGTTGTGTGCTAATTGATCACCAAATAAGATAAACGCATGAATCGGATATATTATGCTTACTTGTGAATATCATGAGATTGTTCCTTGTTTGCATATCTTCTTTAAATCATAGTTTGTATAATTCATGAAATGTATGGATGAATATGAGTGTGTGTATGTATGATATATTGCATTGGGACCGAATGTTATTGTGATTGGACTTCTGACTGATTCCTAACAAGCTAACCAATCTAACTTAAATTGGTAATTAAATTGGAATGAGTAGAAGTCCGATATAGTTTCGGCCACGCGTGAGGATGCGGAGTCACAAGACGTTGGCTCCAATTCCTGACTATTTAACTGGTCCACGGCCTAAACCCCTTAAATGGGTAGTATCCTGGATTGGTGAGTCAAGTAAATCCCGGTGGTGGGACGGTGTAGTCCCCGGGCCGGAGGTCATACCGACTTAACATGAGTAAAAGTAAGTAAGCAAGAATGAGTAACAAGTATGGTAAAGTAAGTAAGTGAAGTAAGAGAAAGTATTGTGTAATGAGTAAAAGAGTAAATAGCATCCGATTAACCCGGATGCGTAATTTGGCTAACCCTTGTGAAGGTAAGTATGGTGTGTGCTATTGTACTGCTGTTTTGGAATGTGTATTGTATTATGCATGATTGTATGTTGTATGTAAAGCATGTATGTATGAAAATAATGAACCGCATGTACAGTTGACCTCAAATAGTCGGCGTACCCTAGTTAGCACGCGGTATATGCGAAGTTTATGCGCAGCTTTTGCTGAGCCCCTTGGGGCGATGTTTTTACTACACGCAGGTCCTCGAGAAGGGTGAAGACCATGAAGAGATTTAGTTTGATTTGTTTTTGTGTAATGATGAATTGAATGGTGTACTAAGTAGTACACGGCTGTCGGTTTTGTTAGCCGGTGTACCATGGGGTACACCTTTTTGGATAATGATAGAATGGTGAATTGTTATAGATGAGTAGCTTGTTCTAAACTCATTATTTTTGGAAGATTGAAAAGGTAATGTAATTAACTATACTTGATACTCGGTAATCCAGTAATGTAAGCATATGGTATTTGTATTTAGTAAGCAATATTTTAGTAGCTCGGTATCTTCTAGTCATCTGACCGTCACTGTAAGTAGTATAAGCCTAGCTAGCCGTATGGGCGGTTAGCGGCGTTGTACCACCCGCCGTAGTAGTAGTATTTCCGCTGCGACATAGTAGGATTATCAGGACAAGTAGACGGGAAGTATGGGATTAGCGGTAGGGGTGTTACATTGCTACTGCATTTTCCATGGGCATCCCCTCTCTGTTTGTACGTGAAAAAACAAAGATTTAGCTTGGGAACTGGGAGTATATTACCGGTGGAACAAGGAGGGGAGAGTAGTGGGAATTTTTGTTACCAAACTGATCAAGAATGAGGGCTTAAAGCTTGGATTTTCCTCCTTCATACTCCTTTGGTTTTGTACGTGGAGAAAACAAGTTCGAGCTGGGTTTTTCCTCTGTTTTTGTACGTGAAAGGACAAGGAAAGAGCATATATGAAGCTGGGAAAAACTGCTACTTATATTATCCTATATTAATGGTAACAACAGGATGAGGTATGTTTTTTTTTCCTTACCGACATGGATGAGAATTGAGCTCCTTATGCGGATGTTGCTACTGCATGAAGTAAGGTGTTTCTCCAATGTTTCATTTTTCTTTTTGCCTGAAGAAGTAGTGAATAAGCTGGGGACTAGAAGTATATTACCGGTAATGGAGAAGGAGTGTTTATGGGGAAAAAGAACTTACCGTGTGCTTGTTACAGCAAGTGAGTGCACTTGGATTTGTTCCTTCACAAGCTGGGCATCTCCTCTAGTTTTTACGTGAAGGAAAGCAGGGAGAAGGGCTCAGTACACGCCATGAATACTACCGGTAAGACAAGGAAGGAAACAGTGATATTTCTCTACCGAAAGAATGGTTAAACTAAGGTAGTTGCATGGGTTTGTTTCCTCACAAAGTTGGGACGCCTCTTCTCGAATGAGTGAAGAAGGAGCTCCTTGTATGGGCATTGTTACCACATGAAGCATGGGCATTTCTCCTCTCTGTTTTTACGTGAAGAAAACAGAAGAAGAGGCTTAAGACAGGCTTGGAATATCACTGGCAAACAAGGAAGAAAGCAGTGGTGTGCTTACCGGAATGGTGAGGGAAAGAAGGCTATACACTTGGGTTGTTTTTTTCTTCTTCAACCTGGTTTTCTCTTCTGGTTTTTCTCACATAAAGGAAGCAGAGAAAAAAAGCTTAGTATGAGCTTGGTTATTACCGAAAGAGAGGAAGAAGATTGGGCACAAAAATGGTCTAACCATTACCTATGGTTCAGGCGACTGGTGCTGGAAGTTGACAACTTCTATCGGTTTTGGAGAACAAGAGAAAGCTGGGATGTTACACTAGAAGAAGGATAAGGTGACCGATGGAGGAAGAAAAGGAATCGGTTAGCAGAGTGGGTATGGGATGGTAGAGTCAAGACACTCTCCCCTAGTTAATCTTAGGAAGTCCCTTTGTCTGAAGAAAGCTTGGAGTTATCGGCCAAGTGGGTAGGATTAGGTAGCTTAGCTTAGTTATTATGTAATAGATATGTACATGTCATAAGGCTATGTGTTTTTTTTTGTGTGACATTCGGTGGTCTTGCAGGTTGTTCAGAATTCATAACAGGTGGGATGAAATAACAAGACCGGCTGAAATGATATACCACGGTGGGTAGGTTGATTTGCTTATTATATATATATATTATATATATATATATATGTCATTGAGCTCATATGTATTGTTTTGACGTTCGGTGGCTTGCAGGTTGCAAGTGGATAAGGTGGGCGAATAGACAGACGGTAATGATCAGATGAGATTGGAAGAAATAAGGCTATGTGTTAATATTATAAAAATAATGTACCTATGTTACTTTATTTAAGTAAGGATGGTGACTCACCTTTAACAGCATTTGGGGACGGTAACATGCTATGTTATATGCCTTAAACTGGCAGTAATATAGCAGCCAAGGTCAAGAGAATACATTGACCATAGACATGATTAAGAGATAAAATGTTATTTTTGCACTATTTGGTTTTTATTCACAAAACAATGCATATTTTTTTTGGTTATTTTGAAAAACTTGATTTATACATTTCAATGTGGTACATTATGTCCCATTAGTATATTTAAGGGAATTTAAGACCCTAAAATTTAATAGGACTCATTTTGGAGACAATCTCACAAAAATGTCCTTTAAGGAAGCTTGGTGCACATTTTTTATTCTAATGAGTTTCTGAGCTTGGTTTCCCTTGGAAACGGTTTTAATATGTTCATGTATGTACTATAAGGCTCAGGTTAAAAGTTTAGAGCAAACGGAGATCATTTGGATATTTAATCACCCTAAAAGGTCAAAGGGTGTAACTCTTGCTTTCTGTTAAACTTGTTGTGTTTAATCTATTTTTTTAAGGCATGTTTAGGCCTTGATTTAATTGATTATATGTTTAATAAATATTTAATTAATTAGGGGTATTTCAATCTACCCCCCTTAAAAAGACTTCGTCCCGAAGTCGCTTTACTTAAATAGGTGTATTAGTAACTACCCATATAATCCCATAATGTATATCTATGTGATATATCATTTACACACATTGTAATGTACTTATACAGCATATAGCCATCATTTGTGGCGTTAGTTCAAACATATGGATGTAGGCAATTGTAACACCCCTACCATTAATCCTATTCTTACCGTCTAATCGTCCTGTTGATCCTATCAGTTCGCAGCGGAATTATTACTATTACTACGGCGGGTGATACAACGCCGCTAACCTCCCATACGGCTAGCAAGGCTTACTCTACAATACAGTGACGATCTGATGATCATAGTATACCGAGCTACTACATTTCTTACCGAGTACCAAATACCGAATACTTACATTAGTGGATTACCAAGCGCTAAAGTATATCAATTACATCATTTTGAAGTTACCAAAAGAATGAGTTTTCTACAAGCTACTCATCTATACCCAATCTCCATTCTACCAATATCCAAAAGGTGTACCCCATGGTACACCGGCTATCAAAAAGCTACAGCCGTGTACTACTTAGTACACCATTCATAATTCATTATTTACAAACCAAAAAGAAACAAATCTACATCTCTTCACAGTCTTCATCCTTCTCTCGTACCTGCGTGTAGTAAAAACATTACCCCAAGGGGCTCAGCAAAAGCTGCGCATGAACTCCGCATATACCGCGTGCTAGCTAGGGCACGCCGACTAATTAAGGTCAAATAGGCATGCGGTTCATTTTTATCTTACATACATGCTTGCATACAACATCATTCACATGCAATACTTCATACAATGTAAGATAGCGATACAATAGCACACACACTTACTTACCTTCACCGTGTTAGCCAATTTACACATCCGGGTTAATCGGAATGCTATTTACTCTTTACTCATTACACATTCTTACTCTTACTTTACTTACTTACTTTCATTTACTTACTTACTCATTCTTATTTACTTACTCATACTCAAGTTAAGTCGGTATGACCTCCGGCCCGGGGACTACGCCGTCCACCACCGGGATTTACTTGACTCACCAATCCGGGATGCTACCCACTTAAGGGATTTGGGCTGCGGACCAGTTTAAGAATCAGGATTCGGATCCAACCTCTTGGGTCTCCTCATCTTCACGCGTGGCCGAAACTATATCGGAATTCTACTCATTCCAATTTAATTACCAATTTAAGTTAGATTGGTTAGCTTGTTAAGAATCAGTTAGAAGTCCAATCGCAATCACAATCGGTCACAGTACATTACAACATACATACACACATTCATATTCATCCATACATTTCATGAATTATACAAACTAAGATTTGAGGAAAATATACACAACATACAACACTACATATTCACAAGTAAACATGATAACTCCGATTCTTGCATTTATCTTATTTGGTGACCGATTAGCACACAACACACAAATCAAGGTAACCAAGATAGCATACGGGGCATGAGGAATTCATACCGTTCACCGTCGTACTTGTATCCCAACTTTCCTCTGGTGCTCACAAATCAAATCCTATGATATATATACAATCAAATGATTAATCTATCTATGATTAACTTAACTCGATTACTCTTACATTTCCTAACTCATACTTACTATGCCATTACAATTCTTATACTTACATATGGTTTACTTATTCTTCCTTAGTCTTAAAACTTGTTTACACTCTTAATTATCTTTAAACATCCTTAATTAAGCCCTAATTATCTTATACTATCATTACCATTCACTTCCTTATCTTAATACCCATTTAATAAGCTTATTTTTACAAGTTTCGATTGGTCCGGGACCTTGTCCAGGTCTTAAGTCCCGGACCAACTCATGGTCCAACTCTCAACTACATTTAATGGTGTTGTCCGGGACCTTGTACAAGGGTCATGTCCCGAACCCAAATGGTTGGAAAGTCTCGGCCTATTTTCACACTATGGTCCGGGTCTTCTTACAAGAAGTAAGTCCCGGATCTTAACATTGCAAAACTCTCGGGGTCTTTTACAGGGGTGGTCCGGGTCCTTGTATGGGACCTAAGTCCCGGACCACCACCTTCCTAAAACTCTCGGCCCTTTTATCCTACCGGTCCGGGACTTAATCCAAGACTTAAGTCCCGGACCCTGCTACAATTTCAGTAGGTTTTGCATTCTCAAAATCTGTTACATCCCTAACTTTGTCAAATTAATCCCTCATTGTTTCTACACTTAATCTCACATAATTTAGTACCTAATCAGTCACCTAAACATGTTTAAATCCTTTGCTAATCTATTACACCCTCTTATACTAATTCACTCACCTATTTCCTTAAGTTCTCATTTCAGCACTTACACTATTTTCTAAATTGCATTTTGCTACAGATTTTAACTCTCACCTTTTTCATCTTTAGCTCCCTCTTATAATGTCATTTCTAAAGCTTCTAATGCCTTACAATACATTAACTCTCTCTCTCTCTCTCAATTTGGCCTCTAACTATCTCCATCAAAATCTGTTACAAACACATTTTAGTCACCTAGTCTCTAGTTCATTAAGTGTCCTAATCCTAGGTAAATTTTTACATAACCTCCCCTATATTTCTACACTCTCACCACATTGTTTTCACACACATTATCACTTATCCCACCTGTTTATACACAACAACAATATGCCAAGTTCTTCTACACAAATACTACCCATTTAACACTGCAAAATTCCTGCACTTAACATCTCAATCCCAATCTAGTTTGTGACAGTTTTTACACTCTTTTAAAGCTTCAACACAACTCAATTCTTCCTCTACACTACACTATTGTTCATTACCACTTTACAATACAAATTTTACTCTTTGAAAATCTGTTACATAAGTACATAAAAGACTACACAAAGGTAAGCACAATTTACCTTGTTTCTCCTCTAGTTTTCATTCTCCTTCTTTCTTGCTTCTTCCCTTCCTCTTCCTCTTCTCTTCCCACCAGTTTGCAATCCAAATTCTAACTCTACAGCCCACATATGTATACACCATTTTAATGCACTAACCCTTAACCATTCTTCAAGCTTTTAATGTAAGTTTTAGGGTTTAGAAAACATATTACCTTCCAAGGGTGTAAGTAGTGTTTGGAGTGGCTCAAGAATAAGATTTCCCACTCTCCAACAATGCCAAAATCGGCTGGGTTCAAAAGGAACCAAACAAGGGGTTTAGTCTAAATTCGTTTTGCCCATAAAGGCTAGAAAGAGGCAAGATTTCAAGAAGATTTTTACCTCAAATGAACAAGGAGAAGAAGGTGGTTCTAGTGGTGGTCTTGAAGCTCCAAGTGCTCCATACCCATGTAGATGAAAGTTGTCCTTTTCGGATTTTCCAAAGAGGGAATTGTTCCCCTTGATAAGAGGAAGACAATGGTGTAATTTTTACAATTTTTGGAGAAGGTTCAAGCACTTAACAAGATGAGAGAAGATGGAGTTTTGTAAGTGTTTTCATTTCTCCATTGTTGTCGCTGGGAAGAAGAAGAAATTGAGAGGAGGAGGTGAGTGTGTACGTGAGTGAAGAGAATAGAGATAGGAGAGAGAGTGGTGAGTGAGGGAGTAAAGTAGGTTGCTTTTTACTTTTTTAATTCCCTTGTCTTTTGTAAATAAAAAGGGAGTTAAGAGTGTGTGTGTGTGGGGGATAGAAATCGGCTAGCACACTCAGCCTACATGGGTTTTAAAATCTTATTTACAATATTGGACACACTAGTTTGAGTTATTTATATTTCTACCCCACAACTTCCCGTTTTTTTGACAGTTTTTACTAATTTCTCGTTTTATTGATTTTATGGGTTCTAAAGCTTCACTAATATTTATTAATGACTATTTAGTTGACCAAAATTGTTACGAGTCTATTTGACCCGCTTAAAGACACGTTTTCCCGGTTATCTCGAAAAGCGTGCTTTAAGGTTCGTTAGTGTTTTTAATCCATTTTAAGGATCCGTTTTCTTCGGGATTTGTTCCCTCATGATTATTTAGACTTAATTAAGCTTCTAAAATATTTATTAGCCTAATTAATCACTATTTTTAATTACGGGGTATTTCAATCTACCCCCCTTAAGAAACTTTGCCCTCAAAGTTGCTCAAGGTTAATAGTCTAAGTAATTCTACTCATTAGGCAAACCAATTGCCATAATGCATCTTACTACCACCTATGAGGTGTTTACTTCATTCCACATTGCACACATACACCCTTCACGCATCATACACAATTCACATACACAATCCATCATTTTCAATTCATACCATTACACAATACACAATACATTACTGCAATTCACAATACACATTACACATACATCACACATCGTACATACACATCCATATACTACACATACATACATACACATACCAAATTCACCTGCACTACATGTGTCATACAAAACCTATTACAATACCTACACACTATGCAATGCTTACCCCGAAGCAATGCAAAAGCAAAAAGGCTCTACCCCCCTTAAAAAGGGGTACGCCCCGTACCCGTATTACTAAATACTAGACTCTCTAGTCTAGGTACAACTGTGGGTACTTAGCCTTTATGGCATCTTCCAACTCCCATGTCACTTCTTCGACATCGTGGTTTGACCACAGGACCTTCACCATTCGTATGGACTTATGGCGAGTGTCTCTGGTCTTCCTGTAGACACCAAAAATTCTCACCCCATAAAAAGAAAAAATTCGGGAACATAAATAAAATAAGAAGGTCGTTGCCTTTCTTTTTGAAACATAATTATGTGCATGCCAAAATAAAGCCACTGTTTTATTACAAGACTTTCAAGTCAATTTTAAAAGCATTTAAAAAAAACAATTCTTTGAAATGAATTTCGAACGATAATCCGATTTTAAACATATCCCTTTTTTTTGTATTCACTTATTTTACTATCTCATTTGTTATATTCTATCTTCATTGCTTATGTTACTTCATTCAGTTCTTTCCTCTTCATTACTTATCTACTTTATCCTGTCCAATGCTACTTTTAATAATCTTCTACCATTTACTTTTTTTATTTTTATCGTCATCATTTTCATCATTATATCTATCATTTTATGAGTCGTTCATTATTATTTCAATCATTTTATGTACTTTTATCATCATTATTTTATTTTATTATCATGTGTAATTTTCTTATTTCCATCTCGGTTTACTCCTGTGAAATACATGTTTTTCTTCCTTTCTTACTAATAAAAACAAAAAAAATCGGGCTTCTTTCCACGTTTTAGTTAGCGTTTCTGGATTTTATTCACAGCAGACTACTGTTAATGACATTAACATTATTCTCGCATAATAATTTGTGAATGGTCCATAGCCCAGTTGGTTACTAGGGTTGTGCAAGAGGTGTGAGGTGCAGGGTTCAGAACTTGAAGTGGTCTCATATTTTTTTTACTTTCATTCTTGTGTCCTGCGTTCTCCTCTTCTAGGTAGATCAGCATTGCCTTAGCCCAGTCTTCAGTTGGCAAGACAAGGCCCAGTGACCAGGCCAACTACGAATCTTGTTTAAAACTCCAAACCCAGTCCACTATCCAAATTAAAAAAAACCCTAGCTCTTTGTTATAAAAGACATGTTTTTAGTCAGCCACCAACAGACGTTTTTCCCGAGGACATTCCATTTGATCCCATCAGTCTGAAATCCTGAGAAAAAACACCTCCCTCGAAAACCTCCTTCACGTCTTTCTTCTTCCTCGAGAAAGAACTTCGTTCATCATCACCATCCCATTTCTACACCACACTCTGAAATTTCTCACCGCCAAAGCCGACCCGCACCCCAGGTGTTTCTCATTTGTAATAGAAGGTTCTGCTCCTCTGGACCGTAATTACGAGAATACAAAACCCAAACTCAGAAAAATCAGCTCTAGGCCTGAAACTGAAACTCTTCCATCGAAACATCCCTCAACATCCTACCATTTTTCTGAAGCCTTCACTACTCTCCATCCTGTTCATCATCGTCCAGAGCAGCATGAAACCAGTGAATGTGGATGGCTCCGCAGCGACTTCATCGTGATTGAAGTCCTGATGTTCATGTCGTGTTCCCTTCACCTCCTTCAGGATCTGTCTCTCTATCTCCGACTCTTAAAACCATTTTTGAAGCTTGTGACTGCTCTCTCTGTTCTCTTCAGTTCTCTTTCTTTCACATTAGATTTTCTTTTATTCTGCACCAAACTTTGGGAATGGATGCTCAGTTTTGACTTCACCGGAGCATCTCTAGTGCTAGTGTCGATAATAATGGCTCCAGTTCTTCATCATATGTAATCATCGTCTTCTCATATTTTTTTCGTTTCGTATCTGTCCGACCAAATGAACCCAGCAGAAGGGAAGATAAAAAATGTCTGGTGCCTGTACCATGTATTTATCCCACCGTTTGCATCTCAGATTCATTTTTGTTGTCGTTTTTTTTTTCTGTTACTTTCGACTTGTACTGATTGCAGTGACCCTCAATCCATGATGGATTCGTGGGTCCTCAGATATGAGGTAAAATTCGTGTGCAATCTGGCCAGCTTCTTCTGTTTCTCCCCTTGGGTCCTCAGTTTCAAACGGCCCCATACTCACAATAACTATGAGTCTCTGGATAACTAAGATGTAGGAAGCTCGTGTGCGAATCCTAGTCTAAAATATGGAGATGTATCTGGTTTCATTTCCTTTGATTTTTGTGACATGTAGGACTGTATACATGCCTCAGTTCCTCTGTTCATCACAAGAGCTCTGAATACCGATTATGTCATACTATCTGTGCATGAGCATTCTCGAAGCGATTGAAGTACTATCTATGTCTTAGTTTGGTATCATGTTAGACCAAGAATCGTGAATTTCCTTTCTGTATGCCCATTGGCATTGTTTTCCCTTTTATTGACATACTTCTCTGCTGTTAATATCTGTTGATTTTTGTTTATAAAAGTCTACGATGCAGGATAGACCATGTAAATCTATGCCAGCGACGGTCACCAATCTTGTATTCACGAGTGAAGTCCGGTTTTCTAATCCATCTGCTATTCCTGTCATAATTGTTATTCAATTACCAGAGACTAATTCCGATTGTTGTCTGTTGTCTTTGGTGTTTGAATCTGTGCTTATATTTGTAGGAAATTTCTATTACTCGTCTTCCTGGACCCAGCAGTTGTCAGGGCCATTCAGGGAGCGTCTGGCTCTATGCATGTTCAGATTTCTCTCATTTTCAGACTCACGGACCCTTTGGATTCAGTCCGAAGAAAGTCCTCACCCGATAAGGAAATAGTTCGCCATCCTGTATTTCATATCTACTCTTGATAACTCCATAACTCTGATCCTAATGTGTGTTCGTATGTGGAATGTTTGAGCGTAAGTCATCAATCTTACCAATTGTATTCTTGTTTTTTTTTAAAGAATGTGTTTGGTTCTCTCTTCTCAGTTTTGTGTGAGCATGTATATACTTTTTTACTCTCTGTTGTGCAAAGGTAGTAGTAGCGTAATGATTTGATTTTGATTCCAATTAAAAAGGAAAGCGTGAATAAAATTTGGTTTGATGAGCTTAATAATGTTTTATAACATGCCAGTTCGTTAGGTACTCTTAGAACTTTTGCCCAAAAAACACAACACATAATATACAGATTTGATAAGCAATGGAAATAGAAGCGGTCTCATAGAACTTGGCTGTCAATTTGTTATGTTGTGTTTTTGTTTTCAGTTTAATTTGCTATTCAATCTGTTTGGCTTGATTCATTCTTCATGTATGTAATGTTTTATCTTTCATTATGGATTATTATTTCAACCCTATTATTTTCTAACTAACCCTAGTTAATATCCTTTAGGACCAAGCCTTAGGATGGGGTGAACCCAGAGATTTAGGTGAGCCATGGTCCCACCTAATAAATTGGGTGACCCCTAAACCCAAACCACATCTTTATGTTATTAATAAAATAAAAAAGAGGGTCTAACCCCAAAAAAGAGAATAATTCAAAATCTCAAGTCTAAAATCAATTCCAAATAAAGCCCATCTTTTAGCCAAAGCCAATCTGGCCCAATAACCTGTTTGGGCCCATCTTCAAATCTGGCCCACAACTTGATTTGTCCCAAAGCCCATTCAATCGAAGCTCCAGCCAACCCAAGCCTTCAACCTGGCCCAATGACCATCTTGGGCCCATTTCTGAACTAACACAAATTCTAAATCCCACTTTGACCCAAATTCCAAGGCCCAACCCGACCCATCTTCCAAGGCCCAACCTAGCCCATGTTCCAAGGCCCAACCTGGCCCATTTTTCATGGTCCAACCCGGCCTGCTTTCAAGGTCTAAACCAGGCCCATTAGCTCAAAATTTGGCCCACAACTTCAATTCCATCCCAATTCTTCTCAATTCCAATCCAAAATCGATTTAATTTCAATTCCGATTTCAATCGAATTCCGATCCAATTCCAATAAAAAGGCAATCAAATTCCAATAAAAAGGCAATCAAATTCCAATAAAAATCTAATCTAATTTCAATTTTCCCAATTCAATTCTTAATTCAATTCAAAACTTCATCCAATTCAAATTCAATTCAATTCCACATTCAAATTCAATTTCAATTCCAATTCAACTTCAACACAAACTCATCTAAATCAAATTCAATTCAATTTCACATTCAAATTCAATTCCAATTCCAATTCTAAAAATTCTAAACTCAATTCAAATCCAAACTCAATCCAATTCCAAATTCATTCAAATTCAATCCCAAATCAATTCCAGGTCATTTTCTTTTTAAATTCAATTTCAATCTGATTTCGATTCCAATTCCAATCCAACTTCAACTCAATCTCAATTCCATCTCAATTCCAATTCAAATCAAAATTCATTCAAACTCCAATTCAACATCCATTTCAATTCAATTTCAGATTTCATTACAATTTCCCGTACACCCTAAATGTCTCACAGACCCGAGCGTCTCACAGACTTTGTCATTCCAATGATTCGAATGTCTCACAGAACTGAGCGTCTCATAGACCCGAGCGTCTCACAGACCCAAGCGTCTCACAGACTTCGACATCTCAAGGTTTCAAACGTCTCACAGACCCGAGCATCTCACAGGATAGCACCCCAAACCCGAAACTTCTCGACATCTCAAAAACCTTCAAAACCCCAAAATCTCAAAAAACCCTGAACTACGTAAGGTCTGATCTCAACAGGGAGTTGAGTACGTAGGCAGCCCATCTAGGGTGCGACCCCATTCCAATCCAAAAAACCCCTTTCCTAACTCTAGGGCGATATTAATGTCTGTCAAACATTCAAATCCCTCTTACTCCCACAAACACTCGACTTCTTCAACCCTAAAATCAGACTCCAAATCTTTCATCCATACTCAGCCGAATTCACTAGTTCCTCTTCTGAGCGCTAGCTTGACAGAAAAGCTCGCCTCATACACTCTCTCTTTCTGTCCTAATCCTATCCTTGGCTTTAAATGAATCTCTCTAAAAAGGTTTTGAAAGAAGGTAATCCCGACAATTGGAGACCGAGATTTCCTCGGGCACCAATCCAAGGTTGTGGTCATTGCCGCTTCCGAGGGGTGTAACCCAGTGCGAACCCACAATAGAATCTCTGATCTGACCAGATAACTCCTATCCATAGGCAACAAATTCAGAGTCAACCAACGGTTCTTAGAACCCTCCTTCCCTTCCTTCCTAGTATCTTAGGTCAAACTAGGTGGCGACTCTAGTCAATTCCGCCTTATAGAGGCATAAGTCCGCGTGGAGCCCATTGAGAGCGGGTATAGTGCTCACTAGCATTCCCCTTATGCTTTCTGGGAAAGACGGACGATGTAGTAGGTATTTGAGGGATGCCAGAACAATGGGTTTTCACCCTCCACAGAATGACATTTCTAGGATCTAGGCTTCTCAGCTAGTCCATATTTAGATAGACCCCCCTCATACCGAAAAATCACCCTCCACACTTCCTATCAAGGATTTTTACCGGGGTTTCAACATATCGCATAGTCGGCTCGATGGAAAGTCTCTCGAGCTCTAGGACATGAGAAGGATCAGCGATATACTTCTTGAGTTATGACACATGAAATACATCATGGACACGTCCCAAGTCCTCAGGCAATGCTAACCTGTAGGCTACAGATCCAACTCTTTCGGTGATAGTGTACGGCCCTACAAATTTTGGGATCAGCTTACCCTTCTGGCCAAATCGGAAGACACCCTTCATAGGTGAAACACGCAAGAACACCCGGTCGCCCACGGCGAACTCAAGGTCGTGTCGTCTCACATCTGCATAGGATTTCTGTCTATCTTGGGATGCCTTCATATTGGGTCGAATCTGCTGGACTTCAGCTTGTACTTGCTCAAGGTACTCCGGTCCTATGATGACCGCTTCGCTTGACTTATCCCAACACAAAGGCATACGACAAGGTCTACCGTATAGGGCTTGGAAAGACGACATCTTAATCGAAGCGTGATAGCTATTATTGTAAGAAAACTCGATAAGATGAAGCTTATCTAACCAACTCCCCTGAAAGTCTAAGGCACATGCCCGAAGCATGTCCTCCAGTGTATGGATGGTCATCTCTGTCTGACCGTTGGTCTGAGGATGGAAGGCGGTACTCAACTTCAATTCTGTACCCAACGTTCCCGTGTAGTCTCCAGATCCTCGAAAGAATCTGGTGTGCGGTCAGATACTATTGTTTCGGGACTCCGTGATGTCTTAATCTCCTTGTCGAATAGCTCAGCTAGTTTCACCTTCAGGTGTTCCTTCATCGGTTAGGAATCTGGCAACCTTGGTAAGGCGATCGACTACAACCAGATCATGTTTGTTATAAACCCAAGATTGTTATTTATTTCGTCGCAATTTAACTTTAAGTTGGTTCAATCTTAATTCAGGACATGGAAGTCCTTTGGATTAAAGACAAGGGCGAGGTGGTCATTTTCGTTTTGGATTTTGGTAAGGGATTTTTATTGATATTTGGGGTGATATTAATAATTATCTTTTACATTCTAATTAGTTTTTCACCCACTACCTAATCGCGTTCTCACGACTCCACTAACTCCGTCAGTTTTGAAAATCCTCAGACGCTCCTTCCTTCTCTGTGCTCTCTTCTCTGTTCTCTCTCTTCCAAAGTACGTTCAATCCAGTGCCCAAGTTCTGCTGTTGTGTTCTTGCAATTCGAGTTCTGCTGTGGATTCTTCTCGCCGTTGCGCTCCGGGTCAGGTTAAGGTAAGGGCGTCGGTTGTTCTTGTGTAAATTCTGCAATTGGGAAGCCTACTCTCTTCTGATTAAGGTTTCATAAGTCTGATTGTCAGGATCGTCAATCCTTCTGCGTGGCTGTGTTCGGACTCCCCTCTGCGATTCCTTTGCTATTGATTCAGGTACGGATTGTGATTTCATGGGCAATGGCAGTTTCTGATTTGGGAATTTGGTTCTGATTTTGGTCTGTTCTTCAGTTGTGTTGTCCGGGTGTATTGTCGTTCTGCATTGGGGAATTCTGCGTTGGTCTGGACTCTGCTATCCAGTTTGGGTTTCGTCTGCTGATAATTCGAGGTAGGTGGCTTTCGGATTCGATCCGTGTGTTCAACCTTGGGGAGTTTGGGTTCTGCAAGTTAACTCAATGATTTGATCTTGTGTTTGTGTGTGGTTCATGTCTGTTTAATGCCATTTCAATGGATTAAACCCCCAAGGTTTTTTGGTAAATGTGTGTGTTGATTTAGATTGGTTTTTGTGCCTCTGTTCGTGTTAAATTCGCCTCTGTTTTTCTGAAATTTTCGGCGTGTCCGAACTTCCGTCCGACCATTGAAGTTCGGACATGCCCTTCTGCGCTCTGGATTTCTGAACTGTTTGATGTGTCTGAACTTCCGTCCGAGCTTCTAAGTTCGGACGGGGTGCGAGGACGAGTCCGGCTTACAAGTTTCGAATGGTGTCCGAACTTGTAAGTCCGGACATAAGTTCGGACACCCCCTTTCTCATTCCTCTGTTTTTGCTTCGACTTGTGTCCGAACATTGATGTCCGGACACAAGCTCGGACACTCCGCGTACCTGTTTTCGTGAAACGTCCGAACATCCGTCCGAACATGGATGTTCAGACATCTCTGTCTCTGCTTCTGTTTTAAGTCTCGACTTGTGTCCGAACATCGATGTCCGGACACAAGTTCGGACAGGCTACTGTTTTGGCCATAACTTGCTCGTTTGAGCTCCGTTTTGACTTCCGTTTGCGGGGTTGGATTCCCCTTCTGATTTCCAAGCTATCTATGGGCTTTCTGGTGCCTTTGGTGCACATATGCTTATTTGTATTTAAGCTTCTGTTTTGGGACCTAGTTATCTCTGTGTCTGAGCCTTTGGATGGCTGGTTACGCTGTCTCGTAGCGCGCTATGTAGGATCCTTCTGTTCACGGGTGATGTTCCCCGTTCTGTTCACGGGTGTTTACACCTGTTCTGTTTACGAGTGAGGTTTCCTCGTTCTGTTCACGAGCTGGTTGCTCGTTCTGTCTGTATGCTGTGATCGCTAGTGTCCCACTCTGTTTTCCGCTTCTGTCTACTTCTGCTCTGTTTAGTCCCTTAAGGAATGGACTTCAGTTTCTGGTTTCTGACATGTTTATGGATTCTTTGACTCCTTCTGATTTGTCAATATTCTGTAAATGTTTTGAGCATGCTGGTTGATGAAGTTGGTCATCTACTGGGCATAGTTGTGTGCTCATTCCCCTACTTCTAACGCTTTTGCAGATTGATTAGCGAGGATCATCTCCCCTCAGCTTCTGGAGTTTAGTTGCTTCGTATTTAGTTTCTTTTGAGACCTTTGTATTGAATTTGAGCCTTTGGGCATATTTCGTTAGCTTCCGCTTTTGACATCCGTTTAGTGGGTTTTGTAATGACTTTTGGGGATGTTCTAACATCTCTTTGGTTATACTTTATTTAAGTATTTCGTTTGGGCCTTATTTGTTTATCTGTTTAAGTTGCTTATTAGAGCCTAGCGTTATTATGTAATAATACGCGGCGTGTAATACCCCTAACTCCTAGGCCAGTGTTTGGGGGTGTTACATTTAGTGGTATCAGAGCTCTGGGTTCTAATCTGCTGGGATTTTAAGTTAGCCAGTCAGTCAGAAATGTCAGTGTTAGTGTCTGAGTTTAACTGCTTGCTGTTGGACTTTCAGAATGCCGCCAAAAAGAGCAAATAACCCTCCAGGGAATGTGGCTGATGCTGTTCAGCAGTTCATGACGCAGCTCATGCAGACCATGGCTGCAGGAGGTGGTCCAGCTAGAGGAGGACCAGCTGGCGGAGCAGGCCCAGCTGGGGTAGATGCTGGTGGGAGGAACGTGAAGGCGCTTCAGGAGTTCATGAAGCTGAAGCCGCCATCGTTCGATGGGGCAGGAGACCCCCAGGTGGCCAGTCACTGGCTGTCAGAGGTGGAGGATCTGCTGCGTGTGATGGGCTCTGAGGAGGAGCAGAAGGTCGACTTTGCTACTTTCCTTTTTATGGCCGAAGCCAAGGAGTGGTGGAGGTCAGTGATGGGGAGATTCCCACAGCCTTGGACGTGGGAGCAGTTCACTGGGGAGTTCAACAAACAGTTCTACCCCGACGTCTACAAGGATCAGCACATTCTGGAGTATAACCGACTACGCCAGGGTCGGGACATGAGCGTTGAGGAGTACGTTCGTAAGTTCATCAGTCTGTCTAAGTTTGCACCTGAGCCTGACGAGCATAGGAAGGCCAGGAAGTTTGAGAGTGGCTTGAGGCCAGACATCCGTTCTGCTATGACGCCCCTGCGTCACAAGACCTTCAGGGACGTTGCTGATGTCGCCCTGTTGGTAGAGGCCGACTTGAGAGGTCGCCAGTCTGGAGGGAAGGACCAGAAGAGGAAGCAGAGGTCCGATGAGAGCGATAGGAGGGATCAGTCTGCTTCTCAGAAGAAGCAGTCCACTGGAGACCGAGCTGGAGACCGAGCTGGAGACCGCTCTGGGGACCGTTCGCGAGACAGAGGTGGTTCGTCTTCATCAGCTCCCGCTCCGAAGTGCCGGGTCTGCGGCAAGTTTCATAGGGCCAGGACTGCTACAGGAAGTCTGGAGCCTGCTTCAAGTGTGGGTCCTTGGAGCATAGGATTGCTGATTGCCCTCAGGCTGAGAGGAGCAGGGGTAGTTCTGGAGGTAGAGCCGTTGAGTCTGCTTCAGGGTCCAGAGATCGAGACCGGGCTGAGCAGAAGAAGCCCCAGGGCCAGGCCAGAGTGTACGCGATGGCTGGAGAGAGAGACCGATCGACTGACAGAGTTGTCACAGGTATTCTCCAGCTGTCTTCTCGTTCTGTTTTCTGTTTGTTTGACTCTGGAGCCACCCACTCTTTTATTTCTGCTGAGTTGGTGGGTGAGCTCGGTTTGCCTGTTGTGCCTCTGGGTGTTGAGCTGTGTGTGCATAGTCCATTGGTTAGGGACTCTTCTATGCTTTTGAATTCTGTCTGTAAAGCTAGTCCTGTGTTAGTCAAGAATAGGATTCTGTGTGCTGATCTCATCCCGATGGAGATGACTAGTTTTGATGTGATTCTGGGCATGGATTGGCTTGCTGCGCACCATGCCCACATCGATTGTGCCGCTTCGAGAGTCACTTTTGAGGAGCCGGGCCAGCCCCGTTTGATTGTAGCAGGGAATGGACTCCCGTGCTCGCCGCCAGTCATATCAGCGATGCAGGCGTTCCGCTTTCTGAGGAAAGGATGCCAGGGATATCTGTGCTACATCCCTGAGGTTCGCAAGGATGCGAAGATGGAGGACATTCCAGTAGTCAGAGATTTCCCAGATGTGTTCCAGGATGACGTACCTGGGCTTCCCCCTGTTAGAGAGGTGGAGTTCTCGATCGAGCTCGCACCTGAGACTCAGCCGATTTCGAAGGCCCCATACCGGATGGCGCCTGCTGAGCTTAAGGAGTTGAAGGTCCAGTTGCAGGAGCTGCTGGATAAGGGCTTCATTCGCCCGAGTGTGTCGCCTTGGGGAGCGCCAGTGCTATTTGTAAAGAAGAAGGACGGTAGCATGCGGTTGTGCATTGACTACAGGGAGCTCAACAAGGTTACCATTAAGAATAGGTATCCTCTCCCGCGCATTGACTTGTTCGACCAGTTAGCAGGAGCTAAGGTGTTTTCGAAGATCGATCTGAGGTCGGTATCATCAGTTGAGGATTAAGGCAGACGACGTGCCTAAGTCCGCCTTCAGACTCGTTATGGACATTACGAGTTCCTAGTGATGCCATTCGGTCTGACGAATGCGCCTTCTGTATTTATGGATATGATGAACCGGGTGTTCAAGCCGTTTTTGGACCAGTTCGTTGTGGTATTTATTGATGACATCTTGGTGTATTCCAAGAGTGCTGAGGAGCACGAGGAGCATTTGAGGACCGTTCTCCAGACCCTGAGGGAGAACGAGTTGTACGCGAAGCTGAAGAAGTGTGAGTTCTGGTTGGATCAGGTGGTGTTCTTGGGACATGTTGTCTCTAAGGATGGTATCTCCGTGGATCCGGAGAATTCGAGCTATTACTGAGTGGGCCAGGCCCACTAATGTTGGAGATATTCGTAGCTTCCTTGGATTGGCGGGCTACTACCGCAAGTTTGTGGAGGGCTTCTCCAAGTTGGTGATTCCGTTGACTCGTCTGCTTCAGAAGGATGTGAAGTTCGAGTGGAGCGATGCCTGTGAGCAGTGTTTTCTGGAGCTGAAGAAAGGTTGACTACTGCGCCGATCTTGACTCTTCCAGAGGGGACCGAGGGCCTGGAGGTTTTCTGTGATGCGTCCCATAGGGGACTTGGGTGTGTTCTGATGCAGCAGGGGAAGGTGGTTGCATATGGCTCTCGTCAGCTTAAGCCATATGAGAAGAACTATCCGACCCACGATCTGGAGCTAGCTGCTGTGGTGTTTGCTCTGAAGATTTGGAGGCACTATCTGTATGGAGCAGCGTGCAAGTTTATACGGACCATAAGAGCCTCAAGTATCTGTTCACTCAGAAGGAGTTGAACTTGAGGCAGAGGAGGGGCTGAGTTACTGCACGATTATGATCTGGAGATCCTCTACCATCCTGGTAGAGCGAACGTTGTGGCTGATGCGCTCAGTAGGAGGGGTCCGTCTGGGACCGTCTGTGCTTTGTCTGGTGTGCAGAGGTCTGCTCTGGAGTTGCAGCGTATGGGTATCTGGGTCGTCCGACCAGAGAGATCTGGGATGTTAGCAGCATTACAGATTCAGCCTACCTTGATCGACAGGATCAAGGCCAGTCAGGAGCTTGATGTCAGTTTGGGTAAGATCAGAGATGATAGCTGCGGGTCAGGAGTCTGAGTTCAGGGTTTCAGAGGATGGCTGTCTGAGGTTCCGAGACCGCGTCTGTGTGCCTGCTGACGATGCTTTGAGACGTGAGATCATGCAGGAGGCTCATGGAGCTCCTTACTCGGTGCACCCAGGAGGTGTGAAGATGTACCGGGACTTACGTGAGACATTTTGGTGGAGCAACATGAAGAGGGACATCTCCGACTTTGTATCCAGATGTAGGACCTGTCAGCAGGTCAAGGCAGAGCATCAGAGACCGCTGGTTTGCTTCAGCCTCTTCCCGTTCCGGAGTGGAAGTGGGAGAGCGTCGGTATGGACTTCGTCATGGGACTGCCTAAGACTCCGAGGGGTTTTGATGCAGTTTGGGTCATTGTGGACCGGCTCACGAAGAGCGCTCACTTCCTACCAGTCAGGAAGACCTTCAGTTTGCATCGCTTGGCTCAGCTGTACGTGGATGAGATTGTGCGTCTACATGGGGTTCCTGCTTCGATTGTGTCTGACAGAGATCCGAGGTTTGTGTCCAGATTCTGGCAGAGTTTGCATCAGGCTATGGGGACGAAGTTGTCTTTCAGTTCAGCTTACCATCCTCAGTCAGACGGTCAGACAGAGAGGACGAATCAGGTCCTTGAGGACATGCTCAGAGCATGTGTGTTGGATTTGGGGGCAGTTGGGATCAGCACGTTGCACTGATTGAGTTCGCCTATAATAACAGCTTTCAGACCAGTATCGGGATGGCTCCGTTTGAGGCCTTGTATGGCAGGAGGTGCAGATCACCCATCTGTTGGGATGATCTGAAGGAGAGAGCTGTGATCGGTCCAGACTTGGTTCAGGATGCTGTGGGCAAGATTCAGTCTATCAGGGAGCGTCTGCTTGTGGCTCAGAGTCGTCAGAAGAGTTACGCCGATCAGAGGAGACGACCTCTAGAGTTTGAGGTGGGCGACCATGTGTATCTGAAGGTTTCTCCGGTTCGTGGAGTTGTCCGGTTTGGGAAGAGAGGCAAGCTTAGCCCTCGTTTTGTGGGTCCTTTTGAGATCCTAGAGAGGATCGGACCGGTTGCCTATCGCCTGGCTTTGCCTCCATCTTTAGCAGCAGTGCACAGTGTTTTCCACGTTTCCATGCTGAGGAAGTATATTCCGGACCCATCTCATGTAATCGACTTCAGTCCGCTTCAGTTGAGGGAGGACTTCACGTTTGAGGCAGTTCCTTCGAGGATTCTAGCCCGAGATGTTCGTAAGCTCAGGAGCAAGACCATGCCCTTGGTGAAGGTGCAGTGGTCGGGTCAGTCAGAGGAGGAGGCGACCTGGGAGGTCGAAAGTGAAGTACGTTCTAAGTTCCCCGCCCTTTTCGAGCAGTAGGTATGTTTTAATTTCGAGGACGAAATTCTTTTAAGGGGGAGGTGATGTTATAACCCAAGATTTGGTTATTATTTTATTTCGTCGCAATTTAACTTTAAGTTGGTTCAATCTTAATTCAGGACATGGAAGTCCTTTGGATTAAAGACAAGGGCGAGGTGGTCCTTTTCGTTTTGGATTTTGGTAAGGGATTTTTATTGATATTTGGGTGATATTAATAATTATCTTTTACATTCTAATTAGTTTTTCACCCACTACCTAATCGCGTTCTCACGACTCCACTAACTCCGTCAGTTTTGAAAATCCTCAGACGCTCCTTCCTTCTCTGTGCTCTCTTCTCTGTTCTCTCTCTTCCAAAGTACGTTCAATCCAGTGCCCAAGTTCTGCTGTTGTGTTCTTGCAATTCGAGTTCTGCTGCGGATTCTTCTCGCCGTTGCGCTCCGGGTCAGGTTAAGGTAAGGGCGTCGGTTGTTCTTGTGTAAATTCTGCAATTGGGAAGCCTACTCTCTTCTGATTAAGGTTTCTTAAGTCTGATTGTCAGGATCGTCAATCCTTCTGCGTGGCTGTGTTCGGACTCCCCTCTGCGATTCCTTTGCTATTGATTCAGGTACGGATTGTGATTTCGTGGGCAATGGCAGTTTCTGATTTGGGAATTTGGTTCTGATTTTGGTCTGTTCTTCAGTTGTGTTGTCCGGGTGTATTGTCGTTCTGCATTGGGGAATTCTGCGTTGGTCTGGACTCTGCTATCCAGTTTGGGTTTCGTCTGCTGATAATTCGAGGTAGGTGGCTTTCGGATTCGATCCGTGTGTTCAACCTTGGGGAGTTTGGGTTCTGCAAGTTAACTCAATGATTTGATCTTGTGTTTGTGTGTGGTTCATGTCTGTTTAATGCCATTTCAATGGATTAAACCCCCAAGGTTGTTTTGTAAATGTGTGTGTTGATTTAGATTGGTTTTTGTGCCTCTGTTCGTGTTAAATTCGCCTCTGTTTTCTGAAATTTTCGGCGTGTCCGAACTTCTGTCCGACCATTGAAGTTCGGACATGCCCTTCTGCGCTCTGGATTTCTGAACTGTTTGATGTGTCCGAACTTCCGTCCGAGCTTCTAAGTTCGGACGGGGTGCGAGGACGAGTCCGGCTTACAAGTTTCGAATGGTGTCCGAACTTGTAAGTCCGGACATAAGTTCGGACACCCCCTTTCTCATTCCTCTGTTTTTGCTTCGACTTGTGTCCGAACATTGATGTCCGGACACAAGCTCGGACACTCCGCGTACCTGTTTTCGTGAAACGTCCGAACATCCGTCCGAACATGGATGTTCGGACATCTCTGTCTCTGCTTCTGTTTTGAGTCTCGACTTGTGTCCGAACATCGATGTCCGGACACAAGTTCGGACAGGCTACTGTTTTGGCCATAACTTGCTCGTTTGAGCTCCGTTTTGACTTCCGTTTGCGGGGTTGGATTCCCCTTCTGATTTCCAAGCTATCTATGGGCTTTCTGGTGCCTTTGGTGCACATATGCTTATTTGTATTTAAGCTTCTGTTTTGGGACCTAGTTATCTCTGTGTCTGAGCCTTTGGATGGCTGGTTACGCTGTCTCGTAGCGCGCTATGTAGGATCCTTCTGTTCACGGGTGATGTTCCCCGTTCTGTTCACGGGTGTTTACACCTGTTCTGTTTACGAGTGAGGTTTCCTCGTTCTGTTCACGAGCTGGTTGCTCGTTCTGTCTGTATGCTGTGATCGCTAGTGTCCCACTCTGTTTTCCGCTTCTGTCTGCTTCTGCTCTGTTTAGTCCCTTAAGGAATGGACTTCAGTTTCTGGTTTCTGACATGTTTATGGATTCTTTGACTCCTTCTGATTTGTCAATATTCTGTAAATGTTTTGAGCATGCTGGTTGATGAAGTTGGTCATCTACTGGGCATAGTTGTGTGCTCATTCCCCTACTTCTAACGCTTTTGCAGATTGATTAGCGAGGATCGTCTCCCCTCAGCTTCTGGAGTTTAGTTGCTTCGTATTTAGTTTCTTTTGAGACCTTTGTATTGAATTTGAGCCTTTGGGCATATTTCGTTAGCTTCCGCTTTTGACATCCGTTTAGTGGGTTTTGTAATGACTTTTGGGGATGTTCTAACATCTCTTTGGTTATACTTTATTTAAGTATTTCGTTTGGGCCTTATTTGTTTATCTGTTTAAGTTGCTTATTAGAGCCTTGCGTTATTATGTAATAATACGCGGCGTGTAATACCCCTAACTCCTAGGCCAGTGTTTGGGGGTGTTACATGTTGAGTCCTCCCCTGGCAGGTGGGAGTCCTACAACAAAATCCATGGAGATATCATGAAATTTCCACTCCGGAACTGGCATCGATTGTACCATTCCGTCTGGTCTACGATGTTCAAATTTTACCTTCTAGCATGTCAAGCATCTCAATACAAATTCTGTCACATCTGATTTCATTCCAGACCACCAGAAGTACCTCTTCATGTCTTTGTACATCTTGGAGGCTCCTGGATGGACTGATAATGTGGAACTGTGTGACTCTCGCAGGATGCGATCCCTTAGATCCGCATTGCTTCGGGGGACGCATAGCCTGCCATTCAACCGAATCAAACCATCTTCATGTAGCTTGAAGTCATACTTTTTCTTCTCAAATGTACCATTTTCAATCTTTTGTGTGATTTCGGTTAGGTAGAGGTCGCTCAACTGAGCATCTCGCACCTCGTCAACCAAGCTAGAAGAAGCGAGTAGCGAATGGAGCGAGTGTGCTCGACGGCTCAGGGCGTCGGCTACAATGTTTGCCTTCCCTTCCTTATACTGCAGGTCGATGTCGTAGTCTGAGAGAAACTCCATCCACCTTCTCTGTCTCAAGTTCAATTCTATCTGTGTGAATACATACTGTAAGCTCTTGTGGTCGGAGTAGATGGTGATGCTTACCCCATAGAGATAGTGTCGCCATATCTTCAAGGCGAAGACAATGGCTCCTAACTCTAAGTCATGTGTCAAGTAATTCTCCTCATGCTTTTTCAGCTGGCGGGAGGCATAAGCTATAACCTTGCCATGCTGCATGAGTACGCATCCCATTCCTTTGCCTGATGCATCACAATATACCTCAAATCCCTCTGTGCCCTCTGGAAGAGTAAGGATGGGCGTTGAGGTCAATGAGTCTTTAAGGCTCTGAAATGATAATTCACACTCGTCTGTCCATACAAATGGTGCATCTTTCTTCATCAGTGTAGTCATGGGCTTTGCGACTTTCGAGAAGTCCTTTACAAATCTCCGGTAATAACCGGCTAGACCAAGAAAGCTCCTAATGTCGGTAACAGTCTTGGGTCTAGGCCATGATCGTACAGCTTCTATCTTTGAAGGGTCAACCGAGATACCTGCGCTCGAGATGACATGACCAAGGAATGATACCTGATCTAGCCAGAACTCGCATTTGGAGAACTTCGCATACAGCTGGTTCTCGCGCAGTGTCTCAAGCACTTTCCTCAAATTAAATTCATGCTCTTCTGTTGATTTCGAGTATACAAGGATGTCGTCGATGAAGACAAGAACCGAAGTGTCCAACTGCTCACTGAATAGTCGATTCATGAGGTCCATGAATTTAGCTGGTGCGTTTGACAAACCGAATGGCATCACCGTGAATTCGTAGTGGCCATATTTGGTATGGAATGCCATTTTCTCAATGTCTTGCTCTTTGATAGCAATTTGATGATACCCAGAACGGAGGTTAATCTTGGAGAAGACTGATGCTCCTTTCAGCTGATCAAATAGGTCGTCGATGCGTGGCAATGGGTATTTATTCTTGACTGCGACCGCATTCAACTCGCGGTAGTCAATGCAAAGTCGGAGACTACCATCCTTCTTCTTCACAAAGAGGACCGGTGCTCCCCAGGGTGATACGCTCGGGCGTATAAACCCTTTGTCGAGTAGGTCACGTAGTTGTTCCTTTAGTTCAGTCATTTCAGCAGGTGCCATGCGGTACGGTGCCCTAGCAATGGGACCGGTACCTGGCAAGAGATCAATTTCAAACTCCACTACTCTCGGTGGTGGCATGCTGGGTAGCTCCTTAGGGAATACATCAGGGAATTCGGATACAATCGGTACATCCTCACTGAACTCTGGATCTCTCTCCAGGTCTTGTACATAACATAGATACACTTCATGGCCCTTTCTGAGCTCCCGGTACATAGCTATAGCAGATATAAGTGTGGTCGAAGGCTCTCTCGGTCTCTGGCGGTAAGATACAGTAACCCCAGAAGGACTCTTGAGCAGCAATCGATGCTCGGCGCAGATAATTCTACCTTTGTGCCGCTCCAACCAATTCATTCCAATGATTAAGTCGAATCCCAACCCATTGAATTCGATGAAGGAAATGGGAAACACTTCGTTTTTTATTTCGATGGTGGCTGATTGATAATATTTAGTGCACTTCACTCGCTCCTTCGATGGGAGATTAACCACAAAATTCGGTAGCTCATCCGCATCTAGCTTCAGCCTCTTCACGAAGGATGGTGATACGAAGGTGTGAGAGGCGCCGGAGTCGAATAACACATTGGCTTCAATGCCGTTCACTGGGAAGGCTCCCGTTAAGATGGTGCCGCTCTTGCCGGCTTGTGCTTCGGTGAGGATACTCAGGTTACCTTCGGTACCGAGTCCACAACCTATTGGATTCACAATTGGATAAGTATTGATGGTGGACACAAGTGGAATTTAAATCAACACTGCTCTTTATTGATAAACCAACCATCATACATACCGTGTCTTTAATACACGTTACTAATACATTACATGATACTTTAAGGTTAATACTTTCTAAAGGTAAGGTTCAGGCGTCCTGGTTTCATGTGTGTGGTATTGATTATTGCCGGTGGTGCCGTATTCAACTTGATCTTGTTGATCCCGTGATACAGCATCCTAGAGTTTCCACCCATGATTAGGACATCTCCTGATCTCAATACCAATTTCTGTGCGAGGTCCACACGCTTCTACTCGCTATACATAAATACGGCGTCATCACCAATGGACCAAGACACTACGGGCACTCCTTGTTCAAGAGATTCCGCTGTCTCGTCCTTGTCTTGGTGTAACCCAAGTCGTCCTTCTTTCTCATAGAAGTTGACAATACAGAGGTCCGCTTCAAGTGCGGGGATCAGTTCATGTTCACATTGTCGTGCAAGTTCTACTGCTTGTGTGACGAGTGTCTGAAACTCTGGAGGTATTGTCGGTGGCGTTGCTCCGTCTCGGGTGCGTGTCTCTTGGTATGTCTTGGTATAAGGATTCCAATCCTTTCCCAAGCACATCATTTTCAGCTTCATCTTCGCTCCACCGGGGAATTCGGGTGTATAAAATCCTCCTTGACCCGTTCCTAGTTAGTTGCATCGTCGAATGATTGAGATTTGGGCTTCGGGTGTCAGGTATCCCCTTAATAAAATCATACCTGGTCGGATGACCTGACACTGTTCGCTGGTGTAGTAGTGGTTGGTGATGTCGATCTCTTCTTGTTTCAGGTTTACCGGTATCGGATAACAGATACTAAAGCTTCCTATGGTTACAAATTTCATCTACGGTGAGTACTAGTTTCAACTACTTCATTTCATGCTCAATACACACTTCAATCCATTTACTCATGCATTCACTCATACGATTACTCTAATACTTAGACATGCTTCTCAAGGATTAAAGGTTCGGATAATTACCTGGGCCGGACTTAGAACCGGACCCATCACGGTCGATAACATGAAGGACAGGCTGCCTCTGGGGTGCGCCCCTCTGAAGTCCTCGGGATCCCTATCCCTGTGGTGCCTGCTGGGTCGGTGCATCGCCAGATGCAACCTCCTTGCCTTCCCTCTACCTGTAGCTTTGGTAGTTCCCCTTTGGCTTGGCATTCTCTGGGCATTTATTAGCTGTATGTCCCGGCTTCTGGCAATTGTAGCACTTGATTTCTCTCCCATAGCAGTCCTTGCCGGGATGGTCTTGATTGCACTTCCTGCACACATAGGTGCGGCCATCGGAGAAGGTTTTGGTGAAACCGGAGCCAGAACCTGAGGTTTAGAGGGTTAGCACATGTGTGCATGGATATACTAGATATGGTACTTGTACGAATATGATTTAGGAACAGAAGTTTACCCTTAGGTGGGTGTGATCTCAGTGGCTTCGCGGCCACCGGTGCAGAAGAACCTAGTTGAAGCAGCTCAACTGGTTTGCCTGCTCAGCATGGGCACTGCTCTCACTTGGGAATTTCTTTTGGGATTGCTGAAAGAAATTTCCCTTCTTCTTTTTCCAGCTTTTACCCTCGTTCTGCACCTCGCCATTGGTGTTCTTGTTGTTGGCCTTGCGCTTCAGCGCAGTTTCTTCATCCCTTAATTGGCAAGTGATCTCAACACGAGAAGCTGCGTGATAACACTCCTGAAGTTTCAGGTATTAGCCGAGATTCTTATTTAAAGAGGTAGAGAAAAAGATTCAAGGAATTGAAATGATACTAAGGGTTAGCCGATATTTACCTGAAGAGAGGTAAATCGAGTGTAGCCCATACCGTACCGAAGGCGATGGCTCAGACCGCCATAGAAGCGATCGACCAACACCTGGCCGGTGTATCCTAAGTCGGGTAGAAGACGGAGGATGGAGGTGAAGGTGCGGTAATACTCATCCACAGACATCTTGTCTGTCATTTTCAAGGCATCCAGCTCTAGCCTTTTATTGGTTTTCACGTGCTCCGGGTAGTATTTGGATCGGAGGAGTGAGGCAAAGGACTCCCAGTCGAAGGTGGGGTCATTGAAGTGCTTGTGCTTGACTAGCTTCCACCAATCCATGGCTGCATCTTTCAGATAGTAGGCAGCAACTCTAACTCGAACTCCAGCAGGAGCTTCGAGGGTTTCAAACGCCGTCTCCATCTCGGAGATATAGGCTTCTAGCTTAGCCGGATCACTCTCGCCCCTAAAGCAAGGAGGGCAGAGTTCCGCTACAGCTTTTACCCAGTTAGCTTCTCTGGGTGGAGGGGGAGGGATTAGCCCCGCTTGGTTCTGTTGGTTTTGCTGATTTTGCTGCATCGCGGTAATTACTTGAGGTAGCATCTGCGCTACCGTGGCGGCGACGATCTCTGCTATCGTCTGCCGCCGGGTCTGTCAGATGTCTCTCCCCTAGGTCAGCCTCGACCTCGTCCTGACATCTGAACATTTAGCATTTACATTAGGCTTCGCAAGATATGACCTAAAGGTCTTGGAATTTAAACAAAGGTATCGTTCATAAGAACGTCAAGGGTATCCGTTGTTAACAACGGTAGTTCCTAGTTAGGTTTCTAAGTATCCGTATTAAGACGGTTGAAATCCTAACTCGGTAATCCCCTGTGCTCGGTAACTAAGGACATCAGAGCGTTACTACGCTCTGATACCACTTTTTGTAACACCCCTACCGTTAATCCTATTCTTACCGTCTAATCGTCCTGTTGATCCTATCAGTTCACAGCGGAATTATTACTATTACTACGGCGGGTGATACAACGCCACTAACCGCCCATACGGCTAGCAAGGCTTACTCTACAATACAGTGACGGTCTGATGATCATAGTATACTGAGCTACTACATTTCTTACCGAGTACCAAATACCGAATACTTACATTAGTGGATTACCGAGCGCCAAAGTATATCAATTACATCATTTCGAAGTTACCAAAAGAATGAGTTTTCTACAAGCTACTCATCTATACCCAATCTCCATTCTACCAATATCCAAAAGGTGTACCCCATGGTACACCGGCTATCAAAAAGCTACAGCCGTGTACTACTTAGTACACCATTCATAATTCATTGTTTACAAACCAAAAAGAAACAAATCTACATCTCTTTACAGTCTTCATCCTTCTCTCATACCTGCGTGTAGTAAAAACATCGCCCCAAGGGGCTCAGCAAAAGCTGCGCATGAACTCCGCATATACCGCGTGCTAGCTAGGGCACGCCGACTAATTAAGGTCAAATAGGCATGCGGTTCATTTTTATCATACATACATGCTTGCATACAACATACATTCACATGCAATACTTCATACAATGTAAGATAGCGATACAATAGCACACACACTTACTTACCTTCACCGTGTTAGCCAATTTACGCATCCGGGTTAATCGGAATGCTATTTACTCTTTACTCATCACACATTCTTACTCTTACTTTACTTACTTACTTTCATTTACTTACTTACTCATTCTTATTTACTTACTCATACTCAAGTTAAGTCAGTATGACCTCCGGCCCGGGGTTTACGCCGTCCCACCACCGGGATTTACTTGACTGACCAATCCGGGATGCTACCCACTTAAGGGATTTGGGCCGCGGACCAGTTTAAGAGTCAGGAATCAGATCCAACCTCTTGTGTCTCCTCATCCTTACGCGTGGCCGAAACTATATCGGACTTCTACTCATTCCAATTTAATTACCAATTTAAGTTAGATTGGTTAGCTTGTTAGGAATCAGTTAGAAGTCCAATCGCAATCACAATCGGTCATAGTACATTACAACATACATACACACATTCATATTCATCCATACATTTCATGAATTATACAAACTAAGATTTAAGGAAAATATACACAACATACAGCACTAAATATTCACAAGTAAACATGATAACTCCGATTCGTGCATTTATCTTATTTGGTGATCGATTAGCACATAATACACAAATCAGAGTAACCAAGATAGCATACGGGGCATGAGGAATTCATACCGTTCACCGTCATACTTGTATCCCAACTTTCCTCCGGTGCTCACAAATCAAATCCTATGATATACATACAATCGAATGATTAATCTATCTATGATTAACTTAACTCGATTACTCTTACGTTTCCTAACTCATACTTACTACACCTTTACAATTCTTATACTTACATATGGTTTACTTATTCTTCCTTAGTCTTAAAACTTGTTTTCACTCTTAATTATCTTTAAACGTCCTTAACTAAGCCCTAATTATCTTATACTATCATTACCATTCACTTCCTTATCTTAATACCCATTTTATAAGCTTATTTTTACAAGTTTCGGTTGGTCCGGGACCTTGTCCAGGTCTTAAGTCCCGGACCAACTCATGGTCCAACTCTCGGCTACATTTAATGGTATGGTCCAGGACCTTGTACAAGGGTCAAGTCCTGGACCCTAATGGTTGGATAGTCTCGGCCTATTTTCACACTATGGTCCGGGTCTTCTTACAAGTAAGTCCCGGATCTTAACATTGCAAAACTCTCGGGGTCTTTTACTGGGGTGGTCCGGGTCCTTGTATGGGACCTAAGTCCCAGACCACCACCTTCCTGAAACTCTCGGCCCTTTTATCCTACCGGTCCAGGACTTAATCCAAGACTTAAGTCCCAGACCCTGCTACAATTTCAGCAGGTTTTGCATTCTCAAAATCTGTTACATCCCCAACTTTGTCAAATTAATCCCCCATTGTTTCTACACTTAATCTCACATAATTTAGTAACTAATCAGTCACCTAAACATGTTTAAATCCTTTGCTAATCTATTACACCCTCTTATACTAATTCACTCACCTATTTCCTTAAGTTCTCATTTCAGCACTTACACTATTTTCTAAATTGCATTTTGCTACAGATTTTAACTCTCTCCTTCTTCATCTTTAGCTCCCTCTTATAATGTCATTTCTAAAGCTTATAATGCCTTACAATACATTAACTCTCTCTCTCAATTTGGCCTCTAACTATCTCCATCAAAATCTGTTACAAACACATTTTAGTCACCTAGTCTCTAGTTCATTAAGTGTCCTAATCCTAGGTAAATTTTGACATAACATCCCCTATATTTCTACACTCTCACCACATTGTTTTCACACACATTATCACTTATTCCACCTGTTTATACACAACAACAATATACCAAGTTCTTCTACACAAATACTACCCATTTAACACTGCAAAATTCCTGCACTTAACATCTCAATCCCAATCTAGTTTGTGACAGTTTTTACACTCTTTTAAAGCTTCAACAACTCAATTTCCTCTACACTACACTATTGTTCATTACCACTTTACAATACAAATTTTACTTTTTGAAAATCTGTTACATAAGTACATAAAAGACTACACAAAGGTCAGCACAATTTACCTTGTTTCTCCTCTAGTTTTCTTTCTCCTTCTTTCTTGCTTCTTCCCTTCCTCTTCCTCTTCTCTTCCCACCGGTTTGCAATCCAAATTCTGACTCTACAGCCCACATATGTATACACCATTTTAATGCACTAACCCTTAACCATTCTTCAAGCTTTTAATGTAAGTTTTAGGGTTTAGAAA
The DNA here is from genome assembly GCA_023374045.1 of Limonium bicolor. Taxonomy (NCBI): domain Eukaryota; kingdom Viridiplantae; phylum Streptophyta; class Magnoliopsida; order Caryophyllales; family Plumbaginaceae; genus Limonium; species Limonium bicolor. Next base: position 79,635,943 of record CM041777.1, on the reverse strand, counting down.
ACATATTACCTTCCAAGGGTGTAAGTAGTGTTTGGAGTGGCTCAAGAATAATATTTCCCACTCTCCAACAATGCCAAAATCGGCTGGGTACAAAAGGAACCAAACAAGGGGTTTAGTCTAAATTCGTTTGTCCCATAAAGGCTAGAAAGAGGCGAGATTTCAAGAAGATTTTTACCTCAAATGAACAAGGAGAAGAAGGTGTTTCTAGTGGTGGTCTTGAAGCTCCAAGTGCTCCATACCCATGGAGATGAAAGTTGTCCTTTTCGGATTTTGAAAAGAGGGAATTGTTCCCCTTGATAAGAGGAAGACAATGGTGTAATTTTTACAATTTTTGGAGAAGGTTCAAGCACTTAACAAGATGAGAGAAGATGGAGTTTTGTGAGTGTTTTCATTTCTCCATTGTTGTTGCTGGGAAGAAGAAGAAATTGAGAGAGGAGGTGAGTGTGTACGTGAGTGAAGAAATAGAGATAGGAGAGAGAGTGGTGAGTGAGGGAGTAAAGTAGGTTGCTTTTTACTTTTTTAATTCCCTTGTCTTTTGTAAATAAAAAGGGAGTTAAGAGTGTGTGTGTGGGGGATAGAAATCGGCTAGCACACTCAGCCCACATGGGTTTTAAAATCTTATTTACAATATTGGACACACTAGTTTGAGTTATTTATATTTCTACCCACAACTTCCCGTTTTTTTGACAGTTTTTACTAATTTCTCGTTTTATTGATTTTATGGGTTCTAAAGCTTCACTAATATTTATTAATGACTATTTAGTTGACCAAATTGTTACGAGTCTATTTGACCCGCTTAAAGACATGTTTTCCCGGTTATCTCGAAAAGTGTGCTTTAAGGTTCGTTAGTGTTTTTAATCCATTTTAAGGATCCGTTTTCTTCAGGATTTGTTCCCTCATGATTATTTAGACTTAATTAAGCTTCTAAAATATTTATTATCCTAATTAATCACTATTTTTAATTACGGGGTATTTCAGCGATCCATTAGTACCATCATTTCCTATCAGTTCTACCAACCCTGACAACCTCCCTGAGGTGTCCATACCATACCATCATTCCACATTCCATCTCTAATGATTCATTTCGTATCTAGGCGATACCATATGTAATCAATCTACAAGGTTCTATAAACATATATATCACAATATCATAAGGAAAAGTACTACACATGGGTGTAAACACATTATTCGAACAAGTAATTCATAAGATTCATACATACCAGTGCACCACACACACAAACAAATTAACAATGTACGGCTCGTGTACCAACAACACCACAAAACAACAGCAACAAACAGCGTATGCCCCGCATACCACCAACTCACTGTATGCCCCGCATATGAAACAAACCAACAAAGAACATCGTATGCCCTACATACCAACAAACATACCAACGAACTACTGTATGCCCCGCATACAAAACAACAAAATTCAATGCGAACATGTGCACAACCAAGAGGCTCTACCCCCCTTAAAAAGGGTTACGCTCCCGTACCCCACAAGTATTCCACAGCAGCTCAACAAGGAGCACTGGATACTTGGCTCTTATAGAGTTCTCTAACTCTCATGTCGTGTTTTCCACCTTTGGAGTAGATTATTCTCATATCAGAGAGATGGTTATGGCTCTAGCCCTCCCGGCTCTAAACATATAAAGGGTGAGGCACGTGTTTGTGCTCTCTCCCGAATTTATTATAATGGGCCCACTCGCTCCGTACGAAGGTTTAGACCCATGGACATAGGTTCCGTTTGGCTCTTTTCCTTTGTTGTATATCCCATTATTTGGATTACTAGCATACATGAGTGTATCTTCTCTTTCTGATTCTCGACTTAAGGTGTCATATGACATTGGCTATTATTAGTACTTAGTGCTCTTTCCACCTGTCTTTCTAATACTGAGACGTACTAGCCTTCATGTTCACTTAGATAAAGATTGTCGTCCGTGTCTTCTGGTGGTTTTGCTTCGGGTTAGCATCAACGTTCGTATGGTTCTTCCTGCTTTCTGCAAGGGGAATGCATATGTTGTTCTTGTATTAGAGTTCTGTAAGTTCATTTTCCATTTCACATTATTATCTGCGTGTCTTACTCGTCTTAGTTCGCCCATGTATTTAATGTTGATGGCTGTTCCCGTTGGTTGCTTCGGCGAGTACCCTATTCCAGTCGATTTGAGGGTTGTCAGTTATTACAACGTTTGCTACTCTATGAGTTTCCTGTTTCTGTTATCAGTGTCGTCATCTTCCAAGGGTCTCCTTGTCTTCACTGTGTATTGTCTGCTACTCTGTGTTGTAGGTTCCTGGTTCCTCTAGCCCGTTGGTTAACTGCGGCTCTTCTCGTCCATCTTCGAGGTGATTTGCATCCCTGTCCGTAGTATGGAGTTGACTACTTCTCGTGTTCCCAACACTACTTGTCTACATGCATGGGGTACCGTACTTATACATTACTACTTACCTGACTAACTTATAAATAAGTCTGTCAGGCCCACATGCTCCTATCGGAGTGCGGTCGTCCCATGTCTCGTTTAGTAAACTGGTAGCGTCCGTCACATAGCTATTGTGAAGTATTCTATTGTCAATCTCCCTTTTGATGGATGCCCTTGTTGTAGTTCAATGTTAATTGGTCCGCATTGTCGGTTATCTTGTCGTAGGTGTTAATGTTCTAGTAGTATGGTGGTAAAGTGGTTGAAAACATTATTTTTGTTCCCTGGACTCATGTCCCTAGTAATACACTAGAGGTAGCACTTGGTTGTTAATCAGTTAAACGTTAAATGTCGGTTCGTCTGTATGGCTGCAATCGGTTTATGTAATATTCGTGCTGAGCTAGCAATGTCAGTTCTCCTATCTCGATCTCCATGAGTACTATACATATTCTTTTCCTCCTGGTTAAATCATTATCACATCTCATCTATAATTCTCGATACGGCGTAGGGTAAGTTCTCATACTTGGGTATTCATATTTGTTCCCTCTTCCGTTTAATTGGGTGTATTGTAGATTGCATGACTGCTTGAGCAACTCGGCTCTTCACTTTCCCATCATTCTCATTGACGGTACTGCATCCACAAAGGGTATGTCATTTCTCACAAGATTTTGTTTGTCCATTAGGACTAAACATTTATCACTATTAGTGATTAGCATTGAATGCTGGTATATACTTCTGGTATTCGGCTAGTAAGCAATGTCTTTGTTGTTACATATTGTTTAGTGCTAGTTATTTGTAACTGTAGTTATTTATATTTCAAGTGCGCGGTTTGGCGCCTGTTAGTAAATCATCATTGTTATTCCCAGAGGTTACGGTATGTACCGTAGCTCTCTTACTTCATTATATTAACTTAGACATTGTTATGTTAGTAATATACCTCAAAAGGTAATTGGAGTCGGTGTTCCCAGTCTCCTGGGATTATGCTCCTTATTTGTACATTAGGTACTTGCTTACTTGCGCTATTTAGCGTTCGGTTTGAGTGTTTTGTAATATCGATTTAGTTGTTTGCCATTGTTTTAATTTTCACATTTATTCATCACTGACAGTCGTCACAATAGTAAACGGCTTGTCTTTAACACATATTGATACTTATCATTTTTACATGGCAGAATGCCAATGGCGGTAGCCATTCTTCTACTTAGAACTTGTCTCGTAATCAGTATGATTTGATAATACACATAAAACTTAATCTTGACGTTTGTTCATTTTTTAATTGTACATCGCTGTACGTAGCACTCCTTGGTAAAGGTAGTGCTCATGGGTGGTAAAAATTTCATGCGTTAAGTGTTGATTCGCGTTCATTGTTGCGAATGATATTGGTAATAGCCGTTTTACGGTAGAATTGTTCTTTTCACTTTTGGTCCATCTGTGGACTGATACGTTTTACTAATTCTGTGGTGTTCATCACAAGTTGGCATAAACTGGTAGTGTGTTTTGTCGGTACTGATTGTTATTCGATCATATTTCCTCCAAAATTTTATTTGTATGATTTAATATATACAAGGTAAACTGTTAGTTACAAGTTTTCTTATTTAATAACTTATTGCTAAATTGTTGCTAGTTGTTTGTAACTAGTATACTGTAGTTTTGTTTATCCTGACTGAAATTAATTGTGGCAACTTGTGAAGAGTCTCAAGAGTCATCCGACCCTGGTGTGATTAGCACCAGTGTTGAACTAACCTTTCACCCCAATTTGTGGTAGGTTTTCCTTGATCCCCGGGAATCAAGTTTCACCTTCCACTTCCAATTCAGCCATTAAATTGTTTGATAATTAAGTTATGTTATCTTGGCTCTTAAGCCGGTGTCATTTAATTCGTTCTTATTTAATAGTTATAATCTGTTATGGGCTGGTGTGCCCTTTTTATTGTGTTGATCGGACCCGTCGGGTCCTTTAGAGATTGTAGGTTTCGTATCTTAGCGGTTTATTGCAACAATTGTAGTTCTGTAGTTTATATTAGAGTTGTATAATCGTTTGGTGATTATTGGTAGCCATGGTATTGTACCACTGGTCTACACAGTTTACAAAATTCGTTTGTAACGATAATAGCAGTGGTAACTGCAGTCGTAGTTGTTTGCAGCACTTGCAGTAGCAAGTGCGCGGGGTAGACGGGATTATTCGTACATTGTTTAAATCAGCGCTTGCGGTGGCAAGCGCGCCATGCAAGTAGAGTTGTCGGTTTAAGACTTGTTGTTTTACTGCCGCATTGGTTGCTTAAATACTGTTAAAATGATTGTTCATGAAAATGGCGGTATTTGGATTGGAAAATTTTCCTAACCACATTGTCATTAGAATAACCAAGTCCTCCCTCACATTAGATTTATTATAGCATGAACTCTCGGACTTTGTTTCTCCACAGGTGTCGTCACGACAAGGTTCTAGCGTCACAGTATTGTGTGTACACAAGTTTAGGATTGGAATTTGAACATAACAGGACGATATACTTCCAAAATTTCTTTCACGTTTTCAGTAATAATCTCTTTTTTTTTTACAGTTTGGTATTATGATACAATGGTATGGTGGTTAAAGGTCCCTATTACGGGCGACGGTCTCGCGGAGCTCATGGCACTCCCGGTTAGCTTGCCCTGATGTCTTGGGTGATCCTTTCCACGACGTTACGGTAGTAGTGGCGCTCGCCTCTGGCGGTGCCTATTGTTACAACGCTTGGTCGTTAAGGGAGGTATGGTACTGAGTTTTTTTTTATTAGTGCTACAGGAGTAGGAATTATTCATTCGGTGCAAGAGCGTTTAGACGGTCTGTTGGGCTTGGTAGCCCTCTTCCCTATATTCGGGGATTATATTTCTTAGTTGTATTATACTCATTGGGTTGTGGCGGGAGGGATACTGTCGGCGGTAGTCCGTACTGGACTTCCACATGAAAGTGGACTGTCGCCAAGGTACTCATGACGTTTGTGTCTCCTCCTGGCTGAGCTCTCAGCTGGTCCGTAACGGGGATAATATTCCCGGGCCTTTATGCCCTTTACCAGCTTCCTGGCTCACGCCACCACTAGACTTTGGTATCACCGTTCGTCTTCTCGATATCACATCATATCACAATAAACTCGTTTGTGCGCCTCAAGGGCTAACACTTGCAAGCCAAAGGCCTTGCTAACACATAATTCCATTAAAGCAAAGACGTTTCGTACCTCACAAACGTTTCCTGTCTTACCCAAGTCCTAAGCTCACTGTCTTAACCTAGTATCTCGTTATCAGAGTGGTACTCCGCTCTGATACCACTTTTGTAACACCCCTCTCAAATAAACACGTAATAGTCACTCACGTTAACAGAAAAATAAAACGTCTTACAGCGGAAGAATAAGCAACAACATTAAAACTTAATCGGGTGTCACCTGCCATTACTCGCCCATGCGAGTAACGAAGCAGAAACTAAATCCAACACTAAAAAAACAACACTACTAAACCGCTGTGACAACGAGATATCTCCTATACATCATACTAAGTCCACATCCATAACAATCGACAAGTGAGCGTCTACTCAAATCCCAAATAAATACAACTTTACCATCATACATCCACAGACTGATATCGTTATACAATAAATTCTTACGCAATAATTGAAGTAAGCCTATCTACCTTGTCCCCGCACTTCGGCTTCAACGAAGATCAACAACCTGCACAATAAGTGTAGTCTCAGCGATAGACGCTGAGTATGCCGGGCCTGAACCCTATTGGTCACTTGTCATTTTTAACCGTCTTGATTTTAGATTGATTTCATGCTTTACCATTTTACAGATATAATAGATACTGTAACAACATGCATGATTATATAACCATCCATCCAATCCAAACAGTCATTTATAAATATATGCAGCACAGTGACACATCATACAATACAATAGCATTGATAACCCATACGCCGTATGTTAACATCATCACGTATTACAACACTCGGCCCCCCGGGCCCTCACATATCATTTGATTTGGTTAGCACTATCGGGCGTCAATTAGGACAACCCGAAATATACTCACTTGGACGGTAGACCCACGTACACACAAGGTGCTCACTGCCCTGATCATTCGAAGACTCCGGGACTATTTCACTTTGCCTTTGTAAAGGCGTCCATTTAGGTGGCCAAGGGCCTGGTGCCAACGGTAGCACACTCCGCCTGACGATCTATCTAGGTTCGTTCAGGATTAACTAGGGTAAACAGATACGGGATAACCCAAGAGATCTCTACGCGCGACCAGCAGCCAGTGACTGTCTGGATTAAGGTACATCATCACATTCCTTCACACTCCACTGTAAAATTCATTAGTTAGGTAGTCAGTTACAGTTTTAATTATGGAGAACATCACTTATTTTGTTGGCTGCCCTGTGGGTCTTACGCATGCCTAGAATGATTCTAGGTAGTATTTATGTTCGAGTTGAAGCTCTAGGGACCGACAATGTCGTGTCCCGTTCCTAAGTGTTTTACTTAGGTTATAATTACATACTTGTAATACTTAGCGTATTAGGTCATGCAACGGTAATTCCAATCACACGTCTCGCATATGTAATTTTATATAAGTCGATCTATAGTCGACGTAGTATTAGTCCCGTAGGACGTTCGTGCATAATTAAATAATGCAGTAAACGCAGATATCCATCACACACATAATCACATACATACATCCACACAAGTTATTTATCAAACAAATCCGAGCCCGAGGAATTCCTCAGGACAACCCGGATCAAACCCCTTTACATACCGTACACCGTGTCAAGGTCGCGCAGTGTAGACCGCTAAGGCTATCGAGCGCACACGTCTGAAGGGCAATCTAGAAATACAAGGAACGCTAAGTGTCAATCCACATGACAGTATGTTTCGGTATTTCCGAATAACGTCTGTAATCCTGGTACTACGCCCCCGGATTTTCAACTGTTACCAGTTAGAGTTTAGTTATCTTAAAAATTCCTTACTCGTAGTAAGTATTATTATTCGGTTTAACAAAGACGTCGGTTTCTATATGAACATCATAGTTAACGTTTTCAACTTAGGAATTACAGTTTCCAACCGTAGTATTCAATAAGCGTTACGCTTTATATAAGTTCGTTCGTTCACGTATATGTTAATTCACCGTTATATTGCATGCTTAAGTATTATTATAAGTTATAGTTGCATGCATGGTTATATTTTATAATCCATGGTTGCATGCATTCCATGCAACATTACTTTATAAGGTGTGATAGGTTATTATTCTTGATACACCTTACGTTACACAACTTCTTACTTATGTAACAAGTGGTATTCATTTAAAACCTTGTGACATTATAGTATATAAATATACTTATAAGTTAACATTTATTATTTACTATTATATGGTTTGTAAACCATATTATATATGCATGTCACTTGCGCCGATATACATATGTGTATATATACCTTGTTTTCTTAATGAAGTAAGAAACTACATTATGTACATGTTAGTCCTTATGCAAGGTTTATTTAAACCATTTTAAAAATCATATATTAACCATAGTGTTTATGTCATTGTTTACTATACTTTATATCTTCATTTTTGACATATGAATATATGCATGCGCGAGCATGTATAGTTTTATACACTATACTTTTGACCACATATTATTATCTTGTGTTACACTTATATCATGATACCATATGGTATGATACTTTATATGTCATTAAACTTTATAACATATAGTTTTAGTAACTATTTATTGTTACCGAAAATAACTGTAACACCCCTACTATGTACTTAACAATTAAACGAAATCGTAGTGGAAATAAGCAGCTAAACAATAACTAAACGGTTCGGTGTTACAACGTCGTTAACCACCCACGTGGTTAACAAGGCAGAATAAGTACAAACGTACCGGTCTGATGATCAGACTCCCGAGCATAGAACTAAAACCTTAAATACATAATATATTCAATACCGAGTATTTAATTACAACACATCACCGTATACCGTCAATATAACTGTCACTACAAGACAACGGCAACCAAAAATTATATCGCCACGGGAGCACATGCGCTTCCCGGGCCAACATCCAAAATAATCAAAAGTACATCATGACCTAAGACCTAAAGTCACTCCGCTTCTTCGATCAACATCCTGCAAATAAATATGGAGCCCCCGAGGGGGTCAGCAACCCTTGGCTGGTATGGTTAACGCGCAGCCAATCGGCTACCGGGATACGCGTAACTATTTGTCATGATAACATGCCATTGATTTAAGCATACAACATATACGTATGGCATAGCTTAAATATTGCATAGCACAACAACGCACACATAGTGAGAACATTCCACTTAAGAAACAAACCGAGATGGTTAGTCAACATCATAAGCCTAGAGAATGGTTCACCCTCATGTTCAGCTTCTTACATAAACTCATTACCGTTCGGTAAGTCGAACGAGTAACTTAACTCAAGATGGATCGGATATTGTGATCCGAACACACCACAAACACACATATTTCCCCCTAGACCGATCATTAGTCAGAATAGGTAAGCTTTGGATGAAGCTAGCGGGAGATCGAACGCCAAGAAGGGGAATAACCTTAACATTAAAAGAGCCGAATCTGATGCAGATATCTACTCTTATACAAACACGCGCGACCGGACAACCAGATTCCTCACCCCCAGTACACTTGTTAGAAGTCCCATTGTCGGGGCTTGACACAACAATTCACAATAGGAATATAGGTCTCATTAGACAAATAAGGAGAATGAGATATAAGTCGTTAGTGCAAACCACAACTAGTTCATACATAGCCGTGGTTAGAACGCTCCTTAGGAAGGAAACGTTATATCCGTATACCATTCTCGTGCGCTACCCTAACACTGGTTAGCTAGCAATTAGTACGCATTTCGAGGTTATCGGTATCGGTACGCACACACCATAACAACACAACGACTGTAAACTCATTTCATGATTTAATCTTATAAAGTCATAAACACAGAAAAACAAACAACACACAAGCCGGTGTAAACCGGTAGGCAACAGACTGCAACAAAACCATACCTTTGTCCATGCTGCTTTTGTTTCCCTCCGTAGGCAACTCCTATACACATTTAGTAACGTCGGTTAATTAACTTATTAAATTTCCAGTTTACTAAGCATTTTACATGATTCTATGACAAGCTTTAATGCCTAAACTTTCCCTTGATTACCTTAATTATACCCCCTAGGGCTAACTACTTAAGCCACTCTTTGTTCGTTTTTTTTAACAAGTTTTGGTCCGATCGACCTTACCGACCGACCTTACACAAGGTCGGTCCATTCCAGTGACTTCCGGGTTTGAAAATTTACACTACGACCGACCTTACAAACTTGGTCCCATGGTCGGTCCATTCCAGAACATATTACCGTGAGAAAATTCTACTCCGACCGACCTTGCAAGTTCGGTCCACAAGGTCGGTCCATTCCAGAAACAATTCCCGTTCAAAAATTTAGACACGACCGACCTTGCAAGTCCGGTCCCAAGGTCGGTCCATTCCAGAGACTTAATCTGTACCAAAAATACAAGCCCGACCGACCTTGCAAGTCCGGTCCCCAAGGTCGGTCCATTCCAGAAACCGTTTCTGGCAGGGTAAACTGGGTTCGACCGACCTTACAAGTCCGGTCCCTAAGGTCGGTCGGCTCCAGACCTTTGTTTCTACATTCCCATTTGACTCCAAACTTCACCTCATTGTGCCCTAGTATGCTCTAACCACATTTGGCACGTCAAACACACCTTAAGACATCCATTAAACTCCTTAAATCATTCACTAAAATCCTCCTCAAGCATTACACAAATTCTTATAAAAAGGTTAGCACATGTAATGTTTTTCACTAAGTTTTTATGTGGTGTTTTAAACCTATAACTACCACTATTCCCAAATGCTTTCTCACCACTACAACATCATCTCCCAAGCATCTTTTCTTCCTAACCAAACTCCTTGAATATCTCCACAAGTTTATAGCTCCTTCATGCAATACATTACTTTCTCCTTGTTCACCATCTTTGAAATACCTCAAACCTTTATATGTAGTTAAACATTTAAAATATGGTATGTAAAGGCTAAAAAGTACCTTAGAAACATCAGTGAACAATTTAAACCATAGTAAAATGCGATAAAGCACTAAGACACAGTTTGAGCAAAAACATGCTTTAAGCTTGGAGTGAACTTGGTTAGGACCCAAAGAGCCTACCAAGACTTAATAATATTCAATTATGATTTAATAAGGCTAATTAAGTCCTTAGGAAATTTTGGTAGACAGTTAAACCAAATAAAACACAAGAATATACCTTAAAGTCAATATGAGCAAAAATGTGCTCTAAGCTTGGGATAAATTTGTATAAGACCTAAAGGTCATATTTATATCTTATAAATATGTTAATGAACATATTAAATCAATTACCAAAGAAAAACCAAGCTTGAAAACAAGTTAAAACATAAAAAGTGCTTAAAGGAGTCTTAAAGCACGTTTTTGAAAAATTGTCTTGTAAATGAGTTTTGAATGGCTAAATGTCCATCATTACTCTTTAATTAACATGTGTACTATATAGTATCACATTTGGAAGTCTATATAAATGGGAAATCAAAAATTTCACATCTTTGTGCCTTGTTTTAGTGAATAGTAACAAAAAAATGCTAGTTTATGACATAAGTCAATATAAGTAAATTAATTGGTCAACAAAGACCATGACTAGGCCTAAAACATTAAGGGGCCGGTTTCTCCATGTGTGACTCACCACACTTGGCCAATCAAATAACTAAGGAAAGTGATAAGCAAAAGAAATATTTACTTTAACATAAATATCTTCCAAAAGTAGAACTCATCTTCATTCTTTCATTTCCTTTCATTTCACACGTCTCCTTCCTTCCTTCTTGCTCTCTCTCATGGTGATGCTACAGCAACAGCACCAACTACCATCTTCCATTGCCAATATTTCCTAGCTCACTTAACCAAATCAAAAACAAACACCACCATTCTCTTTGTCTCATCAAGCTCTCATTCCTATCTTCTTAAAATTCCAAGAGCCCCATTTCGGTGCCATGGAGTTCCACCATTGAAGGAGCTTGAGCTTGTATTTCTACATATTATTGATCTCCTTTGCTTCTAGGTAAGGAATCTCAAAGAAAAATCATGTTTCCTCCATGTTTTTATCTTGACCGAGAATCACCATTAATGGTGCTCAATGTGTTGCTTTGTTCTAGCTCCATTTGAATCTTTCAAGGACCTTGTGGAGTCCTCTCTTGATACTTATTCAAGCTCTCTTCCAATTCCAAGGTAAAACAATTACCTTAATGTATTAAGACAATATATGTGCCTAGGGTTTACAATGAGATGAAGCATAATGCTTGAATACTCATTCTATTATTTGTACATTGTTTAGAATTTGACAAACAACCAAACACCCTACCGGTTTTACAAGGAAACAAGAAAGAAGTTTGTGAGGAAAAAGAGGTAAACAAACTATCTCAATGTAGTTTAAATGCCTTAGGAAAATGAGCTTGATTTGCTTAATAAAATACCTAAGGAGCCAATGGTGAATGACCTAGTGAAATGCTCTCAAGGAGTTTATTAAAGGGCATATGTGTTGTTGAGTGTATTTGCAGGTTAAAGGCAAATACAATGTGGGAAATTCAGTGTTTATGATTTATGCATCTTAAGGGCCTAAGAGCCATGTTATTTAAGGGCCTAAGTGCCAAGCAATTTAAGTTTATGCACTATATTGTGATGTAGTGTAAATTTGGTGAAGCTTTGGGTGTGAGAAAGTTCTTGATGGATTTTTAGGTGTTCTTGAATGAAATAAGGTAAAAACCTAAGTGTTTGGATGTGAGGATATACAAGAGAAGCTATGGCAAAATTTGGGAAATGTATAAGAAGTTCTAAGTGATTTAAACAAGTTTTGGTGAACTAGGAAGTGTTAAAGGTGAACAAGTGTTTTACTAGGGAAGAAAGCATGTATTAAGGTGATTTTGAGTGATACAAGGACTTTGGTATTATCGTGGAAGTTCTAGGAATTCAATGAGTGTTTTTGGGATGTAATAAAGTCTTGGAGAAGTTTGTTTAAGGTTTAGGAATGTTGATGTACAAGGAAAAAATGATGTTTAGGTAAGATGTCAAAAAGGAGATTTAGTTAGTAAGAAAAGAAGTTGAGAGATGATGGTAAGGTGTAGAGGAAACACCTTGGTATAGTGGTCATTATAGGTGAAATACCACCTAGAAATCTTAAGGAGAAAACATTCCAAGTGCTAGGAATTTTGTAAGAAATTTGCGAATGATAAAATGGTTTTGGTGAGTGATTTAAAGAGTTAAGCAGATGGCTAAAGGTGTGTTTGAAGTGCCAAATGATGTTAGAACACATTAGGAGGCTTAAGGAGAAGTTTGGACAAACTCTGATGTTGTCCGACCCAGTGGTCCGACCCAGTTGTGGGTCGGACAGCTCTGTTTAGTCACCTGTTGGAGTTTCTGGAATGGTCCGACCCAGAGGTCTTGGGTCGGACATGGGTCGGACATGTGTGCTCTAAGTCTCTGGAATGGTCCGACCCAGATGGTTGGGTCGGACATGGGTCGGACAGGTGTATTTAAAAGACGGGAAAAGTTTCTGGAACGGTCCGACCCAGTTGTGGGTCGGACGGTGGGTCGGACGGCCCAAAGTATAAAAAAAAAATTTGTTTAAGGTTATAGAATGATGGGGATTATTAAGTAATGATGTTATAAGATTACTAAGGACATGTTAATTGAGTTATAAGGACAATTAAGTAGGTGGAAAGTTGGAGAAAAATGTGAAAGTAAAACAAGTTAAAAATGTGAAGTTATTTAACTAGTTAACAGGGTTAACTATGAGCTTTAGACTTTAAACAATCATGTTACCCTGATGTTAATAAAAGTATATGGAATGTTATCAGTTGTTCGAGAATTGCTCGAGGAACATAAGTGGACATGATAAAGTGGACTCCGGTGACAGGTATGGTTTTCTTGCAACCTGTGTCCTATCGGATTACACCGGCTTGTATGCCAATGTGTTTTTCTGTGTGTTTGCCACGTTATAAGATAAATCATGAAACGAGTTTACAGTCATTATTGTTGTTGTATGTTTACGTGCCGATACCGGTAACCTCGAATGCGCTTGAAGGGCTAGTTAACCACTATTAGGTAAACGTAGGAGGACGGTATCCGGTGATAACGTTTCCGACCTAAGGAACGTTCTAACCACGGCTATGCGTGAGTTAGTTATGTGATGTTTGTGTGTGAATGTATGACTCTCCCTTCCCTTGTGTGTGTCTAACAAGACTTAACCCAATGTTGTAATTGTTTAACTAAGTTCAATGATGAACTTCTGACAAGTGCTAACGGGGGAAGTGCGGAGTCCGGTCTGTTCCGGCCACGCGTGTGAGTATGGGGGTCATTGTCATATCAGGTTTGATCCTCTCCGTATGTTATGGTTGTTTTCCAATTTGGTTTCCAACCTTCCCTTAGCTTAACCAAGGCTATTACTGACTCACGTCGGGCCATAGGGGCATACTATGTTATGTTTGTTCGGTGTGCTTGGATCACTATATCCGAGACACCTTGTGTTAAGTTATCCGTTCATTTAACGAGACGGTAACGAGTTATGTAACGAGCTTATCATGAGACTGGCAACATTCTCTAGGCTACAAGTGAACTGACTATGTTTGGGCCGGTTCATAAAGGGAACCGTACCCGTTATGTTATGTATGGTTGTTATGATGCAATATCTATTGCGATGTTATTATGTACACGTTGAAACGTGATAAGTGTTGTTATGTGTTGTTATGTGATGTATGTTATACGTTGTAAATTGTGGAGTATGTGGATCATGGATATGAATCCCAGTTTGTGATAAGAGGTGTTTAAGGATAGCCCGATTAATGGGTAGTTGTCGTCTATTAAGGAAGTAGCTCCATTAGAGGAGAAATACTCTAGGGGTAATGAATACCATGAGTGACTCATCAAGTGTGGATATGTCATCTGTTGTTGAGCCCATTGAGGCGGAATGATCTGTGTTGTGTGTTTTAATTACATGCATGATTCAAATAAAATCAACAGCATGCTAAGACGACAATTAGTTGTGCGTGGCCCGGTAGCATGTGGGCTGCGGGATTACCATACCAGCAAAGGTGCTGAGCCCCTTGGGGGCCACCCTTTCTCTTCTTTCCTATTCAGGTACAAAGAGCTGGAAGCCGTTCGAGAGTAGGACGGGGTAGTCATTGTACATGGGTAATAATTTAAGTTGTATATATACAGTAGGTGTAGTAAGACCGAGATTGTTATCGGCATCAGCTTGTAAATACTCGGTACAGTTGGAAAGTGTAAGTTGTTTCTGTTATTAATGGAAAGGGATAATAATGTGTAGACGCTCGGGAATCTAGTCCATCAAACCGGTACAATGTTTACGTAATAGCCTTGTTAGCCACGTGGTTGGTTAACGGCGTGTAACACCAACGAGTTAAGTAATGTGAAGTAGTATGTTTTCCGCTGTAGGATGTTGTTATGTGTTTGTTGTAGGATGGGGTGTTACAATCTTTGTACAAGTCCTAAACACAATCTCACCATGATCTTGAAGTATCCCAAAACACTCATTTGCATTCTAAATCCTCTAAGATATTGCCTAAGTCCTTTTTACATCCTAGAATACCTTAATGCATGTTTCTTTCACTAGTAGAACACTTAATCATTTCTAATACTTCCTAGTTCACAAGAGCTCATTTAAACACCTAGGACTCCTTATAAATTATCTAAATTTCGACATGGGTTCTCCTAGCATCTTGTTACACCAAAACACAAAGTTTTCGCCATTAAACATTCAAGAACACCTAAATCCATCAAGAGCATTCTTATACACAAAACTTCACCAAATTTACACTACATCACAATATAGTGCATTATTTAAATTGCTTGGCACTTAGGCCCTTATAACATGGCTCTTAGGCCCTTAAATATCATAAACCTTAAAGACTGAATTTCCCACAATATATTTGCCTTTGACCTGCAATTACATACAACAACACATATGTCCTTTAATAATCTCCTTGAGAACATTTTTCTAAGTCATTTACCATTAGCTCGTTAAGTAGTTTTAACAAGTACTATAAGCTCATTTCTCCTTAGTCATTAAACTACATTAAGTTAGCACATTTACCTCTTTTCCTTCACAAGTTTTTCACTTATTTCTCCTTGCTCTTTCTTTGATTAAAATCGGCAAGGACTTTTGATTGCTTGTCAACTTCTAATCAATGTACAAGCAATGTAATGAGTATTCAAGCTTCATGCTTAATCTCATTATAAAACCCTAGGTTATATATTGTCTTAAAACATTAGGATAATTGTTTTACCTTGGAAATGGAAGAGGGTTTGAATAAGTAACAAGAGAGGACTCCACCAAGCCCTTGAGTGATTGAAATGAATCTAGAACAAAGCAAGAGAAAACACCATGAAGAGGTGATTTTCGGTCAACACTAAAACATGAAGGAAATGTTGTTTTCTTTGGTTTTTCCTTACCTTGAAGCCAAGATGATCAACAAGGCCTAAAAATATAAGCTCAAGGTCCTTCAATGGTGGATCTCCATGGCACCGAAATGGTGGTCTTGAAGTTTTGACAGGATGAAGTTGAAGAGCTTGGCAAGACTAAGAGAATTGTGGTCTTGGTTTTTGATTTGGTAAATGGAGCTAGGAGATATAGACAATGGAAGATGGAGGTGAGTATGGTGCTGTAGCAAAACTGATGGAGATGGTAGAAGAGGGGTTGGAGACGTGAGAAATGAAGAAGGAAAGAAGAGAATGTGAAGAAGGCTTAGTTAGTTTAGATATTAAAGTAAAAGTAAATAGTGATTTGCTTTGTCAATTTTCTATCTTATCAAATTAACAAGGGGGATGACTCATCCCTTATAAAAACTGGCCCCCATTATGTAATAAGGGGTATTTTAGTCTTTGTTGACCAATTAACTTACTTATATTGACTTATGTTATAAACTAGCTTAATTTAGTTACTATTCACAAAACAAGGCACATATTTGTGAAATTTTTGATTTCTCGTTGATTTAGACTTCTTAATGTGATACTAAGTAGTACACATGTTAATTAAAGAGTAATGATGGACATTTAGCCATTCAAAACCCATTTACAAGACAATTTTTCCAAAATGTGCTTTAAGACTCCTTAAAGCACATTTTGTGTTTTAACTTGTTTTCAAGCTTGGCTTTCTTTGGTAATTGGTTTAATATGTTCATTAACATATAAACAAGGTCTTGGTAAGCTTATTAGGTCTTAACCAAACTTATCCCAAGCATAGAGCACATTTTCGCCCATATTGACTTTAAGGTATTTATTTGTGTTTACTGTGGTTTAAATTGTTCACTAATGTAACACCCCCAAACACTGGCCTAGGAGTTAGGGGTATTACACGCCGCGTATTATTACATAATAACGCAAGGCTCTAACAAATGAACTTAAACAGATAATCAAACAAGGTCCAAAACGAATACTTGAATAAAGTATAATCAAATGATGTCGTAACATCCCGAAAGTTATTACAGAACCCACCAAAACGAATATCAAAAGCGGAAGCTAACTGAATAGGCCCAAAGGCTCAAAGTCAAATACAAAGTCTCAGAAGAACCGAAATAACAAGCAAGCTAAACTCCAGAAGCTGAGCAAGTGACCCTCGCTAATCAATCTGCAATGTTAGATAGAGTAGGGGAATGAGCAACCAACTATGCCCAGTAGATGACCAACTTCATCAACCAGCATGCTCAAAACATTTTAAGAATGTTAACAAATCAGAAGGAGTCGCAAGGAGTCCATAAACATGTCAGAGAACAGAAGCAGAAGTCCATACCATAAAGGACTAAACAGAATCAGAAGCAGACGGAATCAGAAAACAGAGCGGGACACTACTTGATCACGGCATACAGACAGAATGAGCAACCAGCTCGTGAACAGAACGAGGAAACCTCACTCGTAAACAGAACAGATGAAACACCTGTGAACAGAATGGGGAACATCACCCGTGAACAGAAGGATCCTACATAGCGCGCTACGAGACAGCGAGACCAGCCATCCAAAGGTTCAGACACAGAGATAACTAGGTCCCAAAACAGAAGCTTAAAATAGACAAGCACATGTGCACCAAAGGCACCAGAAAGCACATAAGTAGCTTGGAAATCAGAAGGGGAATCCAACCCCGCAAGCGGAAGTCAAAACAGAGCTCAAACGAGCAAATTATGGTCAAAATAGTAGCTCATCCGAACTTGTGTCCGGACATCAATGTTTGGACACAAGTCGAACCTTAAAACAGAGGCAGAGATAGAGGTGTCCGAACATCAAAGCTCGGACGGATGTTCGGACGTTCTTTGGAAATCAAACACGCGTAGGGTCCGAACATGTGTCCGAATGACAAAGTTCGGACACATGTCGAAGCAAAATCAGAAGAAGGGGATGAGTGTGTCCGAACTTCTGTCCGGACTTACAAGTTCGGACACCACTCGAGACTTGTAAGTCAGACTCGTCCTCGCACCCCGTCCGAACTTCAAAGCTCGGACGGAAGTTCGGACACGGTAAAAAGTTCAGAAATTCAAAGCGCAGAAGGGCTTGTCCGAACTTCCAAGGTCGGACGGAAGTTTGGACGCGCCGAAAAACTCAGAGAACAGAGGCGATTTTCACACAAACAGAGGCACCAAAACAATGTCAAAACATTACAAGTTTGCAGAAAACAACCTTGGGGGTTTGTAGGCATTAAAACAGCATTAAACAGACTGTTCACTATCATAATTCTTAGACAGATCACAACCAAAGTTCAGACCCGGAACGAAACTCCCCAAGGCCGAACACACTAATCGAATCCATCAGCCACCTACCTCAATAATCAGCAGACAAAACCCGAAATCTGAAGCAGCAGAACCCAGCCAACGCAGACACCAAA
The DNA here is from genome assembly GCA_023374045.1 of Limonium bicolor. Classification (NCBI taxonomy): domain Eukaryota; kingdom Viridiplantae; phylum Streptophyta; class Magnoliopsida; order Caryophyllales; family Plumbaginaceae; genus Limonium; species Limonium bicolor. The sequence continues at coordinate 79,617,572 of CM041777.1, read as the reverse complement.
ACGCAGACCGAAACGCAATTCCAATCAGCTACTGAATTCCAACAACAACGCAGGGAAGAGCCCTCAATCAGAAACACAAAATTGCTCAAACTGAAACTGTAATCCAAATACTGCAACACAATTCTCACCTGAATTCGACAACAAGGAGACCAACCGGAAGAAAACGAACCTAGACACGTAGAGGATTGAAGATTCTGACAATCGGATTGCAGAAGCAAAAATTAGAAAGAGGAAATTCCCAAAACCTAAACCTCAAAACTGAATTGTATTAACCATATACAATTCACAAACCTGATCACAATGAAGAAGACGAAGCAACCGCAGAATCCACCAACGGCACAGCACAACAAACGAATTAGCAAAGCGCACACGCAGGAGAGGAGGGATGCTCTGAAGAACAAGAGAAAGAAGGGAGAAAGGAGCGTCTGACAGTTCGCAACGCGGAACGGGAAATGAGATCGTGAATAGAGAGTGGGGAAAGGAAATACTGATTAAGGAAATTAATAGGTAGAAGTGCTAATCCTCACCTGAAATAAAATAAGAGAGGGGAAAAGACTCCTTCGTCCTTATCTTAAATCAAAAGGACTCCCATGTCTTAAAGAATTAAGCAATCCACACAATTAACCTGTGACGAAATAAAATGCAGCGAAAACTATGGGTTATAACATCACCTCCCCCTTAAAAGAATTTCGTCCTCGAAATTAAAACGTACCTACCGCTCGAAGAGGGCGGGAAACTTAGAACGCACTTCGCTTTCGACCTCCCAGGTCACCTCTTCCTCCGACTGACCCGACCACTACACCTTCACCAAGGGCATGGTCTTACTCCTGAGCTTGCGAACATCCCGGGCTAAAATCCTCAAAGGAACTACCTCGAACGTGAAGTCCTCCCTCAACTGAAGCGGACTGAAGTCAATCACATGCGACGGGTCCGGAATATACTTCCTCAGCATAGACACGTGGAACACACTTTGAACACCAGCCAACGATGGTGGCAAAGCCAAACGGTAGGCAACCGGTCCGATCCTCTCCAGGATCTCAAATGGACCCACAATGCGAGGGCTAAGCTTGCCTCTTTTCCCAAACCGAACAACTCCCCGAACTGGGGACACCTTCAGATACACATGGTCGCCCACCTCAAACTCTAGAGGTCGTCTCTTGTGATCGGTGTAACTCTTCTGACGACTCTGAGCCACAAGCAAGCGCTCCCTGATAGACTGAATCTTAGCTACAGCATCTTCAACCAAATCCGGCCCAACAACTGCCCTCTCCTTCAGATCATCCCAACAGATGGGTGATCTGCACCTCCTGCCATAAAAAGCCTCAAACGGGGCCATCCCGATACTAGTTTGGAAGCTGTTATTATACGCAAACTCTATCAGCGCCACGTGCTGATCCTAACTGCCTCCAAAGTCAAGTACACATGCTCTGAGCATGTCCTCAAGGACTTGATTCGTCCTCTCTGTCTGACCATCTGACTGAGGATGATACGCTGAACTGAAAGACAACTTCGTCCCCATAGCCTGATGCAAACTCTGCCAGAATCTGGATACGAAGCGCGGGTCTTTGTCAGACACAATAGAAGCAGGAACTCCATGAAGGCGCACTATCTCATCCATATACAACTGTGCCAGGTGATGCAAACTGAAAGTCTTCCTAACAGGCAAGAAATGAGCACTCTTCGTGAGTCTGTCCACTATCACCCAAACTGCATCAAAACCCCTCGGAGTCTTAGGCAGTCCCATAACGAAGTCCATACCGACGCTCTCCCACTTCCAATCCGGAACGGGAAGAGGCTGAAGCAAACCAGCTGGTCTCTGATGCTCGGCTTTGACCTGCTGACAGGTCTGACATCTGGATACAAAGTCTGAAATGTTCCTCTTCATGTTGCTCCACCAGAATGTCTCACATAGGTCCCGGTACATCTTCACACCTCCTGGGTGTACCGAGTATGGGGCTCCATGAGCCTCCTGCATGATCTCACGTCTCAAAGCGTCGTCTGCCGGCACACAAACACGGTCTCTGAACCTCAAGCAGCCATCCTCTGAAACTCTGAACTCAGACTCCTGACCAGAAGAGATACTCTCTCTGATCTTACACAAACCGACATCAAGCTCCTGACTGGCCTTGATCCGGTCGATCAAGGTAGGCTGAATCTGCAACGCTGCTAACATCCCAGATCTCTCTGGACGGACGACCCAGATACCCATACGCTGTAACTCGAGAGCAGACCTCTGCACCCCAGACAAAGCACAAACGGCTCCAGGCGGACCCCTCCTACTGAGCGCATCAGCAACCACATTCGCCCTACCCGGATGGTAGAGGATCTCCAAATCATAATCATGTAGCAACTCTAGCCACCTCCTCTGCCTCATGTTCAACTCCTTCTGAGTGAACAGATACTTGAGGCTCTTGTGGTCCGTATACACCTTGCACGCCGCTCCATACAGGTAGTGCCTCCAAATCTTCAACGCAAAGACCACAGCAGCTAACTCCAGGTCGTGGGTCGGATAGTTCTTCTCATATGGCTTAAGCTGACGGGAGCCATATGCTACTACCTTCCTCTGCTGCATCAGAACACACCCAATTCCCTTATGGGACGCATCACAGAAAACCTCCAGTCCGTCATTACCCTCTGGAAGGGTCAGAATCGGCGCAGACGTCAACCTCTTCTTCAGCTCCTGAAAGCACTGCTCACAGGCCTCGCTCCACTCAAACTTCACATCCTTCTGCAGCAGACGAGTCAAAGGAATCACTAGCTTGGAGAAGCCCTCCACAAACTTACGATAGTAGCCCGCTAGTCCAAGGAAGCTACGAATCTCTCCAACATTAGTAGGCCTGGCCCACTCAGTAATGGCTCTAATCTTCTCCGGATCTACGGAGATACCATCCTTGGAGACAACGTGTCCCAAGAATACCACCTGATCCAACCAGAACTCGCACTTCTTCAGCTTCGCATACAGCTCCTTCTCCCTCAGAGTCTGGAGAACAGTCCTCAAATGTTCCTCGTGCTCCTCAGCACTCTTGGAATACACCAAGATAACATCTATAAACACCATGACAAACTGGTCTAGGAAGGGCTTGAACACCCGGTTCATCATGTCCATAAACACAGAAGGCGCATTCGTCAGACCGAATGGCATCACTAGGAACTCGTAATGTCCATAACGAGTCTTGAAGGTGGACTTAGGCACGTAATCTGCCTTAATCCTCAGCTGATGATAACCGGACCTCAGATCGATCTTCGAAAACACCTTAGCTCCTGCTAACTGGTCGAACAAATCATCTATGCGCGGGAGAGGATACCTATTCTTAATGGTAACCTTGTTGAGCTCCCTGTAGTCAATGCACAAACGCATGCTATCGTCCTTCTTCTTAACAAATAACACTGGCGCTCCCCAAGGCGACACACTAGGGCGAATGAAGCCCTTATCCAACAACTCTTGCAACTGAACCTTCAATTCCTTGAGCTCAGCAGGCGCCATGCGGTATGGGGACTTAGAAATGGGCTGAGTCTCAGGTGCGAGCTCGATCGAGAACTCCACCTCTCTGATAGGGGGAAGCCCAGGTACGTCATCCTGGAACACATCTGGGAAGTCTCTAACCACTGGAATCTCCTCCAACTTCGCATCCTCGCGAACCTCAGGGATGTAACACAGATATGCCTGGCATCCCTTTCTCAGAAAGCGAAATGCCTGCATAGCTGATATGACTGGCGGCGAGCACGGGAGTCCATTCCCTGCTACAACTAGGCGGGGCTGACCCGGCTCCTCAAAAGTGACTCTCGAAGCAGCACAATCAATGTGGGCATGGTGCGCAGCAAGCCAATCCATGCCCAGAATCACATCAAAATTTGTCATCTCCATCGGGATGAGGTCAGCACACAGAATCCTATCCTTGACTAACACAGGACTAGCTTTACAAACAGAATTCAAAAGAATAGAAGAGTCCCTAACCAATGGACTATGCACACATAACTCAACACCCAGAGGCACAACAGGCAAACCGAGCTCACCCACTAACTCAGCAGAAATAAAAGAGTGGGTGGCTCCAGAGTCCAACAAACAGAAGACAGAACTGGAAGACAGCTGGAGAATACCTGTGACTACTCTGTCAGTCAATCGGTCTCTCTCTCCAGCCATCGCGTACACTCTGGTCTGGCCCTGGGGCTTCTTCTGCTTAGCCCGATCTCGATCTCTAGACCCAGATGTAGATCCTCCAGCTCCACCTCCAGAGCTACCCCTGCTCCTCTCAGCCCGAGGGCAGTCTGCTATCCTATGCTCCAAGGACCCACACTTGAAGCAGGCTCCGGACTTCCTGTAGCAGTCCTGGCCTCGGTGAAACTTGCCACAGACTTGGCACTTCGGGGCAGGCGCTGACGTAGACGAACCACCTCTATCTCTCGAACGGTCCCCAGAACGGTCTCCAGCTCGGTCTCCAGTAGGCTGCTTCTTCTGAGAAGCAGACTGATCCCTCCTATCACTCTCGTCGGACCTCTGCTTCCTCTTCTGATCCTTCCCTCCAGACTGGCGGCCCCTCAAATCAGCCTCTACCAACAGGGCGACATCAGCAACGTCCCTGAAGGTCTTGTGACGCAGCGGCGTCACAGCAGAGCGAATGTCCGGCCTCAAACCGCTCTCAAACTTCCTGGCCTTCCTATGCTCGTCTGGCTCAGGTGCAAACTTTGACAGGCTGATAAACTTACGAACATACTCCTCAACGCTCATGTCCCGACCCTGGCGTAGTCGGTTATACTCCAGAATGTGCTGATCCTTATAGACGTCGGGGTAGAACTGTTTGTTGAATTCCCCAGTGAACTGCTCCCACGTCCAAGGATGTGGAAAGTTCCCCATCACAGACCTCCACCATTCTTTAGCCTCGGCCTTGAAAAGGAAGGTGGCAAAGTCGACCTTCTGCTCCTCCTCGGAGCCCATGACTCGCAGCAAGTCCTCGACCTCAGTCAACCAATGACTAGCCTCCTGGGGGTCTCCTGCCCCATCGAACGACGGCGGCTTCAGCTTCATGAACTCCTGAAGTGCCTTCACATTCCGGCCTCCAGCATCAGCCCCAGCTGGGCCTGCTCTGCCAACTGGTCCTCCTCCAGCTGGTCCACCCCCTGCAGCCATGGTCTGCATGAGCTGCATCATAAACTGCTGAACAGCATCAGCAACATTTCCTGGAGCCCTTCTTGGCGGCATTCTGAAAGTCCAACAGCAAGAAGTTAGACTCAGACACTAGCACTGACATTTCTGACTGACTGGCTAACCTAAAATCCCAGCAGATTAGAACCTAGAGCTCTGATACCACTAAATGTAACACCCCCAAACACTAGCCTAGGAGTTAGGTGTATTACACGCCGCGTATTATTACGTAATAACGCAAGGCTCTAACAAATGAACTTAAACAGATAATCAAACAAGGCCCAAAACGAATACTTGAATAAAGTATAATCAAATGATGTCGTAACATCCCGAAAGTTATTACAGAACCCACCAAAACGAATATCAAAAGCAGAAGCTAACTGAATAGGCCCAAAGGCTCAAAGTCAAATACAAAGTCTCAAAAGAACCGAAATAACAAGCAAGCTAAACTCCAGAAGCTGAGCAAGTGACCCTCGCTGATCAATCTGCAATGTTAGATAGAGTAGGGGAATGAGCAACAACTATGCCCAGTAGATACCAACTTCAACCAGCATGCTCAAAACATTTTAAGAATGTTAACAAATCAGAAGGAGTCGCAAGGAGTCCATAAACATGTCAGAGAACAGAAGCAGAAGTCCATGCCATAAAGGAATTAACAAAATCAGAAGCAGACAGAATCAGAAAATAGAGCGGGACACTAGTTGATCACGGCATACAGATAGAACGAGCAACCATCTCGTGAACAGAACGAGGAAACCTCACTCGTAAATAGAACAGATGAAACACCTGTGAACAGAACGGGGAACATCACCCGTGAACAGAAGGATCCTACATAGCGCGCTACGAGACAGCGAGACCAGCCATCCAAAGGTTCAGACACAGAGATAACTAGGTCCCAAAACAGAAGCTTAAAATAGACAAGCACATGTGCGCCAAAGGCACCAGAAAGCACTTAAGTAGCTTGGAAATCAGAAGGGGAATCCAACCCCGCAAGCAAAAGTCAAAACAGAGCTCAAACGAGCAAATTATGGTCAAATTAGTAGCTCGTCCGAACTTGTGTCCGGACATCAATGTTCGGACACAAGTCCAACCTTAAAACAGAGGCAGAGACAGAGGTGTCCGAACATCAAAGCTCGGACGGATGTTCGGACGTTCTTCGGAAATAAACACGCGTAGGGTCCGAACATGTGTCCGAATGACAAAGTTCAGACACATGTCGAAGCAAAATCAGAAGAAGGGGATGAGTGTGTCCGAACTTCTGTCCGGACTTACAAGTTCGGACACCACTCGAGACTTGTAAGTCAGACTCGTCCTTGCACCCCGTCCAAACTTCAAAGCTCGGACGGAAGTTCGGACACGGTAAAAAGTTCAGAAATTCAAAGCGCAAAAAGGCTTGTCCGAACTTCCAAGGTTGGATGGTAGTTCGGACGCGCCGAAAAACTCAGAGAACAGAGATGATTTTCACACAAATAGAGGCACCAAAACAATGTCAAAACATTACAAGTTTGCAGAAAACAACCTTGGGGGTTTGTAGGTGTAACACCCCAACTCAATCGAGATGTGGTCTCGCAACTTAACAGTATATATATAAACATGTCACAGCGGAATTCTTTACAATCCAGGACCTTGCCACGGTCTGACTACAGAATATACCGAACATTAGTACATAACAACCTTAACCAATTACATATTCTTCTTACAATCCTCTCACATCCTATAAATCTTATTAACTCAATTGCCATACGAGTGTACATGCACAACTCGTAGGCCACACTTAATCCTTAAAACTTGTATCCTCTTCTTACTCTCGCAACGGCCGCCTCCTGATGTACACCTGTGTAGTAAACAACATTCTTAAATCGTTGGGGATGTAGGGTTGATCCCCCCACGCCATCTTAAAGCCACCTACCTTGGACTGGATGTCCAATGTAGCCGAGCCGGCCAACCGACCCAAGGCTACTAGTCCGAGGACTAGTCCTTAATCGGAAGTCGAATCTGCTATAGATACCGACCCCCTTTTCTTAGCATGCATGACCGGAGATCGGTCCCGGGTTTCCTCACTCAAGTTCCAGTTAGTAGTAGTCTCAAGACCATGTTTGTTGGTTAACCTCTTTCGGTTTATATCGTCCCTTATTAGGGAGCGTTCCTTAGTCTCACTCAATTCCTTACTAAACATTGGTTAGTAAGTTCTCACGGTATGTTGTGTTAGTTTTCAAACATCACACAACAATACAATAAATATAATATATTCCGGTTGCATGCTTTATCTTGTTTAGTGAGCACACAAAAAGAAATAGCACACAAGCGGAGGGACACCTCGTTAGCAAGCAGGTCACAAGAGAACTGTACCATTCACCGTTGGCCACTCAGTTGCTTAATCTCTTCCGGAGTCCAATTTCCAAGTCCTAAAACATTCATTCAGTTTTTGGTTGTTAATCACTTAACTTAGTCCAACTTACTTAACTTACTTCACTTACTTAACCCTTAATGATTCCAACCTAACACCTCTTAAGTCTTACAACTTACTCTTACAAACTTAATCTTAAACTTTTAAGTTTATTCTTAACTTAATCCCTTAGGTCTTTATACCTCTAATCATCATTGCCCCCTTAATGGGGTACCATCAATACCACTAAACTCTCTTAGGGTGTCTTTCTCTTTTTTTTTTAAGTCTTAAGGGTCGACCGACCCACCGACCGACCCAACCCCTGGGTCGGTCCATTACAAAAACTTTTCCGTCTTTTGAAACCCATCCGTCCGACCCAGAGCTAGACCGACCGACCCAAACCCTCTGGGTCGGTCCATTACAGAACCCATTTCCTACGTTAGATTTCTGCCCGACCGACCCAAAGCTAAGCCGACCGACCTAAACCCTCTGGGTCGGTCCAGTCCAGAGACATTCCGGCTGGCTCAACATGGCCCGACCGACCCAAAACTGGGTCGGACCCTAGGTCGGTCCACTACAGATTTTTCTCTTAAATTGTTCTTCAATTCCAAACTCTTCCACAAGTGTCCTAATAGGTCCAACACCATCTTGGCACATTAATCCCACCTTATAACCTCCACCAAACTCATCAGAACAACTTGCAAAGATCTTCTCAAACATTTACTCAATTCTTGCAAGAAATTCCTAACACTTATCAACTAATTCCTTATTTCTCTAACATGCGCATTTTATCTAAAACTTCAACTAACCAAAGTGTTCCTTTCCTACCCATATAACTCCTCCTTAACATCATTGCACTCCATCTTTGATTGTTAAACCTTCCAAGGTCATCTTGCATGTCCATGCACAATTTTCCCTTCTTTCCTTTGGTTACTCATCACTCTTAAACTCTTAAGCTTGCTTATACATTTCTTTCCATTATCTTAATATCTTGACATTGTTCTTCATTTACCTTAACCATGCAACACCCTCCTTAGTCATTTCCACTTCTCTTATGCAACTTACTCACCATTCTCATGATCATACCCTCTTATACAAACTTCTCGAACTCTCACTATTCTTCTCTTAGTTCATACCTAAATCATCTCAAAGCATTACACAACATTTCCTCCAGATTTGCACAAGTCTTACCATTCCTCATACCATGACTTTGGTGTGTTCAATGCACCCATCTAAACTCTAATTTTCTCATAGACATCTCTAGGTCATTCTAAACCTCAAGAACTCCTTAGTTAGCTCATTTCCACTCAAATTCCTCATAGTGACTCCTAGTCAATCCTAGGTCATATTAATTCTCCACCATCACCTAAACACTTATTTTCTACTCAAATTTCGCCATAGCTCCTCTAGTATATTATCATGCCTAAACACATTATTTTTCCTCATTCAACCATCTCACACACATCAAGTTCTTCTCATCATATCTCATCACCCAAACCAACTCATTCACAACAAACTCAATGTATTGCAATAATCTTAAATTGCATAGCACTAAGGCTCTTAAATGACATGGCTCTTAGGCCCTTAAATGACTTAAACATAAACACTGAATTTCCCACATAAAAGCTTTCAACCTGCAAATACACCCATCAATCTCATAGTAATTATAATGCTCTTAAAATCCTCCTTAAACTTATATTACTAACTCATTCCCATTGGCTCCTTAGTCACAAGTTCACAAGCTTATTTAAGTTCTTTTTCTTAGGTTATATAACCCAATACAATGTAGGCTCTAAGCCACATTGGTATCCACCTAAACTCATCCCTTAAACTTAAACCACCATTATGTAAGCATTTTACCTTGTTTTCTCAAGCTTATCTTAACTTCCTCCTTAGACCTTCTTCTTGCATGAATCTCGGCCATCACTTAAATTCCCCTTGCCAATGTTCTAATAAATATTCAATGACTCATATGAGCACTAAACAATACACTAACCTCAAGGAATGAAAACCTAGTTTAGAAATGTGTTCTAAGGCATAAAAGTGGATGATTACCTTTGAAGTCTCAAGGTAGACTTTGGCATTGAATGAAATAGGACCTCCACTAGTCCTTGGTGAATAAATCAAGCTAGAACAAGGGATAAAAACATAGCCCCATGAGAAGGAATTTTCGGCCATATAAGGAAGATGATGGAAACTTGGTTTTTCTTACATTTTCTTTACCTTAAGAGAATGGAGAAGCTAATGAGCTCTTCAAACTTGATTTTCCTCCATCAATGGAGTTTTCTCATGGCACCAAACTTGAGGTTTGCAAGATTTGAAAAGATAGAAAGATAGGTCTTGGCCTAACTAAGAGAAATATGTGTTTAGTTTTTGATTTGGAGCTAAAATGAGTAAGTTGTTGCCAAAGCAAGGTGGTGGTGCCATGGGTGCTGCTCCTACGTGAATGAAGGGAGGAGGAAGATGGTGAAATCGTTGGAAGAAGAGAAATGAAGAGAGAGAAGAAGAAAGGTGGCTAATATAAGATATTTTCTTTAATAAAGCAAATAGTACTCTTTTACTTATCTCTTCTTTTCTTCCTTATTTGACTACTTATGGTGACTCATCCTCCTTTAGAAAACCGGCCCCTATCTTAAATAAGGCTAGTCATGGTCTTTGTTGACCAACTAATTAGCTTATATTGATTAAAACTTAAACTAGTCACTATTTGGCACTATTCACTAATTAGTGCACATATTTCTGAAATTTTTTATTTCCCATTGATTTAGGCTTCCTAATGTGATACTAATTAGTACAAATGTTGATTAAAGAGTAATGATGGAAATTTAGCCACTCAAAACTCAATTCTAAGACAATTTCTCAAAAATGTGCTTTAAGACTTCTTAAAGCACATTTTGTGTTTTATCTTGTTTTCAAGCTTGGTTTTCTTTGGTAATTGGTTTCAAATGACCATTTGAATATTACTAAGGTCTTTTCATGATATTTGGTTACTCACCCAAGTCTCTCCAAGCTTAGAGCACATTTTTGCCCTAATTGCCCTTAAGGCACTTTTTGTGTTTTCCTTGGTTTAAATTGTCTACCAATCTTTCTAAGGCATATTTTAGCCTTTCTACATCATGATTTGATGTTTACTTAGCATAATTAGGTTTGGGGTATTTCAATCTACCCCCCTTAAAAGAACTTTGTCCCCAAAGTTCCCATGCATCTTATCTCATTAGAATACATGTATTACCTCATTCCTTAGATCATATAGATCATACTTATGTATACTTAAACTCATTGAATCCTTAAGTCCACCATATTCTTATACTTAAATATCACACAACATGCTTAAGCATGTGTAGCACTCAAAATTCCTTTTGTTCCTTTTTGATGATTAAAACATTCACATAACTTCCAACGTATTCTCCCATGTCACCGGTCCGTAGACAATGGCTCATTCGTCCTCGTCACCATGGGCCAGAATACAAAACACGCTGCTCTCCCCATGTCACCGGTCCGAAGACAAAGGCTTGTGCCTCCTCGACTTCATGAGCGAGACTCAGTAAGAAGGTAATCTTTTTTACGAGGTCATGTGAGGAATAATTCCTCTAATTAAAAATACAATCAACTCCAATTCTATTTTATCCTAAGGCCTCTATCCATAGTGCGATTTAGTTGTGACCACTGGTAGGGAGTTTTAGGAATCATCCTACCCTGATGTGATCAGCATCAGTGTAAAACTATCCTTCCACCCCAATTTGTGTTCGGTTTCCCTTGATCCCTAGAAAATCAAGTTCCACCTCCCACGTCATTTCCAAACATCAGATAATTCACTCATGTCCAATTTTCTATCTTTTTAGTTCTTCTAATCATAATCAATACATCTCCAAAGTGTGGACTCAGTCCATCCAAACATTCCCGATTCATCTCTTAGTAATTACCTCAAGATCTAAATTCCTACTAAGTTCTATAACTGTCCTATACCAATTCTCGCCATCTTATACCTCATAGAATTACAATTTCCTTCCTCATACTCATATCAAATAATATCTCATAGTGTTATCTTATTCATATCTCACACATAGTCTCATATCGACTCATACCTCATATATATTCCTTATTTCTTAAATCTCCTTATTCTTCTTCCTTAATTCTCTTAACTTGTACTCACACCGGAGTTAACAAGATAAGTACTTAATATGTATGGTATTCACATCTTCTGTGTGCAATAACCATGATTTATCTCAAAATGTTTATGTAAAACATATTCTCAAATTATTTTGTTCTATGCACACCGTAGTTTATGTACTCAGTACACAAACATACGCTAAGCGGTTTTCGCTCTACCCCCCTTAAAATGGATTACGCCCACGTAATCAACATTATATCATCCTTGAACATAAGTTCAAGATGTCTAATTCTTACCAAGCATTCTAGCTTTCATGTCATCTATCTCACTTACCATTCGATCAGAGGGTCATAGCAATGCTAATGACCTAGTCTCTGCATCGAGGATTCTTAACGGTACTTATACCATATTCTTAACTTAGTTTGGTCTAATCTCAAAGGTAGTGATCTGCTAGCTTCCGCTGCACCACTCTGATGTTCTTAGGCTTAGCTGCCTCACTTATCTTTTTACAGTATTGTATATCCTTCAGCCTCCTTACAGTTTAGGAATATTGGTCTCTCAATGGACACGTGTTATCTTTATATATACACGGCCTTAATGAGTTGTAACTCATCTATCTATTCTCCTTGAAGATCTTATGCTCATACTCTTAGTATTTTCCTCGAATGTCTAAATCGTTCTCTCCAATTGACCTTTGGTCTGAGGATGATTCCTAATCTGAAACTACTGTTTAGTGCTTATTTCACTTTACAGTTTAATCTTTTTCGTCTTAAGACACGTCCTATGTCCATACTTAACAATCCGTGCTTCTCGCACTTCATAGTCCTTAATTATTTGTTCTCTGGTTCCTCTGTGTTGCTGGTTCAACTGAATTCTTCTCTTTGACTGTCTGTGGTAGTAGCTGCTCTCGTGTGATCTTGTGTCGTTGTCCATGTTACGGAGTCGACTACCTCCCGTGTTCCCTACACTACTCGTCTACATGCATGGGGTACCTTACTGGTACATTACTACTTACCCAACCAACTCATAAATGAGCGTGTCGGGCCTGCAAGCCCCTGTGGGGTGCAGTCGTCCCACGTCTCGTTTTAGTAAACTCATAGTGTCCGTCACACGTTTAGCTATTGCTAATTATGAAGTATTCTGTTGTCGATCTCCTCTTTCATCGTTCCGTAATAACATTTATTGTTCTTCTTGAAGTTAATCAAGGGAAGTCCATTTACCGTGTTCTTGGTTATGGTATGCTCCAGCTGCTTTCTGTATTCCGTACTGATTTGGTCTCTTAAAAATTGAGGTCTCTTTCCGTAGAGCCTCTTATATTGTTTCTCATATTTGTTCTACTAGGAATGCACTTCTAGTTCCATGAGGAATGGGTAGTGTGCTTCCTGTGAAATCTTACCTAGCCAAGTCCAGACTACTGGCATCAATGCTCAGTTCGTCTACCATCTTATTTCCTTACTTATACTGATCTTAACTCATAAATCTAATTGCCTCAGTGTCAATATTTGACGGCTCATACATAATGGTCGCCTTACCGCGTACCATGACTCAATCCACTTATCTAACTATTGTGCTCACGACCACTACTATCGTGGTAGTTGGCCCTCACAATGTTGCCCATTAATGGTGCAACCCCTTATTCACTTATTCTCATGTCTTACCTTATACTCAATCCCTTCTTGGTTTAAACACACTGGGACTTCTCTCATTCCGGTGTATGGCGGTTGTCATACCGTGCTGTAAAATAGTTAACTCTTGATATGAAGATGTTCTGCTCCAATCTCAGATTCATAAGTAGGCTAATTTCTTTCGCTTTCTTTCATCCTTATGACATTGCTTACCATATAATTTAACCGGTTCCTGAAGAAGTCATTCACTGAATCATAAGCTCTTCGGAGCATTGATTAATTGACGTGCCATAATGTGCAGTCACAATGTTTATCTCTGACCATTACTAATTCTTACATCCTGAGTGTTGGATATGGGGTCTATCTGTGCGACCTTCCTTATTACTCAAGTGTATCTGGTATGTTCTAAGGTAATCTCAAGGTTCATAGTTTCCATTTTCTAAATACAGTGTATTTTATCTCTAATATATGAAAGCCCTCTTGAGGGGTTCATTCCCACTCATGGCCTCACAACAAGGAGAGGTATCCCCACCCTAAAGGCATGGTTCGTTCTCCGCCCCTGTCCTTAGCATTATCTCAATATTCTCATTGGTACCCTTTCTTGGTAATGTTCTTCCCAATCTAAGTTGTAGGTTTGGTAACCGTTCATATCTACAAATTGTAGTCCCTTCGTGGCTTAAACAAGCTCTCTTATAACTTACTGCGCCTCGGGCTCTGATGTGGTTAACATCCTTGGCTCGTAGGCTCTTAATGCTTAATGTCTCAGTTCATTATTTGTAATCTTACTCATCTGTAGGTCATCCCTATAAGATCCTGGTTCTTTGAGCACTATCCACCGTTAGGTTACATACTAAATGTAGTATCGGGTTTCATGATAAGTTGCTGCATCCTGCATCCTGCTTCCTGCTAGGGAAGTTGTTCTGGTGATCTGAGGTTACTTAATGTCTTTGACAATACTATCATTTTACTAGACTTATGTCTTTTAATAGTCAAGGTTAGGTTCGTATTAGGCGTTTGCCTTACGGTGTCCAAGTTGGATATCATCCTGTCATCTTATACTCCCATCTCAACGCTTCGTTCAACTTCCGTTGACTATGCCACCCGTTGATGATCAATCATACTTGGGTGTTAATGAGTTAAACAAACAGTGTTAACTGTCATTCATCAGTTGTTCGACTCGACTTTGCCCGCTCTGTGGGGGTAGTCCTCTGAGCTTTCCTTTTTCCAGGGTTGTACGACTTTAATCCTTAGTAGGTTATAGCTTACGTTTATTTCTTTTATTCTTGATTTCTGGGTTTTCCAACATCTTCATTGAAGAATGTTGTTATTGGTATCCTTAATGGTCACTCTGGGAGTCTTATCCCGTTTTCGTTGTAAGTCAATGCTTCAACAGTCTCAATAGTATCTTATAATACATCCCTTGTATATCATTGCTTATGTAATGCTTTTGCTCGCATTTCCGAGCGATCTCTTAGGTTTTCCCCTTGGAGTTCGGGATTGTGTTCTTATCGTACTGTCGGTTGTTATTATAGTGGTTTATACCGTTGCTAATATTTATACGGTTTAATACTTTGTCCAGGTTCTGCTCCCAGCAGACTGGTGTGTCATCTCATCTCATCATGGTCAGGCCGTCGGGCCTTCCCAAGGTATTATTTTTCTTCTGTTCTTATGGATTTACAATCCGTATTAATATATGCTACAACTGTAGCGTTCTCCTTTTAGCCTGATGGCTTTTCGTGTGGCTTAACCGTGGTAGCACTTGCTATGGCAAGTGCGCCATGCAGGATGGGTTATTGGTACAAAGTACATCGGTAGTGACACTTCCTTCTAATTTCAATGTAATTGGTAGTCCTCGGGACTCCTTCGATAATCTCTTATTTTGGATAACCGTCCATCCGGCAGTTTCCTTGTTATTTGACAGTACTGTCATCTACCAGGGCGTTCCTCTTCCTGAGGGAACCCCTTAATACTTTCTTATGTCTTAATCCTCGCTCTTGTCTCCACACATTTTGTTGTGGTTACTGAGTAATGATTCTCCTTTAGGCACTACATCGTAGTCTTATTTCGGTACACAATTTATATGAGTTCCTATCGTCGTCCGCATTATGTCGGGCAGGTTTGCAACCTTTTTCATTGTATGGGGTTTGGAGTTCCCGGTTCTTAACTGGACCTTCCAGTAATCTCAATCCTCATGCTCTGTATTATCCTACTGTTATGCTCCTTCGGACCACTATCCGGTACTCATGTCGCTTCCCTTTTTCTTTCTATTGCACCCGTAGTGCTTTCCTTATCATTGGTATTGCGGGTTATTTCGACTGCGTAGCATGTCGACCCATGTTACCGGTAATTACCGTTCCCTTATTGATAGAATTCCATGGGTAGCGCCTGATTCTCTGTTGCGCTCCATTAAAAACCTCCAAGTTCTCCATAACTGTTGCACAACAAGTTGTTTCTTGTACTGCTTATTGTTAGCTAACTGCCAGATCGGGTTTCCCGAGTAAGAGAAGGCTTTCTTCTCTCTGACGTTTGTTCCACATATTTAGGGTTAGGGATGTGGAGGGCGGGTCTAGGTACTATGGATATCCGGTAAGCACCGGGAAGTCCTGACTAACGCACCTCTCACTCTATCTCTCAACCCTTAACCCATAACTCAATCTCAACCTCAACATTTTCCTAAGTTCGGTATTTCTTGTCTTCAGAGCGTAACTACGCTCTGATACCACTTTTGTAACACCATAACTCAATCCAGATGTGGTCTCGCAACTTAACAGTATATATATAAACATGTCACAGCGGAATTCTTTACAATCCAGGACCTTGCCACGGTCTGACTACAGAATATACCGAACATTAGTACATAACAACCTTAACCAAATACATATTCTTCTTACAATCCTCTCACATCCTATACATCTTACTAACTCAATTGCCATACAAGTGTACATGCACAACTCGTAGGCCACACTTAATCCTTAACACTTGTATCCTCTTCTTACTCTCGCGACGGCCGCCTCCTGGTGTACACCTGTGTAGTAAAAACAGCCCCCAAAGGGGGTCAGCACGAATGCTGGTACGATCCCCTCATGGCCTCCAAGCTAACGTGGCTACGACGACTAATTGTCGATAGCATGGAGGTTGATTATAAGCACAACATAATAGTAAATGCTGTAAACAACAATCCAAATATGAACAATCAAAGTTCACACACAATGAACGACTTAAATGCGTTCCCTTAATTAGAGAGTTAGTTATTTAACTCCTTAAGTAATGTTCCCTCTTAATCTTAGTCCATCCTTATATCACCTCAATCTTAGTCTAAGAAACAACCATCCTTTAATAAGGAGTGGATGTAGCTTAACTTAATCTTATAATACAAACCATCCTTTTAAGAGGAATGGTTGCAACTTATCTTAACCTTACCTTATGTATGCCAACCGTTCCTCATTGGGAACAGGTTAGCCCTTAGTTCGTTGTTTATTTTTGTAGGGCTTGGTTAACCCTAGCCAGCAGCAGGACACTTACCGGCAATAAACAACATTCTTAAATCGTTGGGGATGTAGGCTTGATCCCCCCACGCCATCTTAAAGCCACCTACCTTGGACTGGATGTCCAATGTAGCCGAGCCGGCCAACCGACCCAAGGCTACTAGTCCGAGGACTAGTCCTTAATCGGAAGTCGAATCTGCTATAGATACCGACCCCTTTTCTTAGCATGCATGACCGGAGATCGGTCCCGGGTTTCCTCACTCATGTTCCAGTTAGTAGTAGTCTCAAGACCATGTTTGTTGGTTAACCTCTTTCGGTTTATATCGTCCCTTATTAGGGAGCGTTCCTTAGTCTCACTCAATTCCTTACTAAACATTGGTTAGTAAGTTCTCACGGTATGTTGTGTTAGTTTTCAAACATCACACAACAATACAATAAATATAATATATTCCGGTTGCATGCTTTATCTTGTTTAGTGAGCACACAAAAAGAAATAGCACACAAGCCGAGGGACACCTCGTTAGCAAGCAGGTCACAAGAGAACTGTACCGTTCACCGTTGGCCGTTCAGTTGCTTAATCTCTTCCGGAGTCCAATTTCCAAGTCCTAAAACATTCATTCAGTTTTAGGTTGTTAATCACTTAACTTAGTCCAACTTACTTAACTTACTTCACTTACTTAACCCTTAATGATTCCAACCTAACACCTCTTAAGTCTTACAACTTACTCTTACAAACTTAATCTTAAACTTTTAAGTTTATTCTTAACTTAATCCCTTAGGTCTTTATACCTCTAATCATCATTGCCCCCTTAATGGGGTACCATCGATACCACTAAACTCTCTTAGGGTTTCTTTCTTTTTTTTTTAAGTCTTAAGGGTCGACCGACCCACCGACCGACCCAACCCCTGGGTCGGTCCATTACAGAAACTTTTCCGTCTTTTGAAACCCATCCGTCCGACCCAGAGCTAGACCGACCGACCCAAACCCTCTGGGTCGGTCCATTACAGAACCCATTTCCTACGTTAGATTTCTGCCCGACCGACCCAAAGCTAAGCCGACCGACCCAAACCCTCTGGGTCGGTCCAGTCCAGAGACATTCCGGCTGGCTCAACATGGCCCGACCGACCCAAAACTGGGTTGGACCCTGGGTCGGTCCACTACAGATTTTTCTCTTAAATTGTTCTTCAATTCCAAACTCTTCCACAAGTGTCCTAATAGTTCCAACACCATCTTGGCACATTAAACCACCTTATAACCTCCACCAAACTCATCAGAACAACTTCCAAAGATCTTCTCAAACATTTACTCAATTCTTGCAAGAAATTCCTAACACTTATCAACTAATTCCTTATTTCTCTAACATGTGCATTTTATCTAAAACTTCAACTAACCAAAGTGTTCCTTTCCTACCCATATAACTCCTCCTTAACATCATTGCACTCCATCTTTGCTTGTTAAACCTTCCAAGGTCATCTTGCATGTCCATGCACAATTTTCCCTTCTTTCCTTTGGTTACTCATCACTCTTAAACTCTTAAGCTTGCTTATACATTTCTTTCCATTATCTTAATACCTTGACATTGTTCTTCATTTACCTTAACCATGCAACACCCTCCTTAGTCATTTCCACTTCTCTTATGCAACTTACTCACCATTCTCATGATCATACCCTCTTATACAAACTTCTCGAACTCTCACTGTTCTTCTCTTAGTTCATACCTAAATCATCTCAAAGCATTACACAACATTTCCTCCAGATTTGCACAAGTCTTACCATTCCTCATACCATGACTTTGGTGTGTTCAATGCACCCATCTAAACTCTAATTTCCTCATAGACATCTCTAGGTCATTCTAAACCTCAAGAACTCCTTAGTTAGCTCATTTCCACTCAAATTCCTCATAGTGACTCCTAGTCAATCCTAGGTCATATTAATTCTCCACCATCACCTAAACACTTATTTTCTACTCAAATTTCGCCATAGCTCCTCTAGTATATTATCATGCCTAAACACATTATTTTTCCTCATTCAACCATCTCACACACATCAAGTTCTTCTCATCATATCTCATCACCCAAACCAACTCATTCACAACAAACTCAATATATTGCAATAATCTTAAATTGCATAGCGCTAAGGCTCTTAAATGACATGGCTCTTAGGCCCTTAAATGACTTAAACATAAACACTGAATTTCCCACATATAAAAGCTTTCAACCTGCAAATACACCCATCAATCTCATAGTAATTATAATGCTCTTAAAATCCTCCTTAAACTTATATTACTAACTCATTCCCATTGGCTCCTTAGTCACAAGTTCACAAGCTTATTTAAGTTCTTTTTCTTAGGTTATATAACCCAATACACAATGTAGGCTCTAAGCCACATTGGTATCCACCTAAACTCATCCCTTAAACTTAAACCACCATTAGGTAAGCATTTTACCTTGTTTTCTCAAGCTTATCTTAACTTCCTCCTTAGACCTTCTTCTTGCATGAATCTCGGCCATCACTTAAATTCCCCTTGCCAATGTTCTAATCAATATTCAATGACTCATATGAGCACTAAACAATACACTAACCTCAAGGAATGAAAACCTAGGTTAGAAATGTGTTCTAAGGCATAAAAGTGGATGATTACCTTTGAAGTCTCAAGGTAGACTTTGGCATTGAATGAAATAGGACCTCCACTAGTCCTTGGTGAATAAATCAAGCTATAACAAGGGATAAAAACATAGCCCCATGAGAAGGAATTTTCGGCCATATAAGGAAGATGATGGAAACTTGGTTTTTCTTACATTTTCTTTACCTTAAGAGAATGGAGAAGCTAATGAGCTCTTCAAACTTGATTTTCCTCCATCAATGGAGTTTTCTCATGGCACCAAACTTGAGCTTTGCAAGATTTGAAAAGATAGAAAGATAGGTCTTGGCCTAACTAAGAGAAATATGTGTTTAGTTTTTGATTTGGAGCTAAAATGAGTAAGTTGTTGCCAAAGCAAGGTGGTGGTGCCATGGGTGCTGCTCCTACGTGAATGAAGGGAGGAGGAAGATGGTGAAATCGTTGGAAGAAGAGAAATGAAGAGAGAGAAGAAGAAAGGTGGCTAATATAAGATATTTGCTTTAATAAAGCAAATAGTACTCTTTTACTTATCTCTTCTTTTCTTCCTTATTTGACTACTTATGGTGACTCATCCTCCTTTAGAAAACCGCCCCTATCTTAAATAAGGCTAGTCATGGTCTTTGTTGACCAACTAATTAGCTTATATTGATTAAAACTTAAACTAGTCACTATTTGGCACTATTCACTAATTAGTGCACATATTTCTGAAATTTTTGATTTCCCATTGATTTAGGTTCCTAATGTGATACTAATTAGTACAATGTTGATTAAAGAGTAATGATGGAAATTTAGCCACTCAAAACTCAATTCTAAGACAATTTCTCAAAAATGTGCTTTAAGACTTCTTAAAGCACATTTTGTGTTTTATCTTGTTTTCAAGCTTGGTTTTCTTTGGTAATTGGTTTCAAATGACCATTAGAATATTACTAAGGTTTGTCATGATATTTGGGTACTCACCCAAGTCTCTCCAAGCTTAGAGCACATTTTTGCCCTAATTGCCCTTAAGGCACTTTTTTGTGTTTTCCTTGGTTTAAATTGTCTACCAATCTTTCTAAGGCATATTTTAGCCTTTCTACATCATGATTTGATGTTTACTTAGCATAATTAGGTTTGGGGTATTTCAATCTACCCCCCTTAAAAGAACTTTGTCCCCAAAGTTCCCATGCATCTTATCTCATTAGAATACATGTATTACCTCATTCCTTAGATCATATAGATCATACTTATGTATACTTAAACTCATTGAATCCTTAAGTCCACCATATTCTTATACTTAAATATCACACAACATGCTTAAGCATGTGTAGCACTCAAAATTCCTTTTGTTCCTTTTTGATGATTAAAACATTCACATAACTTCCAACGTATTCTCCCATGTCACCGGTCCGTAGACAATGGCTCATTCGTCCTCGTCACCATGGGCCAGAATACAAAACACGCTGCTCCCCATGTCACCGGTCCGAAGACAAAGGCTTGTGCCTCCTCGACTTCATGGGCGAGACTCAGTAAGAAGGTAATCTTTTACGAGGTCATGTGAGGAATAATTCCTCTAATTAAAAATACAATCAACTCCAATTCTATTTTATCCTAAGGCCTCTATCCATAGTGTGATTTAGTTGTGACCACTGGTAGGGAGTTTCAGGAATCATCCTACCCTGATGTGATCAGCATCAGTGTAAAACTATCCTTCCACCCCAATTTGTGTTAGGTTTCCCTTGATCCCTAGAAAATCAAGTTCCACCTCCCACGTCATTTCAAACATGATAATTCACTCATGTCCAATTTTCTATCTTTTTAGTTCTTCTAATCATAATCAATACATCTCCAAAGTGTGGACTCAGTCCATCCAAACATTCCCGATTCATCTCTTAGTAATTACCTCAAGATCTAAATTCCTACTAAGTTCTATAACTGTCCTATACCAATTCTCGCCATCTTATACGTCATAGAATTACAATTTCCTTCCTCATACTCATATCAAATAATATCTCTAGTGTTATCTTATTCATATCTCACACATAGTCTCATATCGACTCATACCTCATATATATTCCTTATTTCTTAAATCTCCTTATTCTTCTTCCTTAATTCTCTTAACTTGTACTCACACCGGAGTTAACAAGATAAGTACTTAATATGTATGGTATTCACATCTTCTGTGTGCAATAACCATGATTTATCTCAAAATGTTTATGTAAAACATATTCTCAAATTATTTTGTTCTATGCACACCGTAGTTTATGTACTCAGTACACAAACATACGCTAAGCGGTTTTCGCTCTACCCCCTTAAAATGGATTACGCCCACGTAATCAACATTATCATCCTTGAACATAAGTTCAAGATGTCTAATTCTTACCAAGCATTCTAGCTTTCATGTTATCTATCTCACTTACCATTTGATCAGAGGGTCATAGCTATGCTAATGACCTAGTCTCTGCATCGAGGATTCTTAACGGTACTTATACCATATTCTTAACTTAGTTTGGTCTAATCTCAAAGGTAGTGATCTGCTAGCTTCCGCTGCACCACTCTGATGTTCTTAGGCTTAGCTGCCTCACTTATCTTTTTACAGTATTGTATATCCTTCAGCCTCCTTACAGTTTAGGAATATTGGTCTCTCAATGGACACGTGTTATCTTTATATATACACGGCCTTAATGAGTTGTAACTCGTCTATCTATTCTCCTTGAAGATCTTATGCTCATACTCTTAGTATTTTCCTCGAATGTCTTAATCGTTCTCTCCAATTGACCTTTGGTCTGAGGATGATTCCTAATCTGAAACTACTGTTTAGTGCTTATTTCACTTTACAGTTTAATCTTTTTCGTCTTAAGACATGTCCTATGTCATACTTAACAATCCGTGCTTCTCGCACTTCATAGTCCTTAATTATTTGTTCTCTGGTTCCTCTGTGTTGTTGGTTCAACTGAATTCTTCTCTTTGACTGTCTGTGGTAGTAGTTGCTCTTGTGTGATCTTGTGTCGTTGTCCGTGGTACGGAGTCGACTACCTCCCGTGTTCCCTACACTACTCGTCTACATGCATGGGGTACCTTACTTGTACATTACTACTTACCCAGCCAACTCATAAATGAGCGTGTCGGGCCTGCAAGCCCCTGTGGGTGCAGTCGTCCCACGTCTCGTTTTAGTAAACTCATAGTGTCCGTCACACGTTTAGCTATTGCTAATTATGAAGTATTCTGTTGTCGATCTCCTCTTTCATCGTTCAGTAATAACATTTATTGTTCTTCTTGAAGTTAATCAAGCGAAGTCCATTTACTGTGTTCTTGGTTATGGTATGCTCCAGCTCCTTTCTGTATTCCGTACTGATTTGGTCTCTTAAAAATTGAGGTCTCTTTCCGTAGAGCCTCTTATATTGTTTCTCATATTTGTTCTACTAGGAATGCACTTCTAGTTCCATGAGGAATGGGTAGTGTGCTTCCTGTGAAATCTTACCTAGCCAAGTCCAGACTACTGGCATCAATGCTCAGTTCGTCTACCATCTTATTTCCTTACTTATACTGATCTTAACTCATAAATCTAATTGTCTCAGTGTCAATATTTGACGGCTCATACATAATGGTCGCCTTACCGCGTACCATGACTCAATCCACTTATCAAACTATTGTGCTCACGACCACTACTATCGTGGTAGTTGGCCCTCACAATGTTGCCCATTAATGGTGCAACCCCTTATTCACTTATTCTCATGTATTACCTTATACTCAATCCCTTCTTGGTGTAAACACACTGGGACTTCTCTCATTCCGGTGTATGGCGGTTGTCATACCGTGCTGTAAAATAGTTAACTCTTGATATGAAGATGTTCTGCTCCAATCTTAGATTCATAAGTAGGCTAATTTCTTTCACTTTCTTTCATCCTTATGACATTGCTTACCATATAATTAAACCGGTTCCTGAAGAAGTCATTCACTGAATCACAAGCTCTTCGGAGCATTGATTAATTGACGTGCCATAATGTGCAGTCACAATGTTTATCTCCGACCATTACTAATTCTTACATCCTGAGTGTTGGATATGGGGTCTATCTGTGCAACCTTCCTTATTACTCAAGTGTATCTGGTATGTTCTAAGGTAATCTCAAGGTTCATAGTTTCCATTTTCTAAATAAAGTGTATTTTATCTCTAATATATGAAAGCCCTCTTGAGGGGTTCATTCCCACTCATGGCCTTACAACAAGGAGAGGTATCCCCACCCTAAAGGCATGGTTCGTTCTCCGCCCTTGTCCTTAGCATTATCTCAATATTCTCATTGGTACCCTTTCTTGGTAATGTTCTTCCCAATCTAAGTTGTAGGTTTGGTAACCGTTCATATCTACAATTGTAGTCCCTTCGTGGCTTAAACAAGCTCTCTTATAACTTACTGCGCCTCGGGCTCTGATGTGGTTAACATCCTTGGCTCGTAGGCTCTTAATGCTTAATGTCTCAGTTCATTATTTGTAATCTTACTCATCTACAGGTCATCCCTATAAGATCCTGGTTCTTTGAGCACTATCCACCGTTAGGTTACATACTAAATGTAGTATCGGGTTTCATGATAAGTTGCTGCATCCTGCATCCTGCTTCCTAGGGAAGTTGTTCAGGTGATCTGAGGTTACTTAATGTCTTTGACAATACTATCATTTTACTAGACTTATGTCTTTTAATAGTCAAGGTTAGGTTCGTATTAGGCGTTTGCCTTACGGTGTCCAAGTTGGATATCATCCTGTCATCTTATACTCCCATCTCAACGCTTCGTTCAACTTCCGTTGACTATGCCACCCGTTGATGATCAATCAGACTTGGGTGTTAATGAGTTAAACAAACAGTGTTAAGGTCATTCATCAGTTGTTCGGACTCGACTTTGCCGCTCTGTGGGGGTAGTCCTTGAGCTTTCCTTTTTCCAGGTTGTACGACTTTAATCCTTGTAGGTTATAGCTTACGTTTATTTCTTTTATTCTTGTTTTCTGGGTTTTCCAACATCTTCATGAAGAATGTTATATGGTATCCTAATGGTCATTCTGGGAGTCTTATCCGTTTTCGTGTAAGTCAATGCTTCAACAGTCTCAATAGTATCTTATAATACATCCTTGTATATCATTGCTTATGTAGTGTTTTTGCTCGCATTTCGAGCGATCTCTTAGGTTTTCCCCTTGGAGTTCGGGATTGTGTTCTTATCGTACTGTCGGTTGTGTTATAGGTTTATACCGTTGCTAATATTTATATGGTTTAATACTTTGTCCAGGTTACTTCCCAGCAGACTGGTGTTCATCTCATCTCATCATGGTCAGGCCGTCGGGCCTTCCCAAGTCTTATTTTTCTTCTGTTCTATGGATTACAATCCGGTATTAATATATGCTACAACTGTAGCGTTCTCCTATTTCGCTTGATGGCTTTTCCGTGTGGCTTAACCGTGGTAGCACTTGCTATGGCAAGTGCGCCATGCGGATGGGTTATTGGTACAAGGTACATCGTAGTGACATCCTCTAATTTCCATGTAATTGGTAGTCCTCGGGACTCCTTCGATAATCTCTTATTTTGGATAACCGTCCATCCGGCAGTTTCCTTGTTATTTGACAGTACTCATCTACCAGGGCGTTCCTCTTCCTGAGGGAACCCCTTAATACTTTCTTATGTCTTAATCCTCGCTCTTGTCTCCACACAATTTGTTGTGGTTACTGAGTAATGATTCTCCTTTAGGCACTACATCGTAGTCCTATTTCGGTACACAATTTATATGAGTTCCTATCGCCGTCCGCGTTATGTCGGGCAGGTTTGCAACCTTTTTCATTGTATGGGGTTTGGAGTTCCCGGTTCTTAACTGGACCTTCCAGTAATCTCAATCCTCATGCTCTGTATTATCCTACTGTTATGCTCCTTCGGACCACTATCCGGTACTCATGTCGCTTCCCTTTTTCTTTCTATTGCACCCGTAGTGCTTTCCTTATCATTGGTATTGCGGGTTATTTCGACTGCGTAGCATGTCGACCCATGTTACCGGTAATTACCGTTCCCTTATTGATAGAATTCCATAGGTAGCGCCTGTTTCTCTGTTGCGCTCCATTAAAAACCTCCAAGTTCTCCATAACTATTGCACAACAAGTTGTTTCTTGTACTGCTTATTGTTAGCTAACTGCCAGATCGGGTTTCCCGAGTAAGAGAAGGCTTTCTTCTCTCTGACGTTTGTTCCACATATTTAGGGTTAGGGATGTGGAGGGCGGGTCTAGGTACTATGGATATCCGGTAAGCACCGGGAAGTCCTGACTAACGCACCTCTCACTCTATCTCTCAACCCTTAACCCATAACTCAATCTCAACCTCAACATTTCCTAAGTTCGGTATTTCTTGTCTTCATAGCGTAACTACGCTCTGATACCACTTTTGTAACACCCCAACTCAATCCAGATGTGGTCTCGCAACTTAACAGTATATATATAAACATGTCACAGCGGAATTCTTTACAATCCAGGACCTTGCCACGGTCTGACTACAGAATATACCGAACATTAGTACATAACAACCTTAACCAAATACATATTCTTCTTACAATCCTCTCACATCCTATACATCTTACTAACTCAATTGCCATACATGTACATGCACAACTCGTAGGCCACACTTAATCCTTAACACTTGTATCCTCTTCTTACTCTCGCGACGGCCGCCTCCTGATGTACACCTGTGTAGTAAAAACAGCCCCCAAAGGGGGTCAGCACGAATGCTGGTACGATCCCCTCATGGCCCCCAAGCTAACGTGGCTACGACGACTAATTGTCGATAGCATGGAGGTTGATTATAAGCACAACATAATAGTAAATGCTGTAAACAACAATCCAAATATGAACAATCAAAGTTCACACACAATGAACGACTTAAATGCGTTCCCTTAATTAGAGAGTTAGTTATTTAACTCCTTAAGAAATGTTCCCTCTTAATCTTAGTCCATCCTTATCTCACCTCAATCTTAGTCTAAGAAACAACCATCCTTTAATAAGGAGTGGATGTAGCTTAACTTAATCTTAATAATACAAACCATCCTTTTAAGAGGAATGGTTGCAACTTATCTTAACCTTACCTTATGTATGCCAACCGTTCTCTCATTGGGAACAGGTTAGCCCTTAGTTCGTTGTTTATTTTTGTAGGGCTTGGTTAACCCTAGCCAGCAGCAGGACACTTACCGGCAATAAACAACATTCTTAAATCGTTGGGGATGTAGGCTTGATCCCCCCACGCCATCTTAAAGCCACCTACCTTGGACTGGATGTCCAATGTAGCCGAGCCGGCCAACCGACCCAAGGCTACTAGTCCGAGGACTAGTCCTTAATCGGAAGTCGAATCTGCTATAGATACCGAACCCCTTTTCTTAGCATGCATGACCGGAGATCGGTCCTGGGTTTCCTCACTCATGTTCCAGTTAGTAGTAGTCTCAAGACCATGTTTTTGGTTAACCTCTTTCGGTTTATATCGTCCCTTATTAGGGAGCGTTCCTTAGTCTCACTCAATTCCTTACTTACTAACATTGGTTAGTAAGTTCTCACGGTATGTTGTGTTAGTTTTCAAACATCACACAACAATACAATAAATATAATATTTCCGGTTGCATGCTTTATCTTGTTTAGTGAGCACACAAAAGAAATAGCACACAAGCCGAGGGACACCTCGTTAGCAAGCAGGTCACAAGAGAACTGTACCGTTCACCGTTGGCCGTTCAGTTGCTTAATCTCTTCCGGAGTCCAATTTCCAAGTCCTAAAACATTCATTCAGTTTTAGGTTGTTAATCACTTAACTTAGTCCAACTTACTTAACTTACTTAACCCTTAATGATTCCAACCTAACACCTCTTAAGTCTTACAACTTACTCTTACAAACTTAATCTTAAACTTTTAAGTTTATTCTTAACTTAATCCCTTAGGTCTTTACCTCTAATCATCATTGCCCCCTTAATGGGGTACCATCAACCACTAAACTCTCTTAGGGTTTCTTTCTTTTTTTTTTAAGTCTTAAGGGTCGACCGACCCCCGACCGACCCAACCCCTGGGTCGGTCCATGACAGAAACTTTTCCGTCTTTTGAAACCCATCCGTCCGACTCAGAGCTAGACCGACCGACCCAAACCCTCTGGGTCGGTCCATTACAGAACCCATTTCCTACGTTAGATTCTGCCCGACCGACCCAAAGCTAAGCCGACCGACCCAAACCCTCTGGTCGGTCCAGTCCAGAGACATTCCGGCTGGCTCAACATGGCCCGACCGACCCAAAACTGGGTTGGACCCTGGGTCGGTCCACTACAGATTTTTCTCTTAAATTGTTCTTCAATTCCAACTCTTCCACAAGTGTCCTAATAGTTCCAACACCATCTTGGCACATTAAACCACCTTATAACCTCCACCAAACTCATCACAACAACTTCCAAAGATCTTCTCAAACATTTACTCAATTCTTGCAAGAAATTCCTAACACTTATCAACTAATTCCTTATTTCTCTAACATGTGCATTTTATCTAAAACTTCAACTAACCAAGTGTTCCTTTCCTACCCATATAACTCCTCCTTAACATCATTGCACTCCATCTTTGCTTGTTAAACCTTCCAAGGTCATCTTGCATGTCCATGCACAATTTTCCCTTCTTTCCTTTGGTTATTCATCACTCTTAAACTCTTAAGCTTGCTTATACATTTCTTTCCATTATCTTAATACCTTGACATTGTTCTTCATTTACCTTAACCATGCAACACCCTCCTTAGTCATTTCCACTTCTCTTATGCAACTTACTCACCATTCTCATGATCATACCCTCTTATACAAACTTCTCGAACTCTCACTATTCTTCTCTTAGTTCATACCTAAATCATCTCAAAGCATTACACAAACATTTCCTCCAGATTTGCACAAGTCTTACCATTCCTCATACCATGACTTTGGTGTGTTCAATGCACCCATCTAAACTCTAATTTCCTCATAGACATCTCTAAGTCATTCTAAACCTCAAGAACTCCTTAGTTAGCTCATTTCCACTCAAATTCCTCATAGTGACTCCTAGTCAATCCTAGGTCATATTAATTCTCCACCATCACCTAAACACTTATTTTCTACTCAAATTTCGCCATAGCTCCTCTAGTATATTCATGCCTAAACACATTATTTTTCCTCATTCAACCATCTCACACACATCAAGTTCTTCTCATCATATCTCATCACCCAAACCAACTCATTCACAACAAACTCAATATATTGCAATAATCTTAAATTGCATAGCGCTAAGGCTCTTAAATGACATGGCTCTTAGGCCCTTAAATGACTTAAACATAAACACTGAATTTCCCACATATAAAAGCTTTCAACCTGCAAATACACCCATCAATCTCATAGTAATTATAATGCTCTTAAAAAATCCTCCTTAAACTTATATTACTACTCATT
>CM041777.1:79543277-79588283 GCA_023374045.1 Limonium bicolor | reverse complement strand
CTTCATTTTGTTCATACCGAGGTCGTCTTGCTTAGTTTCTACTCCCTCATGAACCATCTCTCACTCTGGTTGTTGCCTCCCCCGTGAGCTAATGCAACGAGCTGGTCCATGTCAAGAGTGTTCATTCTAGCAATAAGATCCTCCATACTAGGTGGGTCGACCTTTGTCGTGAACATAGGACAAGAGCACTCTCGTGGTCTCCTCACACTCTGACACATTCTTTGTTGATTCTTGTTCGAGGGTTTGGATTGGCAGCAAAGAATTGGTCCTCTATAGGAGCCTCTAATCAAGAGATAAGGTCCTCACAAGAAGGCCACAAATGGTATGCTCTGCACCCTTGACAATCAACATCTCAATCATAGGTTGTATTATCGTACACGTACCATAGGAGTGGCCATACCAACCTTCTGCTTGATCATAATTACCGTTTATCAGAATTAGGTTCCTAAAAAGAAAGAAGCAAAAATTTACACACAAAAGGGGCAAATAAAGGAAATGAAAATATGCACAAAAACTAAACAAATAATAAACCAGATAGTTGGACCAAAGTCCCCGTAATGGCGCCAAAAACTTGTTGAACAAAATAATGATGAAATTGAGATGGAGTTGAAGATGCTCCCCCGACACTGTTTCCATACAAGACATATAGTGGTTCGGCCATAATACGGTCTACATCCAATTCTGAACAAATTGAATTCCAGGCCACTCACCTCATGGATCAGCCTCTGCAAGCAAACGCCACCTAGTACCGAATCAAATTTCTCTCTGAGAATAAATAAGGAATTTAATCAAATGTTTGAACGCAAAATATTCTAGACATTTTTAATAGAGAATGGATGAAAAAGTAAAATAGGAAGTTAATTGTCCGATCTGCAGTGGCATTTAGGATTCGGCTATTGAGATCCATAGAGATTACGAGCATGCCATCACGTTTCGTGTTGTTAGCTACAATGCAGATTCGAGATGTCGCCTGGGTTTGCCTAAGACCATGCATCTATAATCGATGTTGTAAACTTCCTTCTTATAGTTCAACGCTATGGGATTAAGATCCTCATTTCAATTCCTACTTGACTCTTGTTGCTGGAAATCTTCCATAATTCTTGTTAAGTTCAGAATTGATTCTATTGCTGTGGCTTCTGTGATCCATTTTCCTGATCTTATTCTTATTAAAATCTTGAATTTTCTGGCCGTTCCTGATGGATTTTCTTTGTATGAACCTTCTATGAATTCCTTCGTTCTGTCTTTCTTGATCGATATTCAGAGCAAGACCGTCAAGCTTTGTAGTTGTTTTAGAATTTCTATCATCGAATCGTTTGTTTTCAAGGGGACTTTGATCAAAGCTGTCGCTCGCTTCTCCGTTAGCCTCTGACCAAATTGCAAATTCTTGATCCTTGATAACCCGCACTTGAATGATCTGTACTCTCCTCAGACAATCGCCGATTCTTGGTCTAGATCATACTTCGCCACTTTCTCAAAGTCAAGAAAACACGCCATCTTCCTTTAGGTCGATCTAAAGATGAACAGCCAGCGATCGATCCTGAGGCCGATCTTTCGTAGGTGAATCCCTCAATTTCTTCGATCTGATTCGCTTTCCATGTTGTGTCTTTTGGATTACGGTGGTATCGTGGTTGTTGTTCCGACAATACGTTTCCCAGACGGCGTCTAATGGATGGAGTTGAAGATGCTCCCCCGACACTGTTTCCACACCAAGATGTATAGTGGTTCCGCCAAATGAGATGGAGTTGAAGATGCTCCCCCGACACTGCTTCCACACCAAGATGTATAGTGGTTTGGCCAATAATACAGCCTACATACACTTCTAGGCAAAGTTTTTATTCATTCTCTGAGTCACCATGGTAGAGAGCCTTTTGGAATAAGCCCTCACCTTTTCTCATTCCTCCCCTTACAAATGAGCCTCACTTCCCTATTTATAGACTTTTGATAGTAAAACTAGTACTCAACTTGCTTGTCCATGTGGCATAGGACTGGACTATTTCAGGTAACAATTCTACGGTAGCAATCCATCAGGTAGCAGCCCTACCGGTAGACCCTTTCAGTAGCAACCCTTCAGGTAGTAAGCCTTCAGGTAGTAAGCCTTCTGATAGTGAGCCTTCTAGTAGTGAGCCTTCTAGTAGAAAGCCTTCCAGTAGTGAGCCTTCGGTAGCTACTGTGGCCTTTTAGCCATGGTATACTTTATACCATTACAGAAAACTATCCTGCTAACTAATGGGTAGTGAACCCAGTCGTTGTAGTCCACAAGGTTGTATCCACAAGGATTTCACAACTATCTATTTAATTATAAGCTTAGTAATTAAGCAAGAATATACACACAGGTGCATAAATGTAAATTGGGGGTTTTGGGGTTTGGTTTGGATAATTATAGAGATAAAAGCAATAAAACTAATCTAACTAATCTAGAATCGGTGTACTCGAGGAGTGGGGGAATCACGCAAATGCACCCAAACATGGCCTTAATCCTAACTCATTCTAGTTGCTAATAGAACTAAGATAATGACCCTCTAAACCTAAGATGAGCTAAATCTTACTTAGTCAATTTCAACCTTCACCACCAGTTAGGGTTTACCTCACTAAGTAGCATTAAGCACAAATTCTAAACAT
Source organism: Limonium bicolor (assembly GCA_023374045.1). Classification (NCBI taxonomy): domain Eukaryota; kingdom Viridiplantae; phylum Streptophyta; class Magnoliopsida; order Caryophyllales; family Plumbaginaceae; genus Limonium; species Limonium bicolor. The sequence continues at coordinate 79,585,664 of CM041777.1, read as the reverse complement.
AGCAATAGAATTCACCAACTAATTAAAGAGAGCAAAATCTCTAGTTTCTCTTTCTCTCTCTTGGTCCCTAACTTCAAACCAAATATCATTAGGAATTACCACAAATTCATAAAGATGAACAATCTTAGAACATTTAATAAATTTAAGAGAGAAAACAACTAAATTAAGTGAAGTAGGTATTACAAGCCAAATTGGGGATTTGGGATCAAATCCTCATCCTAGAGTACAAGGGAACTACTCAACCATTGTAAACAAAAGATGAGAGAAAGGGGAGAAATAGTCATTGATAAGGTTAGAGAAGAGCTTCAAATGGTGAGGGGGTCCTCTTCTTCTTCTTCTTCTTCTTCTTCTTCTTCTCTTCTTCTTCTTCTTCTTCTTCTTCTTCTTTCTTCTTCTTCTTCTTCTTCTCTTCTTCTTCTTCTTCTTCTCTTCTTCTTCTTCTTCTTCTTCTTCTTCTTCTTCTTCTTCTTCTTCTTTGTCATGCTCTCGCCTGGCTCGCCCTATCATCATTCTTTTCTTTTCCTGCGTTTTAAAACGCGTCTATGTTGGATTCCTGGATTGGTCCGGGTTTCTGTTAGGGGAAATGACTTGGACCTACCACGTGGCATGTCCTCTGTGGCTGAACTCACGCGGATGATGAAAAAGTATCATTTTGCCCTTCATTTTCCGGGTCCAGGTTTTTCTCCGGACAACAACCTGGACCACCCTCTAAAATACCAATAACTCACGCATTGCTTTGGTCCGGTTTTTTCTTCAGACGCAAACCCGGACCTCCCTCAAAAATTGATAGAAGGTTGATCTCTACTATGGTCTAGGTTATATACGCAGACATATACCCTGACCAATCTTCATTATGGCCTAACTTCTTCGTTATAGCTTCGATTTTGGATCCATTTGCACCCATGCATTCCTCTCTTCGTCTAATTTTATCCTAGCTATGTTATTCCTCCTATTTAAGCAACAAATGTGTAAAATACCAAGAAAACACAAAACTAGAGGAAAACTAGCTAGAGTCAAGAAATGAGCATGAAAGTGTTGATTAAACATATGAAATACACCCCTAAAACATGCGCATTTGGATAATCATCAATATGCGCACTAAAACATGTCAAACAAGCTTATACACATTAGGGGATAATAACCCCGCAAACGGAATGCAAAACGAAAGTCAAACAAACATTTTAGTCAAATCCAAAGAGGTGTCTGGTCATGTGCCCGAACCTACAAGTCCGGACGCATGCCATGACACTAGATAGAGATCTCCGGCATGTGTCCAACTTACAAGTCCGAACGCATGCCATGACTAAAAACAGAGAGGTCCGGACATGTGTCCGAACTTACAAGTCCACGCATGCCGAGTTTGAAAACTAGAGACGTCTGGACATCTATCTAAACATACAAATCCGAAAAGAGTATGAAAAAGAAACTTACGAGGTGTCCAGACTTGTGTTCGGGCTTACATGTTAGGATACAAGTCGAATTGCAAACCCATAACTCGTCCTCGCACCCCGTCTGAATATACAAGTTCAGACAGAAGTCCGGACAAGGCAGAAATCGTCAAAATTAGAGGTGTTCACACATGCTGTTGGAACTTAAATGTTCGGACGCATATTCGGACATGGCAAAAACTGTAAAATCATATGTAGAAAAGGGACAAACTCAAAGCCTCAAATTCACCATAATCCACATATCACTTTTCATATCAAAGTAGGCAAATCAAAAACATTTCCAAGGGGTTTTAACAGAGTGCAAACGTAGATTAAAACCAATCCAAGTGCACATCAAAATCAAAAGATCATAGAAAACTAATTCAGAAATGAAACAAAACCTAGAATCTCTATGGCTGAACTCACCTATATCGAATCCATCTACCACCTGTAATGGTATGAAATATACCATGCGGAAGGTCAAAGCGTCTACCGAAGGCCTGCTAGCGGAAGGACTACTATCGGAGACCAATTGTCGGAAGACCTATCATTAGAAGTCCTGCTTCCGGAAGACCCGCTACCGGAAGGGCTGCTACCTAAAGGATCACTACCGACAGAATCATTACCGGTAGGATTATTACCAAAAAGATGGCTCGGAAGAGTTAGTCCAATACAGAAGCAGTATCCTAGTCCGGAAAGATTATCCAAATAGAGGCTAACAGTTGTGTAAATATGGTACTGTCACATGTATAGGGGCTTAAGGGTAACATGGCCATAGGAAGTCTATAAATAGAAGTAGAGGGGCTCATATGTAAAGGACTAAAGTTAGAAGAGGGAGCACTCATCCCAAAGGCTCTCTAGAGTTGTAAACCAAAGGATGAATAACAGCTCTGTCTAGAAGTGGACGTAGGCCGCATTATTGGCCGAACCACTATACTTCTCCGTGTTCCATAGATAGAGCGAGTTCTTACTGTTTCATTTGGCGCCGTCTGTGGGAAACGAATGGCTGGAAACAGCAACCACGATTTCAACCACATTGAAGCAGTATTTGTGAGAAGTTCGAAGTTCATGGACGTTGTTCATCGCATTCTGGAAAAAGCGTCAGTTCGATTCTAGCAACATCGAAATCCCAATCCATAAGGCAAAATGATTCAGAAAGATAATCGCGAGCAAGATCAAGCTTAAGAACTCGAAGTAGCACAGTCGGTGAAGTCATGCGTTCTCCATTTTGGCGAATCAAGACGCTCTATTCAACGTCTCCGACGAAGTTCTTGATGGGAAGAGTCAGTTCACTCGACAAATGATAAAACATCGCAAGGACGATATCCAAAAGAGAAAGTACGAGATAGGGTACGAAATTGGGAATTGGGAGAATGAAATGTAGCGAGGGACTGGTTCTTCATTACCGGTTCGAAACAACTGTTCGATGGATCGAGTCCACGGTTCCAAAAATCGGTTTAGGTCCCGCGATTCATCAAGAACAAAGGTCGAAGCAGATTACGAAGTTCATAACGATGAAATTAGAGGTTCGACATCAAAAATTTATAGGCAACCACGATCCAATTGCGCTTCACCATTCACTAGTAGAAGTTCTTGTTGATTCCCGATCTACGGTTCGTAATTCGCTCCCAAGCGATTCGAAAAAGTCAGCTATCTGGACAAATTAGAAGTTGAAGCACTCACAAGATCATTTGTGAGACTCCGCATCAAAGGCCGATCAAAGAAGAGGAAGACAGATAAGAATCGTCCAGATTCGTCGATCTGGGAGATCGACCATCAAAGAACAAAATCGTTTTAAAAAGAAAGGGAATAGAGCTCGTACGTCTGCTCGCTAGGCACGAGGAATTGAGATCGAGAGACAAGCAGAGTCAAGATATCGAAGCTGGAAACCTAGATCAGAGATCGCAAGCTTGAAGAGGATAGTGAATTCCATTGAATGTTTGCATTGGATAAAGGAAGAAGAATTCACGAGAATATGAAGTTATCATTGAACAAAGACCTCAGCCGGAAGAAATCGCGACAATCTTAAAGAATTAGGAAGCAAAGTTCATGCTCCGTTACAAGGAGGTTAAGGTTGATAGCAACGATGGAACGAATTCGAAAAATCATAGTCGAGCATAGATCAAAGTCGTAAGGCATCTATGGTCAGCGGACCTGTTCGATTTTATCGGAAGCTATTCCACGTATGCATTGTGATGAGCAGCGCAGAACCATCGCTTACGGTGAATAGAAACAGAAATCAGTAGAAGACAGTCGGACCTAAGGAAAGGAAGACAACAAGAGATTTTGAACAGTTGATCCTGGACATACGGGAAGGAACGATTGGAAGAGAATCCCGACTTTGAAATCAAAAGCGGAAAGAGCTAGCGCTGATCAGAGGAAATTAGGAAATTGAGTCGTAACACTTGACGAATCGGTTACTACTTCCGGAAGCATGAATCAGCTACATCCCACCTCCGTAGCTGCAAAGAATTTAAGGGAGTATTCTGAATACAATCTCTAATCTATTTTCAAATTCTCAAAGGCTAATCTTAATTCACCCATTAGTATCGATTTCTTCCATTGTACCTAATTAAATCGATTCACAGAAAGCAATGAGGAAAGCAAGATTGGACATGACAGGATCGACTGGGCGCAGGGTCGTTTTGTTTTGAAGCCAGTCGCAGCAGACCAAGTTGCAAAAATGAAGAGTTTAATCCAGGCGACTGGGTGTGGCTCCGTGTTGACTCAAGGACCAGGCGTTATGCACATTGAATTCAAGGCCCAACAAACAAGACCAGGTGGCAATCTTCGAGTAACCAGTTCGAAGGATTCCATAACTTTAGCAGAGAGCAAGCGCGGGGCAGCGTCCAAGAAATTTGGATACCCTCCTCTCCGGTAGAAATCTTGATATCCCCTCCGGTAGAAATTTGGATACCCTCTCCGGTAGAAATCTTGATATCCCCTCCGGTAGAAATTTGGATATCCTCTCCGGTAGAAATTTGATATCTTCACCGGTAGCAATTTGGTACCTTCACCGATAGCGATTTGACTTCTCCACCGATAGAATCTTCAAAGATGTCCATCAAAAACGACATGCGTGTCATAGCGCGAGAGCAAACATCACAAGAAATCGGCAAAGGGAGAGTTAACCGCAGTCTGAGGCAGAAGCAGAGTTCGTCTATTGGAGATCTGCGGTACAAGCAAATATTCGAAAGTAAAGAAAATTGCTCTTCGATCTAGGAGGCAGTGAATACTCGAAACTCACATCTGCACTCCCGAGGAGTAACAACTCTTGTAGATCGATTTAAGCAAGAAGAATAGAGAACAAGAGCAGAAGGTTGGGAGCAGCAGAATCAACGACCCTATGCGTAGCATGGAGATAAGTGAGATCTAGATACAAAACACTACGTTACCAGAAGGAATTCAACCAGAGGAAAAATCCATGACTTGCAAAAAAGGAAAGGGATCTTCCGGAGACTGTTAAAGACTCAAGAATCTGCGATTTGGTCCTGGAAGCCATCAACCGGAGAAGGAAAGTGAACTCCGGAGGCGATTGAAGCTGAGAAAAGGCATCCAGATAAGTTTTCAATCATCACGTAGTAGTCTTGCGATTTCGTCATTCCTGATTTTCAAGTTTTAACCTCAGTAATATCTGAAAACAAATCGAAGCATTTAAATAGGAAGTTTCCAACAAGTCGGAAAATATATCTGTTTTTGTTGATACTCTTGCTCAGTTTTATCCTGTTAAAGGCTTCATTTTGCTTTGATCATAATTATAATGATATATCTCCAACTTTAGGCGTATACAGTACGTATCTTTTGAGTGTTGCTTTGTGATAATTTAATTTCTAAAAACTTCTATCTGATTCAGCTTTCATGAACTCTTCTGTTTTTTTAAGCTTTCGTGACCATGTACAGTTGTTTTAAAGTAGGCATACCTTTGCTGCCACATAAGAAAACGGATGTCGATTTCCAAATATTTCATCTCGATTTAAACTGGAACGTTACCCTGATCTTGTCTCTATATATTTCTGCTACCATAGTCAAGTTTGAATTATATCTTTTACCCAGCTTCCTCCCTGTTTAAAGCTTCAAACATGAACATATTGCACCCGGTTTTGTTTATATTTATTTTAGTTTGATTACTTCTGTCATAGGTAAGAGAATATGGCACTCTGCAAATCTCTGGTAACTTCCAAAAGTAAAAAATGAAGCCACGTCTACAACAAATGGGGTAATGTAAGATCCTCCGGAGACGTCATTCGGCGGAGTATTTTCAAAGTATTTTCACACTACTTCATCCGGTAGAAGACTGCCCACTGATCCTGTACGCAAGTTGAAGAGCATAGAACAGACCAAGCCCCCAGTCGCTTCTGCAAAGCCATCTTAAGAATAAGCCCACCAGAAGGATGTTTCAGATATCATTACGGTGCTAGACCAAAGCCTACCGGAAGTACAGAAATTTAATGAAGGTACCAGTAGTCGACAAATTTTGTTTAAGGATGTCCAAGAGAAGAGATTGAACCGGTGACCGGTGAGGTCAACTTTTGGATAAAGTATCAATGGTCCAAAAGGCAGTACTCCATGTGATTGAACCAAATCGAATTGGATTGTGAGGTCTACCGGTAGAGGCTCTGGGAATTTCAAATAGACTTTTGGTGACGGACTGCAACGTCTCACTGTTGTGAGCCTCATCTAGATAAGATGGACTCTCCAAAAATATTAGCCATGCAGAACCGTAATGACGGCAAGAGCTTCTGAAGTTCCAACCTGAGAAACAGTGACATCTCCGCATGCAATTTCGGTGCGTCCGCTCACAGGCCCCAGTACTCAGCATAAACGGAATAATAGTGCCATACATGTTTAGAAGCTTATTACGGGACAGTTTACTTACGAAAGATCTTATCGATTCAAGCTTTGCCGCCCAGTGGTGTTGGTCCTTTGGAGTTAGAAACGGCTTCGCAGTCTCCATCACCGGAGGCGGCGCACGCATCGGTAGCAGCTTGTAATAAGCCAGACGTAGCGGAGAATTCTCACAAAGGGTCGGAGGTTGAAAGCTAGTCTCCGGTGAAAAAGCTATCTCCGGAAGAATATAATTGGTTACCATCGGAGATAGCTGTTTTGGTAATGGTAGCAACACGCCCTACCGGTAGGACATTGGGATGGTCTTCAGAGTTCAAACAATCACAACAGCGATAACCTTCAGCAAAGTGATACGAAGGATTCTGCGCTCAATACTTATGTGGAGGTCAGTGGGCTGGCAATCTTCCGATACCAAGTTGGAAAGACCACCGATTGTTGTCAGAAATATTTGTCGGTAGCAGCCAGGGAAGAAAGTGTTGGCCCGATGGATTCGTCAGTAACAATTTGACGTCCACCGGTACTGTCACTCCACCGATACTATTATTTCACAGGTAAAAAAAGTAACTGAACTTTTTAGATGTTTAATTTCGGACATTTCTTTTGACGTTGGGAGTTTATGAAATTCTTTTTTCACTAGGGGATTGATCACCCTCTATTAAAGATATATAAAGTTTTCAAGCAAAAAGAAATATTATGAAACCATTTTTGGATTTACTTAAAACCAAGACCAGAGAGTCTTGAGAAAAGAAAAACAAAGAATGTAACCGACGATCTCACCATTGGCCATGGTAGAGTGTTTTGTATCCGACGATCTACCATCAACGATGGTAGTGTATTTCATCCGACGATCTCGCTGTCTTACTGCCAGTAGAGTGTTAATCCGACGATCTCACCGTCTCGAAGTCGGTAGAGTGTTAAATCGACGATCTCACCATGTGTACAGTGGTAGAGTGTGAAAGTGTAACTAAATGGTTACCGAAAGAAATCTTGGCAAAAACAAAAAGAGCAGTCTAAAATTCTTCATTATAAGAATCTCCAACTTTTGGGAAGCAATAGATTTTTTTAGGAATTCCTTTTGTTCAACTCAGACTTGTGCTATCCATGTATTTAGACGGGCTGCTCTAAGCAACCTATAGGATGTATATTTGGGTTCTTTATCCCCGTGATTAATATACTCTAACTAGCACAAAAAAAAAACTTTTGGGAAGTCCGGTCGCTCCGGGCAGCCCGAAAGACAAATATCTTTTAATCTGTTAAATATTAGGTATGCAGGTCCAAGGAAAAAAGAAATTCAAGCAAGAATCTGATTATGGAGGTAATATCACATTATTATTATCTCGGACTTCTTGAGATTATTATCTCGGACTTCTTGAGATTATTATGGTCTTCTAGGATTATTATGGCCCTTCGGAATTCCAGATCTTTGGATTTCTTATTATGACACGTTCAAAGAGCGGAGACCTTTTTTCTGGAGTACAAGTGGGACTTCATCACCCCCGGAACCTGTGGGACTTCTTGGTGACCGATAGACAAGCTCTTATATAGGCTAAAGTTTGTAAGTTCATTTCCTTTTTTAGGCAAAAGAAAAAGAACTTGTGGGACTAGGAGATATATAGTAGAAAAGAAAAGAGTACAAAGTGTAAATTTCATCTTCTTTTTATAAGTTCCACTTTTTAGTGCTAAAAAGTAGAACTTGTGGGACTGATGTAATGGTATGAAATATACCATGCGGAAGGTCAAAGCGTCTACCGAAGGCCTGCTAGCGGAAGGACTACTATCGGAGACCAATTGTTGGAAGACCTATCATTAGAAGTCCTGCTTCCGGAAGACCCGCTACCGGAAGGGCTGCTACCTAAAGGATCACTACCGACATAATCATTACCGGTAGGATTATTACCGAAAAGATGGCTCAGAAGAGTTAGTCCAATACAGAAGCAGTATCTTAGTCTGGAAAGATTATCCAAATAGAGGCTAACAGTTGTGTAAATATGGTACTGTCACATGTATAGGGGCTTAAGGGTAACATTGCCATAGGAAGTCTATAAATAGAAGTAGAGGGGCTCATATGTAAAGGACTAAAGTTAGAAGAGGGAGCACTAATCCCAAAGGCTCTCTAGAGTTGTAAACCAAAGGATGAATAACAGCTCTGTCTAGAAGTGGACGTAGGCCGCATTATTGGCCGAACCACTATACTTCTCCGTGTTCCATAGATAGAGCGAGTTCTTACTGTTTCACCACCTACCTGGAATCAACGAACCACACGACTCTACGGACTCGACACAGCACACTCTTTGAATCTCCACTCAAAACTCAACGAACCACTAAGATCGATCAGAAGTTGGAACCAAAATCAGAAACGAAGAAAACCAAACGAAGAATAAATTCGAAACTAAACCCACAATCTCAAACCAAGAAGATGATAAACTAACATAACGGAACTCCACGAGCAGACTATCCTAACAACCAACTTCTAGGAGCAGAATAGCAGATTTAAGAAGGAAAGAGAGAAGCAGATGGAGAAGAAAGCAGAGGGAGAGCAGAAGAACGGGTATTTAGAAACGGGAAGAAGGAAGGAGAAAATGAAGAAAAGAAAATGATGTGAATAGACCCCTTCCTAACTTAATAAATAACAACGCAAAGATCATTTTACCCCTCCTTCCTTTGAATATAATAAAAGCAACCACGAATAACATAATCTCATTAACATAAGACAGAAAACATAACACTCTCTTTGCAAACCAGAAACAAAAAAAAAACTGGGGCACAACATGCCAAGATCAAGGAGGACTCTGAAATGTAGGAACTCACCACCTACCCCCCCCCCCCCCCCCGGTCACCAAACTCAAGAAAGCACCCAAAGTGCAAGCCCAGACGTTGAGCAAAAGCCCTTATGATGGAGAATGAAAGGGACATTTTGAATACATACCAGATGGGAAGGTAGATGAAGTTGTGGTACTTTGGAGCCTTTACTTTGTCAATATTCTGAAAGACTATAAGAGAGCCATAAAAGGTCCAAGGACCGCGCGATAAAACCACATGCAAGGAGTCTTGTGTCTCAAAATCAAAGAGGAATATATTAAGACCAGTAGGCCAGACCTTGATCTTTCCGTTCGTCTTCCATACCTGATCAAAGATCGTCTACAAGGCTTGGGCATCAGTAGGTTTGGAAGAGAAGAGCTTTCCAAGCAAGCTTTGATCGAAAGGATAAGCTTCAATGACATTAGCGAGGTCATCCAAGGTGGTTGTCACCTGTTCATCCGGAGTGAGTGTTAGCTAGCTCCGCATATTGTGAGGTCAAACCTTTGACTTGTTGAGCAAGCTGGTGATGAGTATCCAAAGGAGCATGTTTTGGTGGTGTATTTCATATGTTTTATCAACACTTTTCATGCTCATTTCTCCACTCTAGCTACTTTTTGTAACACCCCAACCCGAAACTCCACAACATGTACGATGATAGCTCCCAAAGATAACTGGAAATGCAGCGGAATTATATAATATTATATATATATATATATATATATATACGGGTGGTGCTACAACGCCGTTAGTCACCCATGTGACTAACAAGGCTAACTCCAAAATAACTTACAAACGATACAGTCTGAGCGCTGAATACAAACCGCTTAAAATAACAAAAGCTAATAGTAAAAGTACAGTACTGTAAAATGATACAGATAGTAACAATCCCATGTCTTAATTTTACCCCACCTACACTCGGTCGGTAGTCTCTTCTTTCTTCAGGTACCTGATAAACATAGCCATCGAAATGGCTCAGCAAATAATGCTGGTATGAACCCGTGCAGCCCATAAGCTAGCGGGCCACGCACAACTACTTGGTCGTAAGCATGCGGTTCAGTTTTATCAAACACTGAAAACATGCATCATATATAATTCACACAAGTAGCAATACAGGGTCAATAACATCACAATGAGAAACATGACAGCAAGGTCAAGTTAGTAATTTAATTTTGGGATCGGGTATGATAAACCCTTCAGACGAGATAAGACTCTCGCGTTAATGGTCGGGTAATAAATCCCGCAGGGGAGAACGTAGTCTACTCCTGTACTTAAATAGAGGTGTGGGTATCGTACCCTCGAGAGAATGAAATCTTTCTCTCAACTTCAAAATTACATGTGGGTATCGTACTCTCGAGAGAATGCAGTCCTTCTCCAGCTTAAAATGTTCCGGTACTAACCCGGTGAGTGGACAAAGTCTACACCCAAAACCACCGTCATGACGTATACTGTATTGAGGACGACCTGCGACAGGTACAACCTCCATAATTCCATGCATGGCTAGAAACATCTGGGCTCCTCGCTTCTCGTAGCATTGAATATGTTAGATGTCACACAAGGACGTTAAACAAGCACACTGTTGTGTATTGTCAATTATAACGTTTAAGGACAACGACGTTGTTTATAAAGGAAGTTAGTGAGAAACTTGAGTACAAGTTCTCGGTATAATAATACGTAGGTATTTAATCCACTGGTAATGTAGAGTTGCATGTGTGGCACATACGCGTTATAGTTAGTATCGTTCACGCACATAAAATAACTTAGCAGTGCACAAAATAATCACAACGATACAAACGCAAGTGCAACATATTACATGCAATTATCTTGGTCGTTATTTCACACAAGAGATAGCACAAAAGCCGGTGTAATCCGTTAGCAAACAGGTTGCAAGAATCCATACCGTTCACCGAAGATTGTACTCCATTAATTCCCGGTCAATGTCTAGCCAACCAAAGTCCAAGAATAGGATTAACTGAGAGTGTTAATTTATGTTACTCTCGTATAATAATTTTATCGTATCATGAAATGTCCTCGTATTCATTATTTCATGTGAGGTTTATTTTTAACGCTTAGATAATTTCTTTTAACCTCTTAACCTTATTTATGTTTAAGGTTTACCTATATAATTTAAACCATCGTAGTCTTTACTTATAAGACTTATATTGTATGGTAATTCTCTTTTAATTACCTTCATGATTTTATGTACCGCATCAATCATTTTCTCTTAACTTATATAATTTCCTTGAATGTATTTTTGTATAAATAAGTATTATTCACATGTCATGTTGTACTTGTCCAAACGACATAACAATTTACAATTTCATCAATGACATTTATTGGTCACATATTAATTAATTCTCCTCTTAACTTTATATTTAATATACTATAATTTCCAAGTATTATTTGATGTTCACACATTAAATTCCTTATATTCATTTCCTTTTGAAAATCTTAAATGTATACTACCTCTGTCCCGTCATAAGTGTCCTGTTTGCTTTTTGGCACGTTTTTCCACCTCAATATTAAACATATAAGGTAAAATAATTTTATAAAACTAAATTTGTATTATATAGTTTATCATGTAAGGAATCATATGCAAAACTTAAATTTTCAAAATTAATTTATCTTATATGTTAAAAATTGAAGTCAAACGACATGTCCAAATAGTAAATAGGACGGTCAAGGTGGGACGGAGGGAGTATGTTTTATACACATGTATTATTTATGATACATGATTATAATTGTCTAAATGACATAACCACTTTATAAATTCTCAGATTGTATTGGCATGTCACCCATTGGCTTATAGTTCCCCATATCTTTTGTTAATTACAAACTAACCCCAAATAATATTATTTCTTTTCAAATAAATTACCACTGTTCATATAACATATATTTTTAATTTATTAAATCCTCAAATCATACTTTTCTTTTCTAAATTTTCTAAATATCCATATAGGACCTACAAATATTTTTAATCCCATAAATACATGACTATACTTTTCGGTTATTATATTATAACCTCATTTATTTCATAAACTTTACATTATACTCCAAAATACAATATTACATAGTTTTAAATCCTTAATCAATTAAATCACGAACTTAGCCTTATAAAATCGGTAATTATGAATTGAACACATTAACTTTCATAAATTACCAAATCACCCCATAACCTTTCGGCTTTTAACATATAACTCTTAATTTTACATTTTAACCCCCAAAACTTTATAATAGTTATATACTAACTTATAAATTATAGTTTTAATATTTAATTTCCTTGAATTTCGAATGGCACATAAATTTCCATTAATTACGCTTCCGCCCCAACTTAAATTCTAGATTTACATTTAAACTTTTATAAATTACAATTTCACCCCAAAACTTTTATAAACTTAATATTTTATGTCATAACTCATTTTTAACTAAACCTTTGGTCAACACTTTGACCAACACTTAAGTTCATTATTTAAACGCTTATATACCTAGAAACTTATTGTTAATTTGGCTATACACCAAATTTTCTAGAAATTACAAAATAACCCCAAAACTTTATAAATTGTTATTTTAACACTTAAGCACATGTTTAATTTAACCAAAATTCATAATATTAATTCTTATACTATAATATGTCATAATTATGCCAAGGACACATATTATTCTCGGCTGGTACTATATATCCCCATAACTTTCTAAAAATTACATTTTTACCACATAACTTATTAAACTAGTCATTTAAACACTAGTAATTATTTTTAACTTACCCAAAATTCATAATACGAATTTATATACATATATAGCTCATTAAAACCTATTTTTCACCAATTGAATTCGGTCATAATTATATGATGCCATATAATTTTTAAAACTTGATTTATAACTCATAATAATTATCTATATACATATGAGCCATATTTCTCATGTAAAAATTATCGTAATGTCTTAGACATATTTTTAGCTCAAAATGGAGCAAAACCTTCCTATGTAATTCGGCCATATAATAAACTCTTCATAAATAATTTTTGTGACATAAAATTATATCTTATGGTAACAACTTTAGCTTAAGAGTTATAAATATTTTTTCTTGGTAAATAACCTCACTAATTCGGCCTTAATTAATTGGAGAGGTGTACATGATTTTTTTTGTACAAAATTTATGAGCTTAAACAAAGCTTAGAACATTAAGAATTAACTTAATAAACTTACTCTTAATCAAGGATGATTAAGTACTTGAACTCCTCTTGAATTTCCCATTCTTCCATGAAACATATAGTTCCAAATCTCGGTAATTATACATGAAGAGAAAGGGGTTTAGGAGTTAGATCTTAGTATAGATCTTAAGTAGAATTTACAAGATGTTTTCAAGGATTTTACCTTAGGCATTTTACCTTATAATTTTGGTACACCTTAGGATAGATGGAGATCCACTTTCCTTCATGGAATTTGAAGAAGAAAACATTGGATTAGGAGGATGAAATTTTCAGTTACATATATTAGGACCTTAAGGATTTTTCAAGCATAAAAATACCTTAGGATGATCTTGAGTACTCCTTGGTTAAATGTTGATTCAAGACAAATTCTTGGAGCATGAATGCTAGCCGAATTCTTGTAGTAGACTTGGGAAGATTTTTGCTTCAAGTATTGATAGAATTAACTAGGAAATTAACATAAAAATGGTGTTAGAACTCAAGGCTCCATTAAAGGACCTTGGAGCTTCCATGGAAGGAGATGAAAGGAAGAAAAAGAGGAAGGGAAACCTTACCAATTCGGCAATGCAAGGATGGGAAATGAGCTGATTGTCGTGAGCTATGTGAAGGAAAGAAAGGAATTTAATTGTTTATTGTGGACATATTTAGTTGGTATGTTAGGTAAGTATGTTGTTTAATGTTTTGCTTCAGATTTTTGGACTAAAAAAGTCTCCACTCTAGCTCCTTCTTTCGGCCATGGTTGGCTCCAAAAGTCTCCCATATAACCCATGATTTCGGTAATGGCAAGAGAAAAGAGTGGCTGATTGAATCATGCTAGACAAGAAGATAAGCAAGTTAGGCAAGGTAGGTTTACTTTTGATTTTTCAATGCTTAATTTCTCTTCTTTTTCCCTGTATACATATGGCAATAAGGAGCTTAAGGTGCTGGAATTATTCAATGAATTTCAAGGTGGAAAGCAAGAAAACATGGAAAGTTAGGTAAGGTATTTGTTTAGCTTTTCTCATTCAGCATTAGAGCTGCTTTTCTTCTTGTTTTCTCACGGTAATATGGCTGAGATGGAGCTGAATTTCTTTGACAATTAATTAGACTACTATCAACTTGCATTCACATATGGTCTAGATCTTCTTTTGATTTGTTTTTTCTTGCTTTTGTCAAAGCTAATCTCTTGTTGTTTTTGGTGCAGATTTTCGGACATAATAGGCTGAATTGGACTAGCTTTATCTTGTCATTATATTATACAACATGTGGAGAGATGAGTCACAAAGTTTCATTTCATATTATAAGGTAAAACATGTTGAATTTCATATATAAAATCGGCCACATGTGCAACCAGGTGGGGTTGATTTTCAACTTGATTTCTGTCACATTATATTACATTAAGATCATATTGTAACATGTTATAGGTCACAACATTTATTTGGTGCATTTATAACAAGGTAATAGATGAAAGTTGCTAAGGTAAATGCTGAAATTATAGTACTTTTCTTCATGATTTTTGGCCCTATTTGTGCTCATGGTTTAGACCTGTCTTTGATTGATTTAGATGTTCAAGTCATCCCCATTTAAGATTCCCAATTCGTGGCTCCTCAAAAACTTCAAGGTAATTGCATAATACACGTTTTTACGGCACCCGAAAGTGCGTTTTTGTGCTCTAAGGATATTTTGGAAAATAAATTGTTTCAACAAGTTCCAAGTGTTTATAAACATTTTTATGGTCAATAATGATATACTAAGGTGTTACATTGAGTTATATGGGGTTATATCAACTCGTGACACAATTCCCGGGTTACCGGGGCACTCCCGGACCAAAACAAGAGCGTTAAGAATTCCCCCCGGGCACTTTGTGTTTAAATGAAAAATTGGCATGGGGATTCTATTATAAATTTTAAATAATGGTCAATTAACCATTAGGAGTGAAGAAAACTAGTTTATACCAACTTAGAACACATTTCTGGGGTTTTCCGAGACTTTCGTGCTTTAAGGGGCGTGCGTGAGCACTCCCAAGCACTTTGCGTTGTTAACTAAATATGGTCTGGGTATTATGTTTGTATAGCCCTATAATGATGGTATTACCATTTGGTTTGAGTTTAAAAGGTCATAGGACTCATGTATTACAAGGCCGCGCTTAATCGTACGTTTTAAGAACGTTCTTGTCGTTAAGATGTTCAATGCGTATTTTTGACCTTTGATGAGTTCTTATGTCTTTATGATATATACAATAGGTGTAACATAAGTTGTTACATTTATTTAAATGTGTATATCAATTTATTTTAGCATTTATAAATGCTTAGGCATTCGTAAAATATTTACGTTTCTCGTTAGTATACATGTTTGTATTGATCTTTCCTTGTTGACGCTCTCTCAATCGAGCTAGTTATGTAAGGAGTTTAATCCTTGTTAATAATCGTACATAAACGTTTGTACGAGTACGTTAATACGTTTAGTAAAATTACGGTCGTTAGCGTTTATGGTAAAATGACTATTTTTACGTGACGTTTGCATGCGCACGCGTAATAATATTTACGTAAATGTTTGCATGCAGGAATGAGCATGCATACGTGAAATGGTTTATCCTTAGATTAATTCTTCATTATTTGATAGTTTAACGAGTTATTTATTTGGGGTATTTCAGTTTTCCTCTAGTATTGTTTTTTATTGGTGTTTTACACAACTATTGCTGAAACAGGAGAAATACATAGCTAGAAATAAAGTAGATGAAGAGACGAACGCGTGGGCGCAAACGGATCCAAAATCGGAGCTATAACAAAGAAGTTAGAGCATTTGTTTGCTTCTGGTTCGGACCTCCCCAAGCTGACCGCCCCTATGGGGCGGTCGGGTCAATTTTGCTCGCATACTTTCACCTCCTCAAGTCCGGACCGCCCCAGGCCGACCGCCCCTGTGGGGTGGTCGGAATGAAATTTTACTCAGATATGTGTTTTCAAAAGCAGAAAAAGAAGGAAAGAGAGGGGAAGCTCAGGAGCAGCATTCCAGGCAAGAAAAGAAGAAAAAGAGGAGGATAAGAAGAGAAGCTCACCTTCCTCCAGGCTCCATTAATGGCTTCCTCGTATCCTTTTTCTCTTGTTTTCTTCTCCATGTTTATGTGAACTTTTGTATACCTTGGGATGGGGTTTCTCCCCAAAATCCCCAAATTGCTATGTAAACCTAACTCATCTTTTGTAGTTGTTTTATCCTCATCAATGCTTAATTAATGCTTTAGATTTGATCTCCTATTGCATTTATTGTGATTGCTTGCAAAATTATGTCTTGAGCTTGGGATTAGACAAACTGAGGATCAACCCTAACTTTTACACTCTTGATTTGGGGGTAAAATCCTAAGGCTATTATTTAAGAGCTTATGCTTAATGCTACTTAGTGACTTAGACCATCTTGATTAAGAGGTTTAGATAATTAGGTAAGAATTGGTTCCATAATTTGAAGAATCTTTACGTTAGCTCTAATAGACAACTTAATGAGGCAAAAATGAGAGCATACTTGGGTGATTTAGGAGATCCCCACTATCCCAAGGTACACACCTATCTTAGATTATCTAGTTTAGTTTTATCGTTTTCTTTGTTTCCCATCTATCAAACTAAAACCCCAATTTACATTTATACACTTTTGTATATATCTTCTTGCACATTTACTAAGCTTATAATTAACTAGATAATTACGAAGTCCCTGTGGATACGACCTTGTTGTACTACAATGATTGGGTTCACTAACCATAGTTAGCAAGATAGTTTCACCATTTTTTTGCACAACAGCTGGGCCTCCATGGTAGAACTATGGATGGAGCAGTCAAATGACGGTTAACACAACCGAGATGATCACCAACGACCACTGGTATAACGGTAAGGGTAAGAGCGATCTTGGCGTCTCAAGCAGGGATAACCCGAGAGTAGAGGTGGTCAAATGGGCGGTATGGTCGGGCCAGGAAAAATTTTTAGGCCTGTCGGGTTGTTTCTAATGTCCAGGTCCAGTTTTTTATTTTTCAGGTCAGGCCAAACCCAGTTTTTTCCTAGCTCTTCCGGTACTCGGCCTGCCCAGCCTAGTTTTTTTATTTTTTTATTTTTACATATAATTAAAAAATGAATAAAAACCTCAATAAAATTTCACACAATCAATAAAATTATAAATAAAATTTTAATAATTAATATAATTTGATAAATTATATAAATCTAAATTACATGTATATTATATTTATTTATATTTTAAAAATAATATATATTTTAAATTTTTGGGTGGCCGGGCTTTTTTTTTGGGCCCAAAATTCTGCCAGGGTCTGGCCTGGTTTTTAATTCAGGCTCGGTTTTTTGGTCCAAGCCCGCCTAACTTTTTTGAAGCCCATTTTTAAGGGATTTTTTTGCACCGGGTTGGATCGGGTCACCGAGCCTGGCTAAGTTTGACCAGCTCTACCCGAGAGTGGGCAAAAACCAACAGCAACACCCACGACAAGAAGCAAATTCTAGGAGAAAGTCGATCCCTAGAAATCAAATAGACCGAGTGAAGGATATCACTGAACAACCAGGCAGAAACCGCTGACATTGCATGGAAATGAAATTAACTGTGAATAAGATATGTAAGCAGGTGATAGAAGCAAACTGACATGAAACAAGCTAAACACCAACCTTACGCCCACGAGATGACAATGAAACAAAGGGGGAGACTGAGGCGTGTATGGGCGCATTCTTCACTACATCTTATCTCTCTTCCTCTCTATTGGCATGGCGAGGTTTTCATTGCTCATGGAAAGTAGATGTATTAATGATCATGTATCTAGTGGATATACTCTCTTTTTTTCTTATCAGGTTTTCCTATCAAGGTTTCCACTATTATAAAGTTTTGATGAAGAGGCGACATATTAATGTCTATATACAAAACCAACACCAAATTGAAACATACTGAACAAAAGATCTAAACAAAAGATAAAAACAAATATGTCTATATACAAAACCAACACCAAACTGAAACTGATTCGAGAACGAATACAGAACCACCCTAATATGATAAAAATCCAAATACAAACCGATTCCTCACTTAAAGGAACTGTAACCAAAACTAATCCAGACTCACCCTAACCAATCCAAACACATTTCCTCCCATAAAAACAGAAAACTAATAAGAGCGAAACCTAAACCAAAACCATTACTAAATTCATAGAACGTCATGTATTGAAGATAAATTTTGGTTGCCAAGACGTTATCCCCTTTATAGACGGAGAGAGTACCGTGTAATTGTTGGCTAGTGGTGGAGTAATAAAGTACGTGATATCCAGCGATCTCGTGGGAGCAGTAACAGTAAAGCGATATCGTTTTAAAAAAAAAAAAAGTAAAGCGATATCACTTTAATCTGATGGGACATACTAATAATGTATACCAAGTCAACGAAGAGAACGGCAGGGAGAGGATTCTCTGTGCGGACTAATCATTAATGGTAACATTTGTTTTTTTTTTTTGAAGAACATTGTGACCATATATTATAAAAAGTAGCAAGCACAAGGGTAACCCTCATGTCATGCTAGCTCAAAATCTAACTTACAAGCCATACTAATATTAGGGGGAACAAGCTCCCCCAACCACACCTGATTAGTTTCAAATAGATTATTCCCCATATTACATATAATCTTGATCAGATAATTATCATACAAGGGAGTATCGTTTCTAATAATACTAGTGAAAGAAGAAAGGGATCCTCTCACCCTGACAATATCATCCCAACTGGTATTGGGTCTTCTGATGTCTCCCACATTGAGGATGTCCTCAAAATATTTTTCAACTGATTCAAAACAAATGCTATGGCTACCCACCGAGATAGCAAGCTCCATGGCAATTCTTTTTGCTTTAATATCAGCAAACTGCACACTACTGGTGCTGGCAATTCTTCGATTGAAAACAACACTAGGCAAACCGCGATCGTCGCGAATGAGACCAGAAATGATTCGGTCCCCATAACGACTAGCATGCACACCCGTACAAATACTATGATACCCAGACGGAGGGGGATGCCAAATCCTGGGAGAAAAGAGATGGGAGGAGACTTTCATTACCGAGAGGTAAGCTTCAGTAAAAGAATTGTTTACCTCGACTTCTTTCCACCAAGAAAGCTCTGGATTATGCTTAACTTTGTTCCTCGACGCATATATGACCCATAGCTTGTTAGCTATAAGAGATAGCTTCTTTACACTCCACACCTCAACCATCCGAAAGAACCAGTCCAACATTCCATCCACATTATTTGGAATATCCTTCACTTCCACCAGGCCCCTCCATATGTCTCTAACAGCACAACAATAAAAGAAACAATGAGCCAAGTCATCCTTGTCCCCACAGAAGAAACACTTGAAATCACCCCCAATCCGTCTAGCCAGATTATCCTGACAAGGGATAATATTCCCCAAGAACTTCCAGAGATTAAGCTTAACTCTAGGGCAGCAGATAGAGCTAGATAACTTCTTCCCAATCATACCGATGGAGAGTGGAGGATTGGAGGAGCTTTCCACCCCTGATTCTTTTACCAGAGCGAGATATGCTGATTTGACGGAGAATTTGTTATCTTTGGAAAGGACCCAGGTCCACTGATTGGAACTACCCAAGCCAAGAGAATTGGGAGACTGAGTCTGATCCCCCGTCGAAGGTAGGGGGCGAGCTCCCTCTCTGAGCAAGACCAAGACAGAGGAGATGGATTTCCATATGGGGCTACCTTTATTTGTAGGGGTGCAATCACAAATATTGTTGTCAGGGTAATAGAGATGTTTCATAACTTGGGCTACTAACGACCCCGGGCAAGAAAGCAATCTCCACAACTGTTTAACCAAAAGAGCTTTATTGAAGTTATCCACTTCTCTGAAACCAAGGCCGCCTTGGTCCAGAGGATCACAAACCTTAGACCATTTGGTCCAGTGGAGGGCTCTTTTATCGACTTTCCCACTCCACCAGAAGGAAGAGAAAGCTGAATTGAGTTTCGCAATAATGCCCTTGGGAAGAGCAAAGAGGGACATGGTGTAGTTTGGTATAGACTGGAGAACACTAGACACCATGACGGATCTAGCTGCTTGAGCCATAGGTTTAGTCCAACTGGAAACCCTTTTGTGAACAGATTCGATAAGATAGGTAAAGAGATCATGTTTTCTCCTACCTATCTTGAGGGGAAGGCCCAGGTATTTTGAGAAACAAGGTACCTCTTGGACATTTAGGAGGTTAGCGAGGTTGTCTTTAATGGGGGGGGATAATCTTTTGCTGAACACCAATTCAGATTTGAGGTGATTGATTTTGTGGCCGGAGGCTAGAAGGAATTTTGTGAGAATAAGGTTTAGGCGGGAGATATTAGTGGGATTGGCTTTACCAAAGAGGAGGAGGTCATCAGCAAAGGCTAAGTGGGATATGGACGGGCAAAGGGGGGAGAGCTTGATGCCATGGAAATCTCCATTAATATCGGACTTATTAAGGAGACTAGACAAAGCTTCCTGAGCCAAAATGAAGAGGAAAGGGGAGAGAGGGTCACCTTGTCGAATGCCTCTGGACTGGACAAAAGAGTTACCCGGTTTGCCATTGATGAGGATAGCACATCTGACTGAGCGGACACAATTCATAACTGGAGAAGTCCAATGAGAAGGGAAACCCATGGAAATAAGAACATCTTGGAGGAAGCTCCACTCTAATCTGTCATAGGCCTTGCTAAAGTCCAACTTAAGAGCAAAGAAACCATTTTTAACAGCTTGGTTCTTCTCTAAAAAGTGTTGGAGCTCGCCAGCTAGAATGATATTATCGGTAATAAGCCTTCCTTTCACAAACCCTGACTGATTATGAGAGATGAGATGCGGCAGGATATGTTGAACCCTATTAGCCAGGGTCTTGGAAGCAATCTTGTACGCAAAGTTACATAGAGCAATCGGTCTAAATTTATCAATCTCCGTCGCCCCCGCCATCTTTGGGATAAGAGTGATAAAGTACTCATTCAATGAATCAGGGAGGGGCTGGCCTCTAAGAATAGGCAAGACTGCATCAATACTTGGTCCCCAATGATATGCCAAAAGGTGGTAAAGAATTTACCATTAAAGCCATCCGCCGGAGCTTTGTTGGCTCCTAGTTGCTTCACAGCGGAGATGATTTCCTCTCTAGTATAGGGTCTACTCAGCTCAGAAATAAAGTTTCCATTTAGTCGACCCTCCACCACTCCCAGAAGGTCCCTATCCACCTGGGGTTGGGAAGAAGAAAAGGGTTTTGGAAGTACTCTCTAGCAATGCCTTCTATACTCTGCCAAGTATATTGCTAGTATTCCCGGAATTCAGGAGACCAAAGATCTCTTTGGATCTTTTATTAGAGGAAGCCCTAGCATGGAAGAACCCGTATTTTATCTCCTTCCTTAATCCACTTATCTCTGGATCGTTGCTTCCACCATATTTCCTCCCGGAACGAAAGTAACTCAATTTCCAAGAGGAGCCTCTTCCTATTATTGATAGCTCCCCAAAGAGCTATCACTAATAGAGATCTTACCTAACTCTTCTTCTTATTGATGATCTTCCATTTAATCTTGGAGATCGACCACCCCTTCCATTCACTTAGCTTACGAGCACATAAATCCAGAGAAGTAGTAATGATAGGATAATTGTTACTCCAGACATCTGTAAGTATCTCAGCGCACTTGGGATCCAAACACCAACCGTTTTCAAATCTGAAAATTTTGCCGTTCTTTGTGATTACCAAAGAACCTGATAAAAAGAGGGCAGTGATCAGAACTTCCGGGGGGGAAGATGTTCGACAGAGATATTTGGGAAGGTCTGAAGCCCAGCCGAGGAGCAGAACACTCTATCCAATCTACTGTGGGAATGGGAATCCCCATCCTGACAATTGGTATACGTAGAGCCCTCTCCAAAGAAACCGATATCATGGAGATCACACTCAATAATGGCCTCTCTGAACGGGGCCATGTGAACCTCTTGCCTGATTCTACCCCCAATCTTCTCAGAGGCATGCAGAATCTGATTGAAGTCCCCGGCAATCACCCAGGGCAAGCTAACTTGCTTACCAAGAATTCGGAGCAGTTTCCAGGATAAATGCTTAAGAGACCAATTGGACCACCCATTGAATCCGGTAAAAACAAAATGAAGATCACCCGGCATAGACATACGGGCGGACATATGATGTCTAGATTGAGAGATCATCGAACATCCTAGGGAGTTTTTCCACATAAGACAGAGACCTCCACTCCTCCCTCTGCTTGAAACCGCTAGGCCGCAATATAGAGGAAACATCACAAAAAGGACTCCATATCAATGTCCGACTTATGAGTCTCACTGAGGAAAATGATATCTGGGTTAAGTTTAAGAATCAAAATCTTAACCCAGTAGACTGCCTTTGATTTACCTAAGCCCCTACAATTGAGGGTTAGACAACTCATCTGACAGGACAACCGGAAAGGCCTAAACAACCCGGTCAAGCCAATACCACCGATCAATCGGCGCAGGGAGCACTCACCAGCACCAACAATCAGTCTCAAGAAGCGAGCTCAAAGCCGAGGCTCCAAAATCAGGGCACTGAAATAAATCAGCCCGAAAAACAACACCTCATAAACCTTAGACGCAACTGCACACTCGTTCTTTAGCAAACACCACGTAGTCTACTTAGCCGGTGAAGAACCCACCCGCCCAAGAACACCCGAAACGGGCAGAGACCCGCACCAGCAGACAATCTCACAAGAATGAAATCCCCAAGGAGACAGGACTACACCAGGAAGTATTCAAGCTCCAGGACAGAAAACTGCAAACACGGCGGGGAAATCCCTGAACATTGACCCCGCTAAAATCCCAAATAGATAACCCCAGCACCACCTCAGACAAAGCCTCAGAACGAAGCAGGGCACAATCAAGTCTGCACTGGGAGAGAAAGAAACACCGACACGCGGCGTCTGGAGGAGAAGACCGACGACCACGGCGAGGAGACTCCTGTCACAACACCACCCCTAACAGAAGCAATCAACAGAATCCCAAGTCCATAAAGCCTACCACCTCTAATCAGACTGAGCACAAAACCGACAAACAAGATCAAGGCAGCCCGAATAGAAAGCCGACGCCAAAGAAAACGAAGAACCCAGGTCAGAAAAACAAAACCAGAGAAACACCAAGAAACGAAAGTCCAGCAGGGGCGCGCAAATCACACCCAAACACAACTTGAAGAGCCGCGCGAACTCAAATCAGCCCCTACCTCAAAAACCCAATCAGACGACTTCCAGACCTAGAATACGGGCCACAACCTGAAAAACCAGTCGAATCACCAGAGATAACTCAGAAAGAGACGAATGTGCCGACGCCCTCCAGACCCTCGAAGTTGTAGAGGAGAATCGTGCCCAAATCCCGCTGAAAAACAGACGGGAACCGACGAGGATGATAGGAATCGCCTCAAATCGCTTCCGACGAGAGCGAAAAAGAGTGTATAGTACGGACGCTACTTCAACTTGTCTACCTGTGACCTGCTTTCACCGTAGATCTCTCTATACGAATTTCTTATATGAGGTTTAGTCATGCCTATTTTTACTCTTTTGACTCAACTATATCAGGGTATTGTTTCTAGATTCTTCACGTGTGTCTCCCTCGGTGAAATGTGCCGCCTTCTTCTATTTGTATACAAAAATATGGATCTAACTGTTGTTCTAACCTGTGTGGTTCATTGTCTATCTTAAGACAGATCAGAAAGAAGAGAACAAGTAAAAAAAATGACAAAGTGAAGCAGTCTATGTGTGACACCATTAGCATCACTGCCAGCTTAGATTTTCCATGCATCCATTCATAAAAATTATAGAGTCCATAAGACATAAAACATCGCGAATTACGCCAGGTTCTAATATGGAGATGACTATTTTGATTTTTTACTCTTATTTTATTCTTTTGTGCTTTATATTTTTGTAAAACTTTAAAGGGAAATTTCACGATATACCCCCGAGGTTTGAGCGAATTTTACGAGATACCCCTGATGTTTCATTTTTATTACGAGATATCCCTGAGGTTTCATTTTTTTTACAATATACCCCTGAGGTTTCACTTTCATTACGATATACCCCCGAGGTTTCAATTTTATACGAGATGCCCCTCAGTTCAGATTCTGATATATTATATTTTTCATATCCTCATTTTACCCTCGCACCATATACCCCGCAATGACCTCACGGGTTTCTGGTTAAATTTTTTTAAAATTTAAAATATGAACAAAATTCACATAAAAATTAAAGATCAATCAAAATTTTAATTCAATTTAATAAATATTAATAAAAGTATAAAAAAATAGAATAAAAAAATTTAAGATAAATAGAAATGACTAAACAACAAAAAATAATCTATTTAAAAAACTTATATTGTAAAATCATAATTTTTTTGTAACAATTATATTAAACGCAAGAAATTATAAATAATTTTATTATTTATAGATAGAGTTTATTAACAAATATATTATATGATATCAATAATCACAAAAGAAATGATTATATTTTATGATTTTAAGCCACCGCTATAATAGTATCTATAAAAACCATAAAATAATGATTTCAAGAGTTTATTTTTTAATTTAAATAATGATTTTTGATATCAAATAATATAATCATTTCTTTTGTGATTATAGTATAAAAACCATAAAATATAATCATTTCTCTTGTGATTATTGATATCGAATAATATATTCGTTAATAAACTCTTACTATAATTGATAAAATTGTTTCTTGTATTTAATATAATTGTTATAAAAATGTTATGATTTCGTTTAAATTATGTAACAATATAAGTTTTTTAAATAGATTATTTTTTTGTTGTTTAGTCATTTCTATTTATTTTAAATTTTTTATGATTCTAATTTTTTATTTTATTATACTTTTCTTAATGTTTTTTAAGTTGAATTAAAATTTTAATTGATTTTTAATTTTTATGTGCATTAATTTTGTTCATATTTTTCATTTTAAAAAATTTGACCATTAACCCGTGAGGTTATTGCGGGGCATATGGTGCGTGGGTAAAATGTGGATATAAAAATATATATCAAAATCTGAAGTGAGGGGCATCTCGTGCATCTCGTATAAAGTTGAAAACTCAGGGGTATATCGTAATGAAAGTGAAACCTCAGGGGTATATCGTAAAAAATGAAACTTCAGGGGTATCTCATAATCAAAATGAAACCTCAGGGGTATCTCGTAAAATTCGCTCAAACCTCGGGGGTATATCGTGAAATTTCCCAACTTTAAAATATTGTATTTTATTATATCTAAGTCCGAATAACATAAATTTTATACCATTGTTCATCATAATTCGAGCTCTTCAAAATAAGACTCAACATGAGTATGGTTTGATAATTTTTAATTTTTGTATGTACATATGTTTTAGAATTCATTATGAATCTTAAGTTTAAGAAAAGTGAATCAAATGTTGTTAAAAAGTGAATGAGAGAGATTGCTTAAAAGTGAATAAGAGGTTTAAAAAAGTGAATCTCATAAAGAGAGATTGTTTAACTAAAGTGATTCTGATTATTTGACTAGTGTGAATCAGAGGTTTTAGAAAAGTGAATCAAAGGTTGTTAAAAAGTAAATCACAAGTTGTTACAAAGTGAATCAGAGTAATAAGAAAAGTGAATCTCATAAGCATATAGATTGCTTAAAGTGATTAAGAGGTTTAAGAAATGTGAATCAAAGGTTTTTATAAAGTGAATCATGGGTTTAAGAAAAGTGAATAAGAGGTTTAAGAAAAGTGATTCTCGTAAATAGAGATTGTTTAACTAAAGTGAATAAGAGAAGTGAATATTTTGTTTAATACTAGTAAAAATTAATTCTACCACAAACTTATACGAGAAGAGTATTCATTTATTGAAAGTGAATAATCCTTTTAAAAAAAGTGAATCTTATGTTTAAGAAAAGCGAACATTTCATATAAAATAATGTGAATCATTTGTGTTTTCTAAAATTGAACCTTAACCCTGCACTACAAACCCTAAACATATCTTTGACGTTTTAGCATTCCTAGGGTGGTTTTTAGGGTGTTTGGGGCATAGGGTAATCTATTTGGCATTGGTTCTACACTTTATATCGTCATTGTAGACTCGACAGGTTTTTAGGGTTTGTGGTTTAGGGTTTAGGGTTGTTAGACCCTAAAACCTGCACTACAAACCATAAAAATGTCTTCGACATTTTTAGCTTTCCTATGGTTGTTTTAGGGTGTTTGGGCCCCAAAATCGTGCAGATAGAGCTGCCCACGAATGAAAAATAAAGGCAAAAATCGATACTAATTATTTAAAGTAAATTCATAAGGGTATGCCGGTATGATATAGGCAGGGATGTATTCAAATAATTCAAGGGTTTCCATGTTGCTATACCACTGAAGTTGTTCTTGACTTTTGCCATCGATATGTATATTTTTTTTGGGCCCCAAAATCGTGCAGATAGAGCTGCCCACGAATCGCCACTGGAAACGGTAATTTGGGCCAGCGATGTAAAATTACCGTTCGATATCTAGCTGTAGGAAATTAGCCTTTATGTTGCACAAAGACGAGCCTACCCTCATATGGCTGGACATTTGACGTCGCCGCAGCTTCCCCTCTCCGTGCTTCTTCTCTGCAATCCGACTATTATACAACTGGTTGTACGATGCTTATTTACACCCTCGAACAATCTTCACAATTAATATGAACAACCATCATATAAAGTTGAACAACTTTCATAATAGCACATGTAACTTTTACATCAGTATGAACAATCAATACAAAAACTTGAACAACGCTTGAATTTAAAATGAACGGTTGTACGATGCTCACCGTACAACCGGTTGTATAATAGAATTTGCCTCTTCCCTGTGTGCACCATTGACGAGTTCAGAACTCGACTATACTTAAAGAAAATTTGCAGACAAAGCCAGTTAGCATCGAAGTGGTTGGAATGAAGTGAAGAATTGTCCGAGGTGATGGGAATCTGCCCCGTTAGATTCGAATTGATTGTGCTTCTGGTTGGTGACTTCCATGGCCGTAGTAAATGTAGGGTTTCTATGTATTCAAATTGGTAATGACGACTGGAATGGGCATATGTACGGGGGATTTCACGAGGCAAGGGGTGCTTCGTCTTTTTCCAGGGCCGGAATCGCGAGTGAACGACTGAACGCAGGATTTCCTGCATTTGTTGCTGCGTTCGATATCCACGAATATTTATTAATCTGCCTTTTAGAAAAAGTATGTGACAACTGTCCATCATTGAGTGGACAAAATTATCACCACAGTACACATGTCAAGGCCTTATTCACTAACCATGGTTAGCTCTATGTAAACACCACTTTTCCTGCGTTTGAAGTAGGGATGGCAACGGGTTGGGTTCGGGTCGGGTGACGCTCCACCCGACCCGTCACCCGTTTTCCACCCGCATCACCCGACCCGACCCGTCACCCACAACTTCATCACCCGTCACCCGTTTCACCTATCACCCGCGGGTGAAGCGGGTGAACCCGTCACCCGTTTTTATTTTTTTTTAGCAAGTATTTTTTGTTTTTAACACCTTATATAAGCTTAATTATTTAAAAAAATACACTCATATTTGTTCAACAATATATACCACATAAACTAATGTCAATAAAATACTTAAAAACATAGAGTATTAACCAAAATATTTCCAAATTATCTAAAAAAATATGGGATAAGCATAATTTTTTAGTTAATATAATACAAACGGGTGACGGTCGGGTGAACGGGTCGGGTGACCGGGTGAAAAATGTTCACCCGACCCGACCCGTCACCCGCACCCATTTCATCTGTCACCCGTTTTAGCGGGTCGGGTGGTCGGGTGAAACGGGCACCCGTCACCCATTGCCATCCCTAGTTTGAAGGCGCGCAACGAACGCGCTCTGTGTAAATGCGCAAAAGGGGTTAATCTCCACAATTCACGATCCGCTTTTTCTGTACGAGGTCGAGGTCGACCTCTCTCTACGCCCGTGAATAGTCGATTTTCGCCCGAGGCGTCGATATCGAACAGGACCTAAAAAGCAGAAATCTCATAGATGTTAGAGAGGGAGATGGTAAGAAATGGTGGAATCCCGTACTTTTGCATATTAGCGGTGTAACACCCCTACCGGTAATCACACCATTATCTCCTACCCCGTCTCAATTATCAACCACAATGCAGCGGAATAATAACTACAACCGGGGGTGATACAATGCCGCTAGTCACCCACGTGACTAGCAAGGCCAATCCAAACACAAATACTACAACAAATACAATATCGGTCTGATGGGTCTTTTACCGAGTACACTATACATAAGATACTTCCGATACTTAACCAATACCCAACCTAAATACAACTTCAAATCCATTACATATAGTACAATCTCAAATCCGTTCTATACCGAGTATCTACAGTTCCCAAGTTTAACAACTACCTTTCGGTCTTACAATTCCACAATACAACAATTACAATTGCTTTAACAACTACCCATATCAATAATAACTCCGTCCTACTCTCGAACGGTGTCCGGCTTAGCTGTCGGTCTCTTACAGTGATCATATTCACTTCGGGTACCTGCACACTAAAAACGTTCCCCTTAGGGGGTCAGCTTACGCTGAATATGACTTCCGCATACCCCGCGTACTAGCGAGGGTACGCCGACTAATTGGTCGAGAGCATGCGGTTCATTTTATCACAACAGCATGCATACAACATACATTATATATGTACATTCACAATCAAGTTCAACATAGAACACAAGCACTAACACACATCAAGGGTTGATTCAATATGTTCTTTAATTAGGCTTGAGGGTTTCTACCTCACCACGCCTTACTCAACTAGTCATGTACTACCCACTCCCTTGGGTACTCTTACTCACAATCTCTACAAGGTCTACGACACTCAACTCAATTCCCACTCAACTCAAATTCTCAAGTCCCACAAGTCACAACTCAATTCTCAATACTCACATACTCGATTCCATACTCAATACTCAATACTCAAGTTCCCAAAATACCCAATGCTCAAGGTACAAGTTAAGTCGATCTCACGACCTCCGGGCAGGGTCATACACAAGACCCACCACCGGGCTCAAATACAAATAGGGCTATACAGTTAGCTCCTCAAATACTCAAATGTCTAGTGCACAACTGGACTACTCAAATTCCCAAAACACTCCACTCTCGGAGTCAATTCACAATCTCAAGGATTAGCCTAGAAGTATCTCTCTCGATAGCATCTAACGGCATAGGGAATTCCTCAATGTCTAGTATTCCAAGATTTAAGGTTTCAACCAACTTATTGAATACTCTCATGTTCGGGACACTGCTCATGCTAGTCGGTTCCTCTGATTGGGGTTCGACTATATTTCTAAGGGGTTTGGTGATCCCTTACCATTCATTACTTTTACTCAAGGCTCGTATTTCGAACAACTTCCAATCCTCTAGTTAGGGGTTACTCATATACTTCCACTAATATTTATCGTGTGGATTTAGTCGTTTCGGTTCTCTAACCGTTATTGGGAGGTTGCTACTCCCGTATGTTCTCTCACGATTTAGTGCATTCGTAGGTTGATATTACCGTGTATTGGTTCAATAGATGTAGTGAGTTTCCACCATTTTATTAGTTTGCACTTGACTCCTTCTACGAGTCTCTACTCACCCAAGACTCAACTATGAGTCGCACTACCAAATACAATTACATACAAGCAATTCATTCCCAATCCACATTTCATGAATTATACAAACTTTAATTAATGGAATACAATCCAACCACAAACGATACAATGCAAACACCAGAGAGTACACACAATCCGATTCGTGCATTTATCTTGTTAGGTGATCACACAATCAAACAACTACACAAATCGGGGTAACCAAGTTAGGATACAGAGCATGAGGAAATCATACCTTTCACCGGGGTTTATCTTTACCGGGGGTTCTCATGTTCTTTGGCTCACCCTTGTTCCTCGAATCATATTCTTGAACCACTAATTACATGTCAAATGGTTCAATTATTATTAAGGTGTTACGGTATGTACATTATTGCTACTCCCGTACTTACCCCGTTATCCCGTTATTTCGGTTAAACTTAATGTACTTAAACTCACAACTTTGTCAATCACTTCCGACCTTTGTTTATACTTCTTCGCACCTTTAAATGTCACCAAAAACTCCTAAACATCATCTAAAACCAATACCATTTAATCCCCCATGTTTTAAAGCCTTAAAAACACTTCCTGTTGAATTCTGGGGGTAGTCCGGGACCTGGTTCGGACCCTAGGTCCCGGACCAATACACTAGCAAACTCTCGGCTACATTTTACACCCTGGTCCGGGACTTGGTCCTGGACTTAAGTCCCGGACCAATTCCTGCAATTACTCTCGGCTTGTTTTTAAGGGGTGGTCCGGGACTTGGTGCATATCCTAGGTCCCGGACCCTGCTAAAAACTGCTACAAGGGTGATTTTTCACCCCCTAATCAACCCTTAAATCACCCTCAAACTTTCCCTAATCTTTCCACAAGTTTTCTACATAATTAAACACCTCAAAACACTCCTTAAACCACCTCAAATCCTTGGTTAAATCCCTACTCCAATTCTTGTTCAAATCCAACAATTCAAGTTCTCACATTTTGCATTTTGCACTCTTTTGCATTTCTAACTCCTTCTTGCTAGTTTTTACATCTTACCAAGCCTACCAAATCACTTAATGGCCATACCAATTCATTCCAAATATCCACCATTCTAAAACCCAAGTCCAACTCTCATTTCCTAAGTAGCACACTAATCCCTTTTCTAGTTTTTCTAAAACATTTCCATACTCCATTGCTACAGATTTTCACCTCTCCTCTATTAGTTCTCCAAATGCCATTTCAAGGCTACAACTACACTCCAAACAACACTACAAACACCTAGGTTCACCAATTCACTAAGTCATCTTAAAACACTTATTTTTCTACCAAAATTTTGCCTAACCTCCCCATAAATTTAACATCTCCCAATCCATCAACTCTCATCAATTTTCATTCCTAATCTAGCCACACCCACAAGGGTCCTACCAGCACACAAACACCAATCAAATGCACCAAACAACAATATAAACACAATTCCCAAAACATCTCACAAAATCCTACTAACCACAATCAAGCACATTATTGCTCAGATTTTATTTCATCTTTTATTCTTCTCAAACCCAATTCTAAAACCATTAATAAAGTCATTAAGGTAGTTTCTTACTTAATTCAAGTCTCTCCTTAATTCTCCTCTTGCTCCTCATCTTCCCAAAATCGGTCAAGAGGGAATGGAGTTTCCAAACTCCATCCAACATTCAAGAAACAACCAAATACATCCAATTAATTATCTAAACCCTTAGGAAATCTCAATTCAATAAAAGGCTTAGAGCACAAGTAGGGTTTTAACTTTGGAGATTTTTGAGAGGGGTTCTCACCCTTGAATCAAGAAGGGGATTACTCCACCATTGGAGGGTTGAAATGGAGCTCAAAATCAAGAAGAAAACAAGGCATTAAAAGGGGTAAAAATCGGTCCAAAGAGGGAGAACCAAAATGAGTTTTCAATGAAATTTTTACCTTGTTGAAAGAGGAGACTCCAAGCTACAAGATGATGTGCTTTTCTCTCAAATGGGAAAACCCATGGAGGTCAAGTTCTTCCTTTTGGAATTTCGAAAAGAGAGGAAGATAGAGGATGATGGGGAGTTAAATATGTAGTTTACTTTTGATTTGGAGCTCAAATGGAGCTTGGGCATGTGATGGAAGTTGGAGTAGCCATGGAAGCTTGGGGGAGGAGCTTCAAATCGGCAGCAACCAGGAGGAGGAAAGAGAGAACGGTGGGAAGGGGAAAGGAGGAAAGAGAAAAGGAAAGAAAGAAATGAGAGGAGAGAGAAGAGGTAATGTGCTTTTGTACTTTTTCTTCTTTTTGCTTTTTGACTTGTTAATTAGTAACTAGTCTTGTGAGGGGCTCATTTAGGCAGTAAAAACCGGCCCACTTATATGTTACAAGCTGGAGCGTTTTTCGTCTTTTACAGAAAATGCTCGTTTATTTACCCGGTTTAGCACTATTCACTAACCGGGCCCGTTTTCCGGAATTTTCTTGTTTCTTTAATTTTAATGGCTCTTAAGCTTCCATTAATGTTTATTTATAGTTATTTAATGAACTATAATTTTTACGGGTTCATTTGACCACTCAAAGTCACGTTTTCGGGTTTTCTCGAAAAACGTGCGCTAAAGCTTTATTAGCGTTTTTAATTCGTTTTTATGGATCCGTTTTCTTCGGAATTGTTCCCATATATTATTTAGGCATTATTAAGCCTTTTAAATTCATTAGTACCCTATTTAAGTTGTCTTCTTCTTACGGTCACTTAACGCTTGTTTAAGCGTTTTTCGCTCTTTAAGAGTTTTTATTATTTCTTATGGATTATTCTTTTTACCAAAATTCATTAGGCACTAATAGGCCCTCAATATCGCATAGAGTAATTTAATCACCCTAATTAAGTTCAGGGTATTTCAAGCGGCTAGCTGACAGTTAATATTGACTGATGGTTGATTTTAAAAGAATGAATTGAGCTAGTCAACTCATGAGAGATAATTTGGGTTTAAATAACCAGGATGTCTTGGCTACACGTGGGTGTAGCCATGTTTGGCTACATCTGCACAGCGGCGTGTTTTTTTTTTATGTTGCGCCCCCGGTGCCTTCTTCTTTTTTTATTTTTTTGTTTTAATTTTTTAAAAATAATTATCTTTTTTATTTATTATAAAAACTTTAAATTATTATAACTTTTAATATATAAGTCTAAAATGAAAAAAAATTATATCATTTTTCATAAATTCAAGCACTTCAAAACAAGACCAGTTATAGAAATATATTTTGATAACTTTTTTAAAAAATTATTTTTACATGTATGGAGCATAGAACGTAAAAGAAAACTTGTATAGATGGTCATAAAAACCTGTACAAATGTTCACTAAAACATGTACATCCTCACGTAAAGACATGTACATCCTCGCATTAAAAACATATAGATAGTCATATAAACCTGTACAAATCATTAAATATGTACATCCTTAGATTAAAACATGTACATATAAGGAAGACCACTTGTACAGACGGTCATACAAACATGTACATATGACCATACAACATGTACAGATGTTCATTAAAGAACATGTACATTCTCACATTTGAACATGTACATCGTCACATTAAAACATGTACATTCTCACATTAAAATATGTACATACAACCTAACATTAAAATATCATGGTATACATGTAAAAATAAATTTTTTTAAAAGTTATCAAAACATACATGACTGGTCTTGTTTTGAAGAGCTCGAATTTAGATGAACAATGATATAATTTTTTTCATTTTAGACTTTATATTAAAAGTTACAACAACTTAAAAATGTTGCGATAAAAAAAGAAAAAAAAAGAAAAAGAAAAGTATGCAGCCCGCGCACAGCAGTCTCCAACTATTTTTTTTTTAAGTAAATTAACACTAACATATGTAGCTATCTTACGTACACACAGGTGTAGGCAAGAATTTGCCTTAAATAACTACTAGTCGATAGTTAGTATTAATTGATAGAGTAATTACTCAGAACCCCCTTGAGGATTTAGGATATTACAGTTAACCCCTTGTGTTTATCATAATTACTGGTAACACCTTGAGGTTGAGGTATTTGACTACGGCCCCAAACTTTAACTCTGTTATCAGGAAGTTAACTCCGTGTTACCTATCAGCTTAATCATATTAATAAGGTGATGCTAGACAAAAAACACTACTTAATCTGCATTGTTATTTTCCTAAAAATGTCAACCATTCCTTGAAAATGCATCTAAAGTGAGAGAGATGAGAGTTTAGACGATGTTGATTAAGCAGTTTTGTTGTCCAGTCTGGCATTATTAATGTGATTAAGTTGATAGGTCAACACATAGTTAACTTTTGACCATAGAGTTATAGTTCGGGGGCTCGTAGTCAAAGATACCTTAACCTTGAGGTGGTTACCAATAATTATGATAAACACGAGGGGGTTAACTGTAATATCCCAAATCCTCAAGGGGGTTCTGAGTAATTTACTCTAATTGATATTAACTTATAACTGATTTTAAAAGAATAAACTAGACTGATCACATAAACCAGTTGTTGGGCAAAATAGTGGTGAGACTATCCTGCTAACTATGGGCAGTGAACCCAATCATTGTAGTACAACAAGGTCGTATCCACAGGGACTTCGTAACTGTCTAGCTAATTATAAGCTTAGTAAATATGCAAGAGGATATATACAAAAGTGCATAAATGTAAATTAGGGGTTTTGGGTTTTTGGGTTGTAATTGGAGAAATAAAGAAAAGCAATAAACACTAAACTAACTATCTAGGATAGGTGTAGCCCGGGATGGATATTTGCACCCGTCCTCCCCTTACTACCGATTGTCGAACCTCGAACTCATAGCTAAACCACGGGAATGCTTAATTAATTAGCAACCTAATCTAGGCCTACTAATCCTAACCAATTTAATCGAGACTTCTCATTCAGCTAAGCCCCGGGTCAATCGATAGCACTAAGCTCAAGTTCCACTAAGGTTGCAATGTAGTCTAATCTCAAAATTATCGAAATCAGAGTACACCGTTTTAGTCTCTAACAGTTTAGGATTCTATCTCTGAATACCATTTTGATAGAATCCCACAATAATGCTAAACTAATCGGTAGGCCAAACCAACCAATTTAACACATAGAAGACAAATTGAGCAAAACCCTTAACAAATCCCCAAATCATGAGCAACAAGTTTAGAAGTCATAAACACTCAATAATCATCTTCATTAAGCTCAAAGACTAAAATAAAGCATAAAAATAAGTTCAAGATTCAACAATGGAGGTTTTAGGGATTTTGGGGCAAAATCCCCATCCCAAGCTACAAGGAAACTACACAACCATTAAAGCACAAAAGAGAGAGAAGGGAGAAGAAATAGCCATGGGAGATTGAGGAAGAGCTTCAATGGAGGTGAGCCTTCTCCTCCTTCTTCTCTTCTTCTTCTTCCTTTCTTCTTCTTCTTCCCTCTTTTCTCTTTTTTCCGTCTTTTTGTTTGTGTCGAATACCCCTCTTTCCTGTTCTTTTCCCCTTTTAAAATCTGATTTCTGGGCAAATTTTACGACCGACCGAACTTGCGACCGGACTTGCAAGGTCGGTCGGAGTCAGTAGCGATTTTCGGACGCGTTTTTAAGTTCGACCGACCTTGCGACCGGACTTGCAAGGTCGGTCGATTCCAGTAGCTTGCAAAAACGCAAATCTGGGCAAAATTTCGACCCGACCGACCTTGCGACCGGACTTGCAAGGTCGGTCGGAGTCAGTATAACTTCAAAACGCTGTATCTTCTTCGTTTTAACTCCGATTTTGGATCCGTTTGCGCCCACGCGTTCATCTCTTCGTCTACTTTCCTCCTAGCTATGTTACTCCTCCTGTTTAAACAATAAATGTGTGAAACACCAATGAAACACAAAACTAGAGGAAAACAAGCTAGAGTGGAGAAATGAGCATGAAAAGTGTTGATTAAACATATGAAATACACCCCTAAAACATGCTCATTTGGACACTCATCACACCCCCACACTTACCTTTTTGCTTGTCCTCAAGCAAAACCAAGCCCCCAAGCAAGTAA
The DNA here is from genome assembly GCA_023374045.1 of Limonium bicolor. Taxonomy (NCBI): domain Eukaryota; kingdom Viridiplantae; phylum Streptophyta; class Magnoliopsida; order Caryophyllales; family Plumbaginaceae; genus Limonium; species Limonium bicolor. Next base: position 79,549,767 of record CM041777.1, on the reverse strand, counting down.
GGAATGCTCAATACTAACAAATACTAACATGAATTGTAGGATAAGAGAAGAAGCAAAAAGTGATTAAAACCTTTGAGGAGTGTGAACCATCTCTTAGTGGTGGCATGGGTGTACTTAGGGTAAAAACAAAACTAGAGTTTCGGGGTATGATCCAGAGTGCTTCAAAGTTCTAAAGATTAGGTAACTTGGAGAGCTTTTACCATGGCCAACTTCTCTCAAGAATAGGCATTGAGAAGAAAACAAAAGGAAAAATAGATTTATGCATTTGTTTCACTTTTGCATAAGAGATGAGAGGATAACATTTTGGCATCAAGCCTTTGCATTTAAGAACACTCAACTCTCATTGTTGGTTACCAATGGCGTCTCACAAGTCCCTTAAAGGATTTTCACGAAGAAGCACCCCTTAGCAATCCCTAAGAAAGAAGACAGAAGGAACCCCAAAGCAATAAAAATCCAACCATATAAGATCACTTGGCCACACCGCATGTAAAATGCTCCTCAAAAGCAATCAAAAAGAAAAATTTAAGCATTTATCCCACAACTCATAATAGTATTTGTTCTTAATGAGAACAACTCACAACACAAGGGTCCAAGTTTTTTATTTTGGACAATCGCAAGATAAGCATGAAGTATTAAGCATTTAAGCACACAATTCACCGAAAAGGTCACTCCCCCACACTTAAATTGAGCAATGTCCCCATTGTTCACCAATCAAAACCGGGGAAGGTTCCAGAAGACCTTTGCGGGAAGCAGACAAAAGGAAAAGCACACGGGACACAAACAAACAGTATAGCACAGAAGCTATCCCCAGATTTGCAGATTCAAAATTAGAGAAGAGAGAACGAAAACTAAAAGGAACTAGTACTCCCCTGAGATTGCCATTGCTATCAGTTTGTAGAACTCCCCCACACTTGAGCTTCAGTCTCAAGTAGCGTAGCTTGGTTGCGGTGTGGAATTGAAATTGCACCCGCATAAAACACTAGAAGCAACCAAACTACAACTGGAGTTAAGGGTTAGCAAAAACAAAACCAAAGGAGAACGAAAACAAAAACTGGAAATGAAAATAGTGGAGTCGTTGTGGGCAAATATTAAAGGAAGGGTGAAACGAGTACTCCCCGATAAGATGCGGAAGGAAGATAGGGTGCCCGCACAATTGCAAGTGGGGGGGTCGTTGAGGTGCTACCTTCAATGGTTGGAGATGAAGGTCCTCTTGGAAAATTTCGCCAGAGGTTCCTTTGTAATTGTTCCTAATTCCATCCCTGTTTCAGAGGGGCTTACCTGTTTCCAAAATATTCACAACACAGACGCCACCAATTGGGCGTAAAAGGGCAAGTCCAAAGAATGCCAAAATAGCCCATTATTGAAAACAATGTAAAATCGAAACTAACAGAATTTAAAAGACAGGACACGAAATGAAATCCGGGTTGCCTCCCGGTAAGCGGCCCTTCTTTAAGGTCTTTGGCTAGACCATACCACCGTGAAGTCATCCGGGATCGAATATGAACGTTGAAGTCGGCTTCAACGGGTGGGTTGGGCGGGCATCATCTAGCAATGAAGAACGACCCGGATCAAAAGGAAATGTGGCCTCAACACTTAGGATGTGAAAGTGTAAACTCCACCGATCGTTCTTCAGGTGGAAGTGTTGAGGTGGGTGATCCTTGGTACGAGGATCAAATTTTGGTGAAGCCTCCTCTTCAAATTTAAGGATGAAGATATCCTTAACTTCATTTAGCGGTGCAGGGAGAACTCCGGGGCGGACTTTGTCTTCTATCTCTGGTCCCGGATCAAATGGGAAGGTGGCCTCCACACTTAGCAGGTGTACGTTGAGCTTCCACCCAACTTCATTAGTGCACGGGTGGGGGCCTTGATCCTTCAAATGAAGATCAAAGTTAGTGGGCTCCTCCTCCTCAAATTCAAGGATGTAGACATCCTCGACCTCGGGGTGAGGCTCATAGGAAGAGCCGAGGTGGACATCAACTTCAGAGGGGGATGACTCCTTGAAGTCGGTGGTGGTACTCTCCTCTGAGGAGTCAGAGGGAGACAGTATCGCCTCCTTCTCAAAGTTGAGGATGTGAGCATCCTCGTGATCTTGATGGAGCACAGAGAAGGCGGGGAAATATTGGTAGCTGACTTCAGAGGGAGAAAGCTCCTTGAAGTCATAGTGGAGACTCTCTTCTGATGAAGTGTCTTCATAGTCAAGCTGGGGCTGAAGTGGTGCTGGGCTTTCAGATTCGCACAGGGGAGGAGTTAGAGAGTAGCTCAAGTCCTCAGCAGGCTGTTCCACATCATGAACTGTTTCGCTCTCAAGTTGTTGCACAATCTGATCGATCTGAGCTTGAACATTCATGTTGAAGGTATTTTGCTTCATGATAAAAGTATCTTGCATAGTCGAGTTAGGCTTGCAAGAAGAGATAAGATCAGACATGAGCTCCTCCAAACTGGGTGAATCAACCTCTACTGTGATCTCAGGACAGTGAACGCTCTCGTGGTCTCCTCCACACTCTTGGCACACAAGCCTCCGGTAGACATATGAGTTGAGGTCCTCCATAAGAGCTCTCAATTCTGCCATTGTTGTTGGACATTGGGGGCTCTCATGGTACTCTCCGCACCTTTGACATACATCCCATTTATTGTAGTTCTCTGCGCCATAGGAGTAACCGTACCAACCTCCTGCTTGATCGTAGTGACCATCCATCAGAATTAAGTACCTAAAAAAAAGAAACAAAAATTTATACACAAAATGGGCAAATAAATGAAATGAAAATCTGCACAAAAACTAAACAGATAATAAACCAGATAGTTGGACCGAAGTCCCCGGCAACGGCGCCAAAAACTTGTTGTGCAAAACAGTGGTGAGACTACCTGCTAACTATGGGCAGTGAACCCAATCATTGTAGTACAACAAGGTCGTATCCACAGGGACTTCGTAACTGTCTAGCTAATTATAAGCTTAGTAAATGCAAGAGGATATATACAAAAGTGCATAAATGTAAATTAGGGGTTTTGGGTTTTTGGGTTGTAATTGGAGAAATAAAGAAAAGCAATAAACACTAAACTAACTATCTAGGATAGGTGTAGCCCGGGATGGATATTTGCACCCGTCCTCCCCTTACTACCGATTGTCGAACCTCGAACTCATAGCTAAACCACGGGAATGCTTAATTAATTAGCAACCTAATCTAGGCCTACTAATCCTAACCAATTTAATCGAGACTTCTCATTCAGCTAAGCCCGGGTCAATCGATAGCACTAAGCTCAAGTTCCACTAAGGTTGCAATGTAGTCTAATCTCAAAATTATCGAAATCAGAGTACACCGTTTTAGTCTCTAACAGTTTAGGATTCTATCTCTGAATACCATTTTGATAGAATCCCACAATAATGCTAAACTAATCGGTAGGCCAAACCAACCAATTTAACACATAGAAATTGAGCAAAACCCTTAACAAATCCCAAATCATGAGCAACAAGTTTAGAAGTCATAAACACTCAATAATCATCTTCATTAAGCTCAAAGACTAAAATAAAGCATAAAAATAAGTTCAAGATTCAACAATGGAGGTTTTAGGGATTTTGGGGCAAAATCCCCATCCCAAGCTACAAGGAAACTACACAACCATTAAAGCACAAAAGAGAGAGAAGGGAGAAGAAATAGCCATGGGAGATTGAGGAAGAGCTTCAATGGAGGTGAGCCTTCTCCTCCTTCTTCTCTTCTTCTTCTTCCTTCCTTTCTTCTTCTTCTTCCCTCTTTTCCGTCGTTTTTGTGTTCTGTGTCGAATACCCCTCTTTCCTGTTCTTTTCCCCTTTTAAAATCTGATTTCTGGGCAAATTTTACGACCGACCGAACTTGCGACCGGACTTGCAAGGTCGGTCGGAGTCAGTAGCGATTTTCGGACGCGTTTTTAAGTTCGACCGACCTTGCGACCGGACTTGCAAGGTCGGTCGATTCCAGTAGCTTGCAAAAACGCAAATCTGGGCAAAATTTCGACCCGACCGACCTTGCGACCGGACTTGCAAGGTCGGTCGGAGTCAGTATAACTTCAAAACGCTGTATCTTCTTCGTTTTAACTCCGATTTTGGATCCGTTTGCGCCCACGCGTTCATCTCTTCGTCTACTTTCCTCCTAGCTATGTTACTCCTCCTGTTTAAACAATAAATGTGTGAAACACCAATGAAACACAAAACTAGAGGAAAACAAGCTAGAGTGGAGAAATGAGCATGAAAAGTGTTGATTAAACATATGAAATACACCCCTAAAACATGCTCATTTGGACACTCATCACCAGTAGACAAAAACAATGGCCTCAATTGAAGATACGCAAAAAGATTCACCTTGAGTTGGATCGCGGGAATATAGATGTCAGTGACGATTTCGTGACGGATATAGATTTTCCGTCACCGACGGAATTAATCTGAGTCGTTCAATTACTTTAATCTCAGTTCAATTATTTTACTTTTTTTCTACAAAGACCCGTTCATACTGGTGTGTGTGACACCTCATGTTTATTTTTGATAGTTCCCAAAAAAATAGGACAATGGATATCCATCCATCAGCACGTGTGCTTTACTTTCTTTTTTTTCTAACTTTTTGTTTAGCAATTAATATAATTGTAAAATTATTTATGTGGCCAATTTACTTTTATGTATTAACTTTCTTCCTTTAAAAAAATCACACTATCTATAACATATTTTTCTTTTGTAGTTCACATCGAATCATTGTGTATAAGAATATTTTCTTAGCATTAGCATTTTATAAAGTTTGACTGATTGATAAACATGCAGACTATAAACGTTTGGAAACAATAAACTGAGCTGTTGGAGTCAATTTTACGTATTCATTTAACCTTGATTTTTATGTATCCATGGTAATTTAAACGTTTCCACAAGATGGTAGGAAACATTTACATAACCTTCTATAATCGTTTACGTCAATACTATAAAAAGATGACACTAACTGTTATAATTTCCTTTGGCCGTTCTTATCGATCAATTGAGTTGTTAAATTTGATCAACAATATTTTTTATTCAATTTTACGTATTCGTTAACATTGGTTTAGACGTATCCTCGATAACACATTAATGTTTCCACTGATGATTAAAAACTGTACATCGTCTTATATAATCGTTTCCATCACTATTATAGAAAAGATCACACTAACTGTTATATCTTTTTCTTTGACTACTCTTATTGAATTATGGTGCGTAAGAATATTTTCTTTGTATTTATCAGTTTACAGAGTTTGGCTGGTTGATAAACCTGAAGGCTATAAATGTTTGGAAACGATAAACTGAATTGTTAAAGTCAATTTTACGTATTGATTAATCTTGGTTTTTACGTATCCACGATAACTTATAAACGTTTCCACAAATGATTAGAAACGTGCACACAGTCTTCTATAATTGTTTCTATCACAATTTTAAGAAAGATAACACTAAATGTTTTATACGTTTGGAAACGATAAACTGGGTTGTTGGAGCTAATTTTACATATTCGTTAACCATGATTTTTAACTTTCCAACGATGGTTTTTAGGGTTGTGATGTAGGGTAATTTTTTTAAGCTTTCCTATAATGATTTTTAATTTGTGGTTTAGGGTTTAGACTCATTAACTAATAAAGTCGAATGCCGAATGCCGAGGGAGTATACTGTATTTTGACTTTTTCTTTTTTTTAACTTTATTTTTGACAAATTTTATATTTTTATAGATAAATTGACAAATATTTGATGTAATATTTTCATATTTATCTAACTTCTTTTAAGTTATTTAGTTTGATTTGAATATTTCTATTTCTGAATTGATGTATACTAACTTTTTTTTAATATGAAAACGAAACATATTAATAGAATAAGAAAATATTAGTCATGTATGTGGTAATATAAATAGTTGTATTAGTGATTTATTTTATATTAATAATAACAATATATTATTAAATTAGTGTAAAGGGAAAAATTATAATTCAACCAATTTTCAAATTATCGATAATGTTTCAAACTACAAAAAAAATGCTTTTCAAAATTAAAAAAAAAAATGACACTGTGAGAATAAAAAATCTGAGATAAATGATGGATACCGTATCTTAATTCTTCATCATTAGTATTGAGCGATCATTTATTTCTTCCGTCAGCGACGGACAATTAGTGTCCGTCACATAATCCGTGCCCTATAGATGTCTGTCTCACAATGATGATCCATCGGTCCAACAATACACAATTTGAGCGGACATCACTAATCACGTCCTGACATTGGCTGATGCCTGATAGTGGCAGGCAACTCTAAAACAAGCTTGGAACGGTGGGGATAACTAGAAAAGAAAATTGACGGTCCAGGATTATGGTCCTATTTAGCTAAAATTAGAAAAAATAAAGAGAAAAATAGTTGATATTATAATAAATATATATGACATACAATTGAAAAAACTAGGGATCAAACTTATTTGATAATATAACAAAAGAATGAAGTCTATCTCATACAGGTAACAGGGAACAAGTGAC
>CM041777.1:79521868-79542777 GCA_023374045.1 Limonium bicolor | reverse complement strand
CACGTGATGGATCTCCTTTGACGACAATCAATGGCGTCTTCTCAAACCATCCTTTGTGGATCTATGGATGCATCCATGAGGATATTTTCAAGCTTATCATACAAGCCTGATGCTTCTACTCACCAAGTTTGGAAATCTATTGAGAATCTTTTTCACGACAACAAGAAAGCCCGAGTTATTTATTGGAATATGAGTTTTACAGTCTCAAGCAAGGAACTTTCTCTATCAGCGACTATATGCAACTCGAGGAGCTCTCAGATGGTCTTACAGATGTCGGAAACCCTATATCCGACGAAAATCTTGTTCTTCAAACCCTTTGAGGTCTCAACAAAAGTTTTTCCAATATGGCAGCATTGATTCAATTTTAGAAACCTTTCCCACATTCCAGAAAACCATAAGCTATCTTATTTTAGAAGAAACTCATCGATGACATGTTGCTCCACCGGAAACAGCTCTTGTCTTCACAGATGGGGTTTCTTCCCCGCCGACTTGCCCCTTCGTCCCTTCCGATGTTTTGCATTCTACCACCCCACACAATGGTCAGTATTGTCACTCTGGTGGTCGCTCTCATGGTCACGGTCGTGGTTGCGGCTCCGGTCGTGGATATGGACGGGGTTATAGTTATGGCAATATACAACAATAGCTTCTTCAACTTCTGACCAGTCAGCACAATGGCACAACAACAACAATGGATCGGGTCTTCTGGGCGCTTGCCCCCCGTCTTTGCCATACAATCCTCCACTACATCATGCTATTTATACTCAGCAATCTCTGAATGCACATGGGATCAAGCTGGTCTTGTGCAAGCGCTCAATGCCATGTCCATGTAGAACTCTTCTCAAACTGACCCGACCGGTACATGGACTCTGGCGCTTCTTCGCATATGGCTTTCGGGTCAGGTATTCTTGTCATAATTTTATTTCAGGTATTGTCTCTTCTTCTGAAATTATTGTGGGCAATTGCACGACCTTACCCGTATCTGCCATTGGTCATTCTTTTTTAACAGGCACTCCGTCCTTTCATCTCAATAATGTTCTTGTCACTCCTTCTTTAATTAAAAATCTAATTTCAGTGTGAAAATTCACATTTGATAATATATGTTCAATTGAGTTTGACCCTTTTGGTTTTTCTGTGAAGGATTTAACCAGAAAGAATGTGATCCACAGGTGCATTAGCCGGGGGTAAGCTCTACCTTTTTGGTTCATCTTCACTACCGCACACAAGCTTCGGTCGTCAGTTGATCATGCTTTCACCATAATTTAGCAAACATCCACATTACGACATCAGCGTTTGGGTCATCCTGGTAGTCATGTTCTTCATTATCATTCCTCTAACACAAACTTTTCTTTTAATAAAGATGTCACCCTATTATGGCATGCTTGTCAGTTAGGGAAACACTCAAAATTGCCTTTTGTTTTGTCTCATACTGTCACCTCTCATCCATTAGAACTTTTGCATTGTGATCTTTGGACTTCACAAACAAATCTGACACTCCACTAACTATTAAAAATTTCATTTCTTATGTTTTCACCCAATTTAATTTGAAAATAGAAGTGTTTCAATGCGATCATGGTCAAGAGTTTAATAACACTGATCTTCACAAGTTCTTCACACAAAATGGGGTACCCTTTTGTTTCTCGTGTTCTCACACCTCTTCACAAAATGGTAAGCTGAAAAGATGATCCATACTCTCATAAATGTTATTCGCACTCTCCTTTTTCATGCCAAATTACCGACAAGTTTTTGAGTGGAAGCTTTACACTCTGCCACATATCTGCTCGATCTCATACCCATAAAAACACAGCGTATGCACGCACCTCATGAGTCTCTTTATGGTCACAAACTAGGGTTGTCAATTTCAGGTTTCAGGTTGGGTTGACTTTAACCCGAGCCTGACCTGCTCGCATTTCACTCAACCCGAAATTGACCTGAACCCGGAGTGGGTTATGATTTGTCAACCCAAAACCAACCCTGGTCACATATCCCTAAAACGAACATGACCTGATTGACACGTTAACCCGAACCTAGAATCAACTTGAAATCAACCCAGCCTGAAATTAAAAATATTGTACTATAAATACAAATTCAATACAAATCACCAAGACAACATAACATTACATTTAAAACCATCAAACATAAATGGTTACATGATTAATATATTTAGGGTTATATCGCATAACTATAAAAATATATTTTTTATTTTAAAAAATGTTTTTGGGTTTCAAGTTGAAATCGGGTTGGCGGATCAAACCCAAAATCGACTCGGGTTTTTGGCAACCCAACCCAAACATTTCAGATTTGAGCCAAGACTGACAACCCTATCGCAAACCATCTTACTCTCATTTTCGTGTTTTGGGTGTCTATGTTATCCGAATCTAACCGCCACAACCAAACACAAGCTTGAACCTCGCAATCATCCTTGTGTGGTCCTAGGCTATGCACCGCATCACAAAGGCTATCGTCGTCGTGATCTGGAAAGCTGGAAGGTAGTTTATTTATAGACATGTTATTTTTGATGAATTTACTTTTCCATACACTTCTGTTGCGTATACTAATATTTTTGATCTTAATGATTTTGTAGCAACTAATCACCACCCTCCAATCCACCCCATAAATTCCACTATATGTAACTTCTCACCTTCATCTACTTGTGCGCCATCTTCACCATCCGCGCCTACCATCTTCACTTCTTCTACTTCATCACCATCACGCACTCCCAACCTACTGACCCTTTCCCATCTTCTTCCCCACCACATACCTCATATCCTCTTACCGTACATGCTTCCACTTTCCAGCCTCCACAGCCACCCACTAATACCCATCCTATACAAGCCCGCTTGAAAGACGACATCACCAAACCTAAAATTATAATCAACCTCCACACCACTCCTTCACCTCTTCCAAAAATATATATAGCTGCCTTCAATTGCCCATATTGGTTTAACTCTATGAAAGAAGAGTATGATGCCTTCATTAATAATAGGACTTGGGAGCTTGTTCCTCGTCTTGTAAATGCTAACGTGGTTTCAGGTAAATGGTTGTTTCGGCACAAGTATGGACTAATGGCAAGCTCACTTTGGTATAAATCATGTTGGGTAGCTCGTGGGTTCTCTCAACAACATGGTTTTGATTTTGATGAGATGTTCTCTCTAGTCGTCAAGCCAACTACAATTCGTATTGTCTTCAGTATTGTTCATCACAAGTGGCCAATTATCCAGCTAGATGTCAAGAATGCATTTCTTCAAGGCACTATTGACGAAGTGATCTATTGTCATCAACCATCTGGATTTATAAGCTCTCAATTTCATGATTATGTATGTAAGCTTAACAAAACTCTTTACAAATTAAAGTAGGCATCGTGAGCTTGGTATCAACGGTTTGCTACATTTGTTCGTGGCCTCCATTTCACTGATAGCAAGGCCGACCCTTCTTTGTTCATCTACCGTGATGGCTTGTCCACTATCTATCTTCTTGTGTATGTTGACGGCATCATCCTCACGACATCCACTTTTGCTCTTCTTCAACTTGTTATTGCCGAACTTAGTCGTGAATTTGCAATGTCTGATCTCAGGTCTCTACATTATTTCTCGGGTGTTGCGGTGACACAACAGTCATATGGTTTACATCTGAGCCAAGCACAATATGCCAATGATTTACTAGCATTTGTCGGTATGACAGATTGCAATGCTAGTCAAACACTTGTGGATACCAACAACAAACTCCTACAAGATGTGGGTCTTACTGTACAAGACCCATTCATGTATCGATCTCTTGCTGGTGGTCTTCAATATCTTACTCTAACCCGACTAGATATTGCTTATGCTGTTAAGCAGGTATGCCTTCATATGGACAATCCGAGGGAAGGTCATTGGAACGCCGTGAAACTTATTCTCTGCTATGTTAAAGGCACTACTTCCTTTGGCTTGCGGATCACCGATTCTCCACACACAACCCGGGCAGCTTATTACGATGCAGACTGGGCCGGTTGCCCAACTACGAGACGTTATACTTCCGGCTACTATGTTTTCTTGGTGCAAATCTTATCAGTTGGTCCTTCAAATGTCAAGCCAAAATTCTTGGTCAAGTGCTGAAGCCAAGTATCGGGCAATTACTAATGTAGTGGCTGAATCATGATGGATCCGTACTCTACTTCATGAACTCGGGTTCCCACTTTCCCAGGCAACAGTTGTCTACTGTGATAATGTTAGTATTGTCTACATGTCATCCAACCCAGTTCAACATCAACGTACCAAACTTATTGAGATAGAGATTCATTTCATTAGGGAAAATGTGGCTCTAGAGACGGCTCGCATCTTATATCTTCCTTCTGCTCATCAATATGCTGATTTTTACCAAGGGATTGCCTTCTGTTTTATTCGTTGAATTTAGAGATAGTCTCAACCTTTGCGTCCCTCCGGTTATAACTACGAGGGATGGTAGGAATATATATATATATATTTGTTATGATTCTCTCCCTTGAATATCTCTTTTGTATATTGTTAGGATTCTCTCCCTTGAATATCTCACTTGTATTAGGATTCTTACATACGTTAAACATTCTTCCATCTCTAACATCTATGTTATGGACGTATTAAAGTAATTGATTTTTTACGACCAATGTTGGATAACTGTTAAGAAGAAAATATTAGTGTTTCATAGTGATTTTTAGTTGTAAGTACCGAGACTGTTTAATTTATTATTAGTATGTTTTTTATTTTAATATTTAATTTATTATACTGTAACTTAATTTCATTAATCAGTATTATGTAACTGACTTTTTAAATGTTAAAAATTTAAGACCATGTAGTTATTAAAGTTAATTATGTAATATATTAAATATTAAAATAATATTATTTATGTGAAATCAGGGGAGTATGTTTCGTAATAATTATGGGTAGTACTAGAAATATTTATTGATAAATCCATTGTACCACCGTCGTAAACAAGATATGGTATCAAATAAAGCCAATATTGTCATATGGAGATATCCACAGTAAGTTTGAATCTGATGCTCAGTCCCTATTGATGACGGAATATCTGATTACCTATCGCCAAGCAAGCCCCTTACAACATATGTATATCACCATTGTTCATGGATCGGGGACTATAAATGATACTAATGGATAGTACACAACTTAAAAATCAATCCAGAAGTACTATTTAACCTAGACAACTTAAGACATTCTTGACGCAAAATAAATAATGCGGCATACAATTTTTTTGGTTCAATTTTTGCTTCAGAAAGGGAGGAAGAGAGAGACAAAAAAGAGGTAGAAGCTTGAATCTTCCACCAACCACTCCTCATTATATTTAACCCACCACCACCTACCCACACGTCCAACAACCCACTGAGCCCAAGATGTCTGCGTTTGGACTTAGGGAGAGTGAGACGTGCCACCTTTGAATGATTACCTTTGGCGAATTCAAATCCGGCGAAAGTGGTACATATTTTTTTTTTTTTTTCCTTTGTTTTTTTAAAACTTTAGAATGATGTAGTTTATTAGATATAAGTGTAAATAATATAAACTTTATATCGTTGTTCATCATAATCCGAGTTCTTCAAAATAAGATCAAATATGAATATGTTTTGATAAATTTTAAATTTTTTGTATGTACATATGTTTTAAGATTCATTATGAATTAAGTTTAAGAAAAGTGAATTAAAGGTTGTTAAAAAGTGAACCAAAGGCTTTTAAAAAGTGAATCAGAGGTCGTTAGACCCTAAACCTCTATACTACAAACCCTTCGACGTTTTTAGCATTCCTAGGGTGGTTTTTAGGGGGGGGGGGTAAGATAATCTATTTGGCATTAGTTCTAAATTTTATATTGTTTTCAATGGCTCAACAATTTTTTAGGCTTTGTGGCTTAGGGTTTAGGGTGTTTGGAGTTAGGGTAATCTTTTTAGCATTAGTTCTACACTATATATTGTCATCACTGACTTGCCATTTTTTAGGGTTTCGGATCGTTAGACCCTAAACCCTGCACTATAAACCATAAAAATGCATTCGACGTTTTTAGCATTCCTAGGGCGGTGTTTAGGGTGTTTGAAGGGGTAGGGTAATCTTTTTGGCATTATTTCTACACTTTATATTGTCGTCACTGACTCGATAGTTTTTTAGGGTTTGTGGTTAAGGGTTTATTGAAAAGTGATTATTTCGTTTAAAAAAAGTGAATCACATGTGAAAGTATAGTGAATCTTTTATTTAAGAAAAGTGAATTTTATGTTTAAGAAAAATGAATCATATCACAAACTTATTGGAGAACTATATAAATCATTCATTTAAGAAAAGTGAATATTTTGTTTAAAAATAGTCAATCAAATGTTTAATAAAACTAAAGATTGTTAAAAAGTGAATCAAAGAGTTGTTAAAAGTGTGTTTTGTTATAATTCGAGCTCTTCAAAAGGATACCCTACATGAGTATATTTTGTTAAATTTTTTATTTTGTGTATGTACATATGTTTTAAGATTCATTGTGAATCTTAAGTTTAAGAAAAGTGAATCAAAGGTTATTAAAAAGTGAATCAAAGAGTTGCTTAAAAGTGAATAAGAGGTTTAAAAAAAGCAAATCTCATAAACAGAGATTGTTTAACTAAAGTGATTCTGATTGTTTGACTAGTGTGTATCATAGTTTTAGAAAAGTGAATCAAAGGTTGTTAAAAGTGAATCACAAGTTGTTACAAAGTGAATCAGAGTAATAAGAAAAGTGAATCTCGTAAGCATAGATTGTTTAACTAAAGTGATTAAGAGGTTTAAGAAATGTGAGTCAGAGGTTTTTATAAAGTGAATCATAGGTTTAAGAAAAGTGAATAAGAGGTTTAAGAAAAATGATTCTCGTAAATAAAGATTGTTTAACTAAAGTGAATAAGAGGCTTAAGAAAAGTGAATCAGAGGTTTAAGAAAAGTGAATCAAAGGAGTTTTAAAGGTGAATCAAAGGTTTAAGAAAAGTGAACATTTTATTTAATACTAGTAAAAGTTAATCCTACCACAAACTTATGTGAGAAGAGCATGAACCTTTCATTTATTGAAAGTGAATAATTCTTAAAAAAAATTGAATCTTATGTTTAAGAAAAACGAACATTTCATATAAAACAATGTGAATCCTTTGTGTTTGTTAAAAGTGAACCTTAACCCTGCACTACAAACCCTAAAAATGTCTTTGACGTTTTTAGCATTTCTAGGGTGGTTTTTAGGGTGTTTTGGGGGGGGGGGGGAGGGTAATTTATTTGGCATTGGTTCTACACTTTATATCGTCGTTACAGATAACTCGATAGGTTTTTAGGATTTGTGGTTTAGGGTTTAGGGTCGTTAGACCCTAAACCTTGCACTACAAACCATAAAAATGCCTTCAACGTTTTTAGTTTTCCTAGGGTGATTTTTAGGGTGTTTGGGGGGGGGGGGGTAGGGAATCTTTTTGGTACTTTATATTGTCGTTACTGACTCGACAGATTTGTAGGGTTCATGCCCTACAAACCATAAAAATGCCTTCGACGTTTTTAACTTTCCTATGGTGGTTTTTAAAGTGTTTGGGGTAAGACTCATTTTGTTAATGAATAAGGTTCATTTTATTATTAAAGAAGATTCATTTTGCTAATGAATAAGATTCACTTTAAAAATACCTAATATATACTCATTCTAAAAACATAAAATTTTAAGTTTACCATAACATATCCATGATCCATCTTGTTTTGAAGAGCACGAAAAATGATGAACAATGGTATATATTTTTGCACTTATATTTTGTGAGTTATAACATTTTGAAAAAAAAATTCTCTCTCCTACCCAAACACTCCCCACGCGCGTGTGACTATTCTTCTTTTTTCTCCCTTCATTTTATTCTCCAATAAACTAATAACAAGTGGCAGAAGCCATATCATACCTGGCACAAGAGCCAAGGTCTCTGTTCCGTGCTTTAAATGTGTTTGACGTTGATGATTAGTGCCGGAGTGGGCTCCAAAGATACGAAGCAATTTTTAGAGAGTCATATTTTTTTATTCAGCGTGTCTTGGCTACATCCTGCGCGCGGTTTGTTTTTTTTTTTAAACGCCCCTGACGCCCTTTTGTTTTTTTTTTTTACTTTTTTAAAGATTTTTTATTCCTTTTTTTCTTTATCATAAATTTTTAAATTGTTGTAACTTGTAATATATAAGTCCAAAATGAAAAAAGTATATCATTGTTCACCTAAATTCAAGCTCTTCAAAACAAGACCAGTCATGGATATATTTTGACAACTTTAAAAAAAATTAATTTTACATGTATGGAGCACAGAACGTAAAAGAAAACTTGTACATATGGTCATACAAACCTGTACAAATCCTCACTAAAACATGTACATCCTCACGTAAAAACATGTACTTCCTCGCATTAAAAACATATAGATAGTCATATAAACATGTACGAATCATTAAATATGTACATCCTTAGATTAAAACCTGTACATATAAGGAAGAACACTTGTACAGATGGTCATACAAACATGTACAGATGGCCATAGAAACATGTACATATGTGCATTAAAGAACATGTACATTGTCACATTAGAACATGTACATTGTCACATTAAAACATGTACATTCTCACATTAAAATATGTACATACATCCTCACATTAAAATATTATCGTATACATGTAAAAATAAAATTTGTTAAAAGTTGTTAAAACATATCCATGACTGGTCTTATTTTGAAGAGCTTGAATTTAGGTGAATAATGATATAATTTGTTTTCATTTTTGACTTATATATTAAAAGTTATAACTATTTAAATTATTGTTGTGGGATAAAGATAAATAAAAAGAAGGGAAAATTCACGATATACCCCTGTTTTCTTTCGTAATTCACAATATACCCCCATGTTTTTCGTAATTCAACTTTAAACATGCTTAAAAGTTGTCCGAAATTGATGAAACTTTACATGGACGATGCTAAAGTGTTATATTTTGGTCCAATTCCAAATTTGAAGTTTTTTAAGCTCACATGTGACCTGTGGGACCCAATGAACATGTGGCATATTCATTGGGTCCCACAGGTCACATGTGAGCTTAAAAACCTTCATATTTGATATTGGACAAAATATAACACTTTAGCATCATCCATGTAAAGTTTCATCAATTTTGGACAACATTTAAGCATGTTTAAAGTTGAATTACGAAAAACACAGGGGTATATTGTGAATTACAAAAGAAAACAGGGGTATATCGTGAATTTTCCCTAAAAAGAAAAAAAATCGACGCTCACGCTAGTTGTTTGCTTTTTCTATTTTCAGTTTTGTTCCACTATATTTCATTAATTACAAAATTACCCTACTGTAAAGATATTTTTTATTTTAATTTGACTAAAATGTAGCTAGGATAGCTACAATCACTCTAGCTAAGAATTTGGGTTTTTTACTTAACGAGGAAGACCCACGCTATAGAACAAATGATAAGACTTTAATATCTTGATCTTTGCCCAGATTCTTAATTTTCTAATATGTTATAATGAAGGATTGAGACTAAAAAATTAAGTAGAGACTATAATCATGTGCAAGTGCGGAGATCGATAATGAGGAACTGAGAGTGCTTCATCTAACTATATGTATTATACTATTTTTTTAGTTTATTGCTTAGAATTGTATAGTTCTTACATAAAAATTATGTTACGGATACCTAGGCGGTAAATGAGACTATTTAATCCTTATAGTAGCTATCGCGACTTTTATTGTACAAACTTTGATGCTTATGGTGGTGTGTGAATTTTCGGGCATTCTGGTGGGAGATTATTTTGGTGCGATGGGGAAGGATGCTGGTCACGGTTCCGGTTTCGGGAATTATGTATTAGGATTTGGATTATGTCTTGGGTGATTCTGGTTTCAAAAACTGTATTTGTTTCGGATTTGTTCAAAAAATTGGTTCCAACCGGTTTCAAAGCGGTTCCGGTTCCTATCAGTTTCGACCGGTTTTGGAAAGATTCGATCGACTCCAGTTTCTTCGTTTTAGCTTTGATTTGAGATCCGTTTGCGCGCACACATTGCTCTTTTTGTCCACTTTACTCCTAGATAGGTTATTCCTCAGGTTTATAATCATAATGTGTAAGAAACAAAGAATTAGAATTTTTTTTATTGAATTTACAAAAATTAAGGAACAAAAAGAATTTTATTATATGATTCACTGTCTCGTTAAAACCTTATTAGGTAAAAACCCATTGGGAAAACTCTAATACGGAAAAAGAGTATAACTACTAAGAGGTTACTTAATTTCAATCTGCAAGTATTAAAAAATATTACAAGAAAAAAAAGTAATACTAATACATTCTAAAAGATTACAAGATAGAAGTCCTAAGTGGTGTTTTCCCCATTCATGAAATACCCCAAACATTTATTACCTTAATTAATAAGGAATTAATTTTAATGAAAGGGAATAATCAATAATTAGCCATCTAATGAGCAATATTCATTATGAATATTATTGTATAAACATATAGTCCAAAATGGACACCAAACTATACAAACAATCTCTAACCAAAGAGAGACATTATTAAGGACAAATTAACTCCTAAAATTAATACTACATGTAACATATTAATACATGCGTTAATATCACAAATATTACTCATTAAATTATATAAAATATTTTATATAGTCAAAACAAATTATAAATGCAACAACCACTTATATATACACATTAAAATAAGAAATAACACATGTTACCACTTAACACTTAAAACAAGTCCATAATACACTCATTAATGTCACACATTAATGTATAAAAATTCAAAAACTCCTCCCCCATTAAGAACACAGCCGGCCACACTAATGAGGAAAAGAGAGGGAAAATGAAAAGTTAAGTTGGTAAAGTAAATAAGCAAGTACAAACAAGTACACTTAATAACATAAAATAAGGAACTACTAGTACTAACACCATTCCTTCTCCCATCCTCTCTCGCATTTCCGGCTAGCACTTCTTTCCTTCCTTTCTTACAACATCATCAGACCTCCTTCCTCCCTTCTTCACCTTCAAGCTCTAACCAAGCTCACATTAATGGTGGAAGACAAAAACAAGGTAAAAACCTCCATTCCTCCTCCCTTTTTCTTGCGTTTTCCATAGCCTATCCTCCCATCTTATTTAATTATTCATCTAAGGCATAAAACCAGTCCTTGAAGAGGTTTATACATGGCATTAATCAACCAAGGAGCTAGGAATATTCCATATTGGAGCTAAAGGTAAGGAAAATGACCTTAAAACACATTTTTTTTCTTCACCCTTTGTTCATGTCCGAACTTGAATAGCTTTTTACATCTCTTTCTACACCATTTTATACTCAAAATGGAGGTGGGCTTAGCACCTTTTTCTTGAGCCAAAGAGATGCTCCAAAACACCTCTCCAAAGGCTTCAAAAAAAGGTAAAAACCGTGAGTATTCATGTCTGTTCAAGCCTCTTCTTTCCCTTGTTTTTATACATTAACTAATACCCATCCTTCCTTCTATAGATGGCCGAAAATACAGCCTGAAATCTCATCAAAACTACAAGGTAAATACTCTCTCTTTAAGGTTCAAATTTCATGCTTTAAAGCTCCTTAAACTAATCACCTTGTTAAAGTTATTAACTTAACTTTCTGTCATGTACAAATGATGCCTGAATGGTTCTGTTTTTACCCTTAAAGTGTCATCGGTTTAGGCAGTTCTTCCAAGGAGAAAAAACCAAGTTTAAGAGGTAAACTACTTATTTAAGGTCTTAACGACTATAATGGTGTTTAAGCTTAATTTCATGAACAAAAACCTAACCTAAGGTTCTCCAACTGGTTAAATACTGATAATAGTTGAAGTAACTACTCCAATGAAGTGTAAACTGATGTTTCCACGACCTTCCACTAAGCATTGGGCGGGAAATATCTTCAACTGCTGTGGGTTGACTCGTTTTGATTAAAATATCACATATTGACTCATTCTGATGTGCCTCAACTACAATTCTCTTTGCTGGTCGACCTTGAGAGTGATGACAGTTATTTCCTTGAACTTCTCCACATTTTAGAAAGGTTTATATCAGCCACCACTTTATATTGATAAATCTTGACTCGTAATAACCGTCAACTCCTTCATTACTTCTGAATTCAGCGGCAGTTAATCCAACGTTTGGTGTGAGCCAAAAGACAACTCAGTTTAACCCTTCTGTCTTTCGTTTTGCACCTAAACTCTATCTATCAAACATACTTGGTCTTTGCAGTGGGACTCGTTATGGCTTCTTCAATCTTTATCTCCTTGATTATGTCGCATCACGACTCCTTCACGTAGTGAGACTCCTTCTATCGTCTATACTTACTTTGATGCCATTATCAACAAAACCTAGGGTTCCAACACCAAGTCTCTTAGCAATCCGAACACCCTTATACTCTTGAATCCCTCTCACTTTCTTTGAACAACCTTAGTCACCTTCAATTTCCGATTACCTCATAAGACCTGAATGTCTTAAAACCCAAACATCTTCCAAACACTCCCAACTCTCGATCACTATAAAAAACCCGAACCTCCTCGAACACTTTCAATCCCTTATCATCTTAAAATTAGGGCATTCCTCATAAATAAATTTGAATCCCAATCTCCTAAAGACCCATCCATCTCAAAACCTGAAAATTCAAAAGACCAAAATACCCTCAAACAAGACCCATAAATCACTCAATCCTTCACCATGATCGAAACCCTCTCAACTTCTCAAGACAACAAAAATCCCTCTTAAATCCCCTACAACTTCTCAAAACCCTCAAACTGACAAACTTCAACTTAGGTACATCTACTCAGCCTTTAGAATTTCCCTGATCTTCCACTCTGTATACACTTATTCCTCTCAACCCGTTAACTCTTTATGGTGCTAGTTTGGCAGAAAATCTCACCATCTCAGTTCTCTACTTTCCATTCTCTTCATAATCCTATCCTTTTGGCCCTTTGAAATGAATCTCTCTAATAAGGTTTTGAAAAGAGGCAATCTCGATAATTGGAGACCGATGTTTTCCTCGGGCACCATCCGATTTAGTGGTTGTTGCCACTTCCAAGGGGTTTAACCCAGTACGAACCCACTCTGAATCTCTACAATGACCAGATAAGTCCTATTTGTGGGCAAATCTCAGAGTCAACTAACGGTTCCTAGAACCCTTTCTCTTTCCTTCTTGGTTCATTTTAGGTTAAACTAGGTGGCGACTCTAGTCAATTTTGCCCATAGGGCATAAGTACGCATGGGGCCCATTGAGAGCGAGTGTAGTGCTAACTAGCATTCTTTTAATCTTTTTAGGAAAGACGGACTATATAGTAGGTATTTGGGGGATGCCAAAATAATGAGTTTTCACCCTCCACATAATGACAATTTCTAGGATCTAGGCTTTTTAGTTAGAACTATTTAGATAGACACCCTCAGGCGGAAAAAATCACCCTCCATAGTGTGTTGCCTACACCATAATTGTCGGGGGTTTGGAGTACCCTAGGCAATTAAAAAACTTTATTACATTATAACGAAGTATAAGTTTGCCTTAAAATTTTAAATGACGAAGAGGAAGTTGACGCATGAAGTGGGTGTCATCAAGCAGGGATTTTGATATTTTGGTGGTATTACATTCAATTTTCATAGTGTAACACCCCAACCGTAATCTCCACACTTAACCAATAATTGCAGCGAAAAACATAACTCATTAACCAAAAAGGGCGGTGTTACACGCCGTTAGCCACCTACGTGGCTAACAAGGCTATTACTTACAAGCGTATCGGTCTGATATACAAGATTTCCGAGCATAGTTAAAGCATTCCAACACACTTCCAAAAATCACACTATACCGAGTGTTAATGTACAAAAATCACCATTCTAATTCTAACTCCACCAAAATATACAACCTTGAGTGTACAGGCACAACTCGGGATCAATATCCAAAAATAACAAAAGTATTTCTTGTACTCCATGCTAGAGCTAGTCCGCTTCTTCGATCATTCTCCTGAAAAATAATATGGTGCCCCAAAAGGGCTCAACAACCCTTGGCTGGTATGATTAACGTGCAGCCCGTCGGCTACCGGGATACACGCAACTATTT
Organism: Limonium bicolor; assembly: GCA_023374045.1. Taxonomy (NCBI): domain Eukaryota; kingdom Viridiplantae; phylum Streptophyta; class Magnoliopsida; order Caryophyllales; family Plumbaginaceae; genus Limonium; species Limonium bicolor. Next base: position 79,528,733 of record CM041777.1, on the reverse strand, counting down.
CTCATAATAAACATGGGGTTCATTTTAACAAACAACATACATAAATATAGCAAAATTCATTGCGTACAACAACATACATACAACATAAACATGAACGAACTGCTTGAGGAAACAAACCGGCACAAGAGTTAGTCAACATTAGTGAGCCTAGAGAATGATTACATTCTCAAGTTTAGCTCGTTACACAACATAATTACGTCCTGTTTATCGAACATTTAAATACCCCAAGATGAGTTGGATATGGTAATCCAACACACCATACACAAATCCCCCTAACCCCGATCTTAAGTCAAGGCAGGAGAGCCGATTATGTGGCTCGTGGGAGGTTGAATTCCAAGGAGGAAAAACAACCGAACAAGGAGAGGGATGAATCCGATTCAGATATCAACCCCCAAAACACATGCGCGCAACCGGGACTCCCGGATTCCTCACCCCCCAATTATACATAGGTTAGAAGATCCATTTTCAGAACTTATCAAATCATGTGAAGTTATAATTAATCAACTTCAGTTAAACACACCGGGGAGTTGGAATACACTTCAACATACATGGATTTAACAACTGTCATTACACATCACAACACATATTACATGGATAGCCGTAGTTAGAACGATCCTGTAAGTTAGGACGTTAAACCGAATACCGTTCTCTTTCGTATTCCTAACGTTTGTTAACTAATGAGGTTAGCACAAATTCGAGATTAGACTGTATCAGGAAACAACGCGCCACAAATTTTAAACTGTAAACTCATTTCATGCTTTAATCTTACAAGGTCATAAACATCCAGAAAAACAAACAAACACACAAGCCGGTGTAAACCGGTAGCAAACAGACTGCAAGAAAACCATACCTTGGTCCTTGCTGCATTCGTTGACCACCGAATGCAGCTCCTATACATAATTAGTGATGTCGGTTAATTACCGTATTTAACTTCTAATTAGCTAATTACTTCACATAATTATGTTATATACTTTCACACTTAACTTACACTGGTTCGCACTCTTAATGGTCATTAAATGTCGTTAAACATGTCCTAACTATCATATAATATCATTAACATTCAAATCCCCACCTTAGAATTGCTTAAAAACACTCTCTGGCACATTTTTAGGGTGGTCCAGGTTTGTGTCCGGGGTTACAAACCCGGACCAACCCATCGCAAAAGAATCTGCCTAGTTTTCTACCTGGTCCGGGTTTGTGTACCGGGATACAAACCCGAACCACATGCTGGAATGACTTACGGGTGTGTTTTTGGGGTGGTCCGGGTTTAGGTACCGATTTGCAAACCCGGACCACTCCAGATTTATTCCAAAATGTTGTTTTTCAACCACTTTTCAACCCCTAGTTCATACCTAACTCTCTTCCAATCTTTCTACATGAATTCTAGCATGTTTTAGCACTAATTTGGCACCTTAAACCTCTCTAATTCCTTGTCTAAATTCATCACCCAATTCTTGATTATACTCACCCAATCTTTCACACATTTTTCACCTAGAACTCACACTTGGTTTCCTAGGTTCCAAATTGCATTTTTGCTCTCCATCTTCACCCTTTCAGTTAACTCACAACTCATATACTCCTAGTATTCCTCTTACACCATTTACTCCAATTCTAGCCCTAAGGTGTATATTTACTCAAGTTGATTTCTAAAAGCACCTAATTAGTTCTAAATTCTTTCCTCTCACAAAACACTTAAGACACCTAGTGTTCTATACAAATTTTGACAGAGGTTCCCCATATTTATATCATCCTCACACACATTATTTAGCACACTTACATTAATCCAACCACCACACTCATTCTAGTCACTTAGAACACACTTATTCCCAGCACTTTCACAACAATAACATCAACTACATAAATCTTAAAAGCTTGGCTCTTAGGCCTTTAAATAACATTAATTTAAACACTGAATTTCCTCATAATAAAGCTATCACCTGCACTACACACAATGCATTTAAAACATTTGTATTTGCACTAACATAATTACAACTCCTTAAAGCCCAACATTAGTTTAAGGTAAATTATTTACCTTGAGATTTTTTTCAAGTCTTTCCTCCTCCTCTCTTCTCTCTTATTCCACAACCGGTTACAATGGTGTTTAAATGCTAATCTAATGACCAAGCCCAATGGAATTGTAATGAGTATTAAGAGATTAAACAAACTCTTAAACTAAACCTAGAATCAAATGAGTGTCTAGGTATGGAAATGGAGAGAATTACCTTCTTTACTCCAAGGGAGTAACTTGGCAATCAAAATGAACAACTTCTAGAACTTTTTGAAGTTCCACACGGCTAGCACAAGGAGGGAATGTGAGGTTCAAAAACTAGAAAATCGGAAATGGAGAAAACAAGGAGGAAAGAGGTGGTTTTGAAGATTTTCTTACCTTGGGACCAACAAGGAATGGTCTAGTATCAAGAATGGTTGTTCTTTAGCTCAAAATGGGCTACATCCATGGAAGTGGAGTTGGGAGTTTGGAGCTTTTGAAGGGTGGAAAAGAAACTCCAAGGTGATGGAAAAATTTGGTGTATTTATTTTGTGATTTTGACTTTGTTTAGTGGTGGAACAAGGAAGAAGAAAATGGGGCTGGTTGAGGGTTTACAGAAATAGCCATTTCAAGAAGAAGAACAGAGACACGGCTGGTGAGGAAGAAAGAAATCGGTAGAGAAGGAGGGAATGAGAAAGGAAGAGAGAGAAAAGGTAAAAAGTAACTTTATGCTTTTGTCTTTTTACTAATAGAGATGAATTAATGGGAAAGAGGGGGGGGGGGGAATGTGAGGGACATATAGAAGTCCAGATTTTTACCCAAATATGAAGGAGGGGCAGTTTGGTCACTTAGCAAATTAACACCCATAAACCCGAACAATTACTATTCATCAATCCGGGACCCGTTTTCCGGATTTTCTTGTTTTATTAATTTTAATGGTTCTAGACCTTCATTAATGTTTAATTATAGTTATATGATGGACTATAATTTTTATTAGTCCATTAAACCCGTTTAAAATCACATTTCCCGAGTTTCTTGAAAAACGTGCTTTAAAGCCCGTTTTGCGTTTTTAATCCACAATTTGGATCCGTTTTCTTTGGAAATTTTCCCCACATGTTCTTAGTGACTAACTAAGTCCTAGAAATCCATTTAGGACCCTAGTTAAGGTTATATACCTCCTATGGTTACATAACACGTGTTTTTACGGTTTGTGACTTTTACGAGTTTTCTTTTTCTTTTAGGTTTTTTATTTCTTCACCAATGATCTTAAAAACTTAATTAGCCTTAGAAAATCATAATTACATAATTAATTAACACATTAAGGTTTGGGTATTTCAATCTACCCCCCTTAAAAGAACTTTGTCCTCAAAGTTCCACAATTCCCTTGCATCATTTAATTTGAATACCGGGATTACTTGTAATGTAAATTTTCACATCTCCATACACCTTACATATCAAAACACACTTGGTATAAATCTTTCTTACATACCAAAACACACTTGATATAACACTTCAGACTCAAAGATCTGGGTAATGTATTTCGAATACATATCGTACATTCAATAAGCGAAAAGGCTCTACCCCCCTTAAATAGGGGTACGCCCCGTACCCTATACATACGAAGACTACTGAGTAAACAATGAAGGGTACTTCACCCTCATATCATCCTCCAGCTCCCAAGTGGCCTCCTCGACCTCCTGGTTAGACCAGAGGACCTTCACCAGTCGAACAGACTTATGGCGAGTGTCTCGAGTCTTAGTGTCCAGGATCCGTACGGGAGTCTCCACTGATCGCATGGTCGGCTCTAACGTTAGCCTCTCGGGCTGAAGTACATGAGATGGATGGGACATGTATTTCTTCAAATGTGATACATGAAACACATCATGCACCTTGCCCAGCTTAGCAGGCAAGTCTAGCCTGTAAGCAACCGGGCCTATCCGCTCCGTCATGACATATGGCCCCACATATTTCGGGCTCAACTTGCCCTTCTGGCCAAAACAAAATACGCCTTTCATAGGCGAGACTCGAAGAAATACCTGGTCGCCCACAGCGAACTCCAGGTCTTGTCGGCGCACATCAGTATACGATTTCTGCCTAACTTGAGCTGCCTTCATATTTGCCCGAATCTAGCGTACCTCAGCTTGTACTTGCTCCAGATACTCCAGTCCTAAAATGACCACCTCACTTGACTCATCCCAGCATAAAGGTGTGCGGCATGGTCTACCGTACAATGCCTGGAAAGGCAACATCTTGATCGACGCATGGTAACTGTTGTTGTAGCTAAACTCGATCAAGTGTAGCTTATCAATCCAGCTGGTCTGAAAGTCTAGTGCACATGCTCGTAACATATCCTCAAGTGTCTGGATAATGCACTCACTCTGACCATCTGTTTGAGGGTGGAACATTGTACTCAGCTTCAGCTTGGTACCAAGTGCTTCCCGTGTAGATCTCCAGTACCTCGAGAGGAATCTGGTATCCCTATCAGACACGATAGTCTTCGGTACCCCATGATGCCGTATAATCTCACGGTCAAAGAGCTCTGCTAGCTTCACCACTTTCCAAGTGTCGTTCATCGGAATGAATCGGGCCACCTTGTTCACTCGGTCAACAACGACCCATATCATATTCAGATCTCCCCCTGTAGGCGGAAGCCCGACAACAAAATCCATGGAAATGTCATGGAATTTCCATTCTGGCACTGGCATCGGTTGTACCATACCTCCAGGACGTCGGTGCTCAAACTTGACCTTCTGACAAGTGAGACACCTCACAATGTAATCAGTCACATCTTTTTTCATACCGATCCACCAAAAATATCTCTTCATACTCTTATACATCTTTGAAGCTCCGGGGTGAATCGAAGTAGAGGAACAGTGTGATTCACTCCGTATGCACTCTTTCAGCTCAGCGCTACTTAGTGGAATACATAGTCATCCATTCAGTCTGATTAGATCATCATCGTGAAGTCGGAAATCATACTTCTGACTTTTGAATGTGCCGTCCATAAGTTTTTGTAGGATCTCTTGCATGTACAGATCGGACATCTGAGCTCCGCACCTCATCAACCAAGCTAGAGTGAGAGATTAGCGAATGGAGAGAGTGTGCTCGGTGACTCAATGCATCAGCTACAACATTTGTTTTTCCTTCTTTGTACTGAAGGTTAATGTCGTAGTCATTAAGGAATTCAACCCACCTTATTTGCCTCATGTTCAACTCCTTCTGAGTGAACAGATATTTCAAACTCTTGTTATCTGAATAAATTGTCACATTCACCCCATACAAATGATGTTGTCATATCTTCAAGGCGAAGACAATGGCACTCAATTCTAGATCGTGCGTAGGGTAGTTTTCTTCATGTCTTTTCAACTGTCGGGAGGTGTAAGCCACGACCTTCCCGTGTTGCATCAACACACACCCCATACCTTTACCTGATGCGTCGCAATACACCTCAAAACCGTTTGTACCATCTGGAATAGTCAACACTGGTGCAGAAGTCAGAGCATCTTTGAGGCTCTGAAAGGAATGCTCGCAGTCGTCTGTCCACTCGAATGGTGTATCCTTCTTCATCAAGGACGTCATCGGCTTTGAGACACTAGAGAAATTCTTCACAAACCTCTGATAATACCCTGCTAGACCTAGGAAGCTCCGGATGTCGGTAACCGTCTTCGGTCTAGGCCAGGTGCGCACAACATCAATCTTGGCCGGATCTACTGCGATCCCGGCCTCAGAAATGACATGACCAAGAAAAGAGACTTGGTCTAGCCAAAACTCACACTTAGAGAACTTCGCATATAGCTGGTTCTCTCTCAACGTCTGTAGTACACTCCTCAAGTGATCTTCATGCTCAACCTTCGACTTAGAATAAACAAGAATATCGTCGATGAAGACAACCACTGACTTGTCCAGCTGATCCCGGAACAAGCGATTCATCAAATCCATAAACTTCGCCGGTGCATTAGATAGACCAAATGGCATAACTGTGAATTCATAATGACCATATCTGGTTCGGAATGCGGTCTTCTCAATGTCACTCTCTCTGATAGCAATCTGATGGTAACCCGATAGCAAGTTAATCTTGGAGAACATGGACGCTCCCTTCAACTGATCAAATAAGTCATCGATACGTGGCAATGGGTAACGGTTCTTCACCGTAACAGCATTCAACTCTCTATAATCGATGCAGAGGCGGAGACTACCATCCTTCTTCTTCACAAAAAGGACCGGTGCTCCCCATGGTGAAATGCTCGGGCGTATGAATCCCTTGTCGAGTAGGTCTCGCAGCTACTCTTTGAGCTCTGTCATCTCAACTGGAGCCATACGTGTAACACCCCTACCGCTAATACCGTTACTACCGTCCAATCTCCTTACATGTCCAGATTCACGCAGCGGATACTTACTTACACAACGGCGGGTGATACAATACTGTTAGCCGCCCACGTGACTAACAAGGCTACTACCACATACATACAGCATCGGTCTGATGGACCGGAATACCCGAGTGCTACACAAACATAATCCTTACGACAATTACAACCAAGTACTACATCTTCCATTTAATACAATATTCCATAAGTTTCATACAATTTAGTACACCGAGTTTACTAAGATCCTTATACAAATAAAACACCTCTTTCAATTTCATAGATACTCATTAAGAGTCTAAACACTACCCATTCCTCACAGCTACTTACTTTCTAGGTATAGGGGTACCACTTGGTACACTTCTACATTCGATTCCTAACTATCGAAGTGTTGTCACCGGCCTCTTACCTTGTCCAAATCCGTTTCGGGTACCTGCACATTAAAAACGTTGCCCCTAGGGGCTCAACTTACGCTGAATATGACTTCCGCATACCCCGCGTACTAGCGAGGTAGCCG
>CM041777.1:79447581-79521368 GCA_023374045.1 Limonium bicolor | reverse complement strand
AAAATATACTCATGTAGGGTATCCTTTTGAAGAGCTCGAATTATAACAAAACACACTTTTAACAACTCTTTGATTCACTTTTAACAATCTTTAGTTTTATTAAACATTTGATTGACTATTTTTAAACAAAATATTCACTTTTCTTAAATGAATGATTTATATAGTTCTCCAATAAGTTTGTGATATGATTCATTTTTCTTAAACATAAAATTCACTTTTCTTAAATAAAAGATTCACTATACTTTCACATGTGATTCACTTTTTTTAAACGAAATAATCACTTTTCAATAAACCCTTAACCACAAACCCTAAAAAACTATCGAGTCAGTGACGACAATATAAAGTGTAGAAATAATGCCAAAAAGATTACCCTACCCCTTCAAACACCCTAAACACCGCCCTAGGAATGCTAAAAACGTCGAATGCATTTTTATGGTTTATAGTGCAGGGTTTAGGGTCTAACGATCCGAAACCCTAAAAAATGGCAAGTCAGTGATGACAATATATAGTGTAGAACTAATGCTAAAAAGATTACCCTAACTCCAAACACCCTAAACCCTAAGCCACAAAGCCTAAAAATTGTTGAGCCATTGAAAACAATATAAAATTTAGAACTAATGCCAAATAGATTATCTTACCCCCCCCCCCTAAAAACCACCCTAGGAATGCTAAAAACGTCGAAGGGTTTGTAGTATAGAGGTTTAGGGTCTAACGACCTCTGATTCACTTTTTAAAAGCCTTTGGTTCACTTTTTAACAACCTTTAATTCACTTTTCTTAAACTTAATTCATAATGAATCTTAAAACATATGTACATACAAAAAATTTAAAATTTATCAAAACATATTCATATTTGATCTTATTTTGAAGAACTCGGATTATGATGAACAACGATATAAAGTTTATATTATTTACACTTATATCTAATAAACTACATCATTCTAAAGTTTTAAAAAAACAAAGGAAAAAAAAAAAAAAATATGTACCACTTTCGCCGGATTTGAATTCGCCAAAGGTAATCATTCAAAGGTGGCACGTCTCACTCTCCCTAAGTCCAAACGCAGACATCTTGGGCTCAGTGGGTTGTTGGACGTGTGGGTAGGTGGTGGTGGGTTAAATATAATGAGGAGTGGTTGGTGGAAGATTCAAGCTTCTACCTCTTTTTTGTCTCTCTCTTCCTCCCTTTCTGAAGCAAAAATTGAACCAAAAAAATTGTATGCCGCATTATTTATTTTGCGTCAAGAATGTCTTAAGTTGTCTAGGTTAAATAGTACTTCTGGATTGATTTTTAAGTTGTGTACTATCCATTAGTATCATTTATAGTCCCCGATCCATGAACAATGGTGATATACATATGTTGTAAGGGGCTTGCTTGGCGATAGGTAATCAGATATTCCGTCATCAATAGGGACTGAGCATCAGATTCAAACTTACTGTGGATATCTCCATATGACAATATTGGCTTTATTTGATACCATATCTTGTTTACGACGGTGGTACAATGGATTTATCAATAAATATTTCTAGTACTACCCATAATTATTACGAAACATACTCCCCTGATTTCACATAAATAATATTATTTTAATATTTAATATATTACATAATTAACTTTAATAACTACATGGTCTTAAATTTTTAACATTTAAAAAGTCAGTTACATAATACTGATTAATGAAATTAAGTTACAGTATAATAAATTAAATATTAAAATAAAAAACATACTAATAATAAATTAAACAGTCTCGGTACTTACAACTAAAAATCACTATGAAACACTAATATTTTCTTCTTAACAGTTATCCAACATTGGTCGTAAAAAATCAATTACTTTAATACGTCCATAACATAGATGTTAGAGATGGAAGAATGTTTAACGTATGTAAGAATCCTAATACAAGTGAGATATTCAAGGGAGAGAATCCTAACAATATACAAAAGAGATATTCAAGGGAGAGAATCATAACAAATATATATATATATATTCCTACCATCCCTCGTAGTTATAACCGGAGGGACGCAAAGGTTGAGACTATCTCTAAATTCAACGAATAAAACAGAAGGCAATCCCTTGGTAAAAATCAGCATATTGATGAGCAGAAGGAAGATATAAGATGCGAGCCGTCTCTAGAGCCACATTTTCCCTAATGAAATGAATCTCTATCTCAATAAGTTTGGTACGTTGATGTTGAACTGGGTTGGATGACATGTAGACAATACTAACATTATCACAGTAGACAACTGTTGCCTGGGAAAGTGGGAACCCGAGTTCATGAAGTAGAGTACGGATCCATCATGATTCAGCCACTACATTAGTAATTGCCCGATACTTGGCTTCAGCACTTGACCAAGAATTTTGGCTTGACATTTGAAGGACCAACTGATAAGATTTGCACCAAGAAAACATAGTAGCCGGAAGTATAACGTCTCGTAGTTGGGCAACCGGCCCAGTCTGCATCGTAATAAGCTGCCCGGGTTGTGTGTGGAGAATCGGTGATCCGCAAGCCAAAGGAAGTAGTGCCTTTAACATAGCAGAGAATAAGTTTCACGGCGTTCCAATGACCTTCCCTCGGATTGTCCATATGAAGGCATACCTGCTTAACAGCATAAGCAATATCTAGTCGGGTTAGAGTAAGATATTGAAGACCACCAGCAAGAGATCGATACATGAATGGGTCTTGTACAGTAAGACCCACATCTTGTAGGAGTTTGTTGTTGGTATCCACAAGTGTTTGACTAGCATTGCAATCTGTCATACCGACAAATGCTAGTAAATCATTGGCATATTGTGCTTGGCTCAGATGTAAACCATATGACTGTTGTGTCACCGCAACACCCGAGAAATAATGTAGAGACCTGAGATCAGACATTGCAAATTCACGACTAAGTTCGGCAATAACAAGTTGAAGAAGAGCAAAAGTGGATGTCGTGAGGATGATGCCGTCAACATACACAAGAAGATAGATAGTGGACAAGCCATCACGGTAGATGAACAAAGAAGGGTCGGCCTTGCTATCAGTGAAATGGAGGCCACGAACAAATGTAGCAAACCGTTGATACCAAGCTCACGATGCCTACTTTAATTTGTAAAGAGTTTTGTTAAGCTTACATACATAATCATGAAATTGAGAGCTTATAAATCCAGATGGTTGATGACAATAGATCACTTCGTCAATAGTGCCTTGAAGAAATGCATTCTTGACATCTAGCTGGATAATTGGCCACTTGTGATGAACAATACTGAAGACAATACGAATTGTAGTTGGCTTGACGACTAGAGAGAACATCTCATCAAAATCAAAACCATGTTGTTGAGAGAACCCACGAGCTACCCAACATGATTTATACCAAAGTGAGCTTGCCATTAGTCCATACTTGTGCCGAAACAACCATTTACCTGAAACCACGTTAGCATTTACAAGACGAGGAACAAGCTCCCAAGTCCTATTATTAATGAAGGCATCATACTCTTCTTTCATAGAGTTAAACCAATATGGGCAATTGAAGGCAGCTATATATATTTTTGGAAGAGGTGAAGGAGTGGTGTGGAGGTTGATTATAATTTTAGGTTTGGTGATGTCGTCTTTCAAGCGGGCTTGTATAGGATGGGTATTAGTGGGTGGCTGTGGAGGCTGGAAAGTGGAAGCATGTACGGTAAGAGGATATGAGGTATGTGGTGGGGAAGAAGATGGGAAAGGGTCAGTAGGTTGGGAGTGCGTGATGGTGATGAAGTAGAAGAAGTGAAGATGGTAGGCGCGGATGGTGAAGATGGCGCACAAGTAGATGAAGGTGAGAAGTTACATATAGTGGAATTTATGGGGTGGATTGGAGGGTGGTGATTAGTTGCTACAAAATCATTAAGATCAAAAATATTAGTATACGCAACAGAAGTGTATGGAAAAGTAAATTCATCAAAAATAACATGTCTATAAATAAACTACCTTCCAGCTTTCCAGATCACGACGACGATAGCCTTTGTGATGCGGTGCATAGCCTAGGACCACACAAGGATGATTGCGAGGTTCAAGCTTGTGTTTGGTTGTGGCGGTTAGATTCGGATAACATAGACACCCAAAACACGAAAATGAGAGTAAGATGGTTTGCGATAGGGTTGTCAGTCTTGGCTCAAATCTGAAATGTTTGGGTTGGGTTGCCAAAAACCCGAGTCGATTTTGGGTTTGATCCGCCAACCCGATTTCAACTTGAAACCCAAAAACATTTTTTAAAATAAAAAATATATTTTTATAGTTATGCGATATAACCCTAAATATATTAATCATGTAACCATTTATGTTTGATGGTTTTAAATGTAATGTTATGTTGTCTTGGTGATTTGTATTGAATTTGTATTTATAGTACAATATTTTTAATTTCAGGCTGGGTTGATTTCAAGTTGATTCTAGGTTCGGGTTAACGTGTCAATCAGGTCATGTTCGTTTTAGGGATATGTGACCAGGGTTGGTTTTGGGTTGACAAATCATAACCCACTCCGGGTTCAGGTCAATTTCGGGTTGAGTGAAATGCGAGCAGGTCAGGCTCGGGTTAAAGTCAACCCAACCTGAAACCTGAAATTGACAACCCTAGTTTGTGACCATAAAGAGACTCATGAGGTGCGTGCATACGCTGTGTTTTTATGGGTATGAGATCGAGCAGATATGTGGCAGAGTGTAAAGCTTCCACTCAAAAACTTGTCGGTAATTTGGCATGAAAAAGGAGAGTGCGAATAACATTTATGAGAGTATGGATCATCTTTTCAGCTTACCATTTTGTGAAGAGGTGTGAGAACACGAGAAACAAAAGGGTACCCCATTTTGTGTGAAGAACTTGTGAAGATCAGTGTTATTAAACTCTTGACCATGATCGCATTGAAACACTTCTATTTTCAAATTAAATTGGGTGAAAACATAAGAAATGAAATTTTTAATAGTTAGTGGAGTGTCAGATTTGTTTGTGAAGTCCAAAGATCACAATGCAAAAGTTCTAATGGATGAGAGGTGACAGTATGAGACAAAACAAAAGGCAATTTTGAGTGTTTCCCTAACTGACAAGCATGCCATAATAGGGTGACATCTTTATTAAAAGAAAAGTTTGTGTTAGAGGAATGATAATGAAGAACATGACTACCAGGATGACCCAAACGCTGATGTCGTAATGTGGATGTTTGCTAAATTATGGTGAAAGCATGATCAACTGACGACCGAAGCTTGTGTGCGGTAGTGAAGATGAACCAAAAAGGTAGAGCTTACCCCCGGCTAATGCACCTGTGGATCACATTCTTTCTGGTTAAATCCTTCACAGAAAAACCAAAAGGGTCAAACTCAATTGAACATATATTATCAAATGTGAATTTTCACACTGAAATTAGATTTTTAATTAAAGAAGGAGTGACAAGAACATTATTGAGATGAAAGGACGGAGTGCCTGTTAAAAAAGAATGACCAATGGCAGATACGGGTAAGGTCGTGCAATTGCCCACAATAATTTCAGAAGAAGAGACAATACCTGAAATAAAATTATGACAAGAATACCTGACCCGAAAGCCATATGCGAAGAAGCGCCAGAGTCCATGTACCGGTCGGGTCAGTTTGAGAAGAGTTCTACATGGACATGGCATTGAGCGCTTGCACAAGACCAGCTTGATCCCATGTGCATTCAGAGATTGCTGAGTATAAATAGCATGATGTAGTGGAGGATTGTATGGCAAAGACGGGGGGCAAGCGCCCAGAAGACCCGATCCATTGTTGTTGTTGTGCCATTGTGCTGACTGGTCAGAAGTTGAAGAAGCTATTGTTGTATATTGCCATAACTATAACCCCGTCCATATCCACGACCGGAGCCGCAACCACGACCGTGACCATGAGAGCGACCACCAGAGTGACAATACTGACCATTGTGTGGGGTGGTAGAATGCAAAACATCGGAAGGGACGAAGGGGCAAGTCGGCGGGGAAGAAACCCCATCTGTGAAGACAAGAGCTGTTTCCGGTGGAGCAACATGTCATCGATGAGTTTCTTCTAAAATAAGATAGCTTATGGTTTTCTGGAATGTGGGAAAGGTTTCTAAAATTGAATCAATGCTGCCATATTGGAAAAACTTTTGTTGAGACCTCAAAGGGTTTGAAGAACAAGATTTTCGTCGGATATAGGGTTTCCGACATCTGTAAGACCATCTGAGAGCTCCTCGAGTTGCATACAATAGTCGCTGATAGAGAAAGTTCCTTGCTTGAGACTGTAAAACTCATATTCCAACTAAATAACTCGGGCTTTCTTGTTGTCGTGAAAAAGATTCTCAATAGATTTCCAAACTTGGTGAGTAGAAGCATCAGGCTGTATGATAAGCTTGAAAATATCCTCATGGATGCATCCATAGATCCACAAGAGGATGGTGTAGTTGAGAAGACGCCATTGATTGTCGTCAAAGGAGATCCATCAACGTGATTGGTAAGATTAATTAGATTTCCCGAGGGTGACGAGAAATAGATGACACCAGATATAATAGTTTGGTGGACTTTGCACAAAAACAACTGGAACATGAGTTTTAAAAGAGGCAACATGAAGGGCCTGTTGAACAGCAATGGCACCAACAGATAGAGTTGCAAGACTAGCGCCGACAGTGTCGGTGGCACCAGTGTCGAAGGCCACGTTGGATCTAGGCACCAGAGCGGTTGAGGAGTAATCAAAAGTAGACATATTGGAGGCAGTGAAAAGAAAAACTTTGGTGTGATTATGATAAGGATAACCAAAACAACTCCCACAAAATATTCGATGTAGTAGAAAAATATTTGAAAGTGTAGTGGTGTTTGACTTTGAATGTGCAACGGGGTGAGATGCAGCAGTGATTTTATATATGTAGAGAGTGGAGTGAAAAATGAAAGTGATGGTGGAGGTGGTGACGATATAAAGAAGATTGATGTGCTGATCGGCAGGGAGAAGAAAAATTGATGACGATGGCGGGACAAGATTGAGAGGAGAACGGCCACGGCTAGGATTTTTAGGGTTAGGACTGATACCATGTTAGAGATAGAAGAATGTTTAACATATGTATCTCTTATTATCATAGTGTGTATATAGATACAAAGGAGAACCCTAAATATATACCAGTGAGATATATAAGGGAGAGAATCCTAACAATATATAAATGAGATATTTAAGGGAGAGAATCCTAACAATATATATTTCTAACAATAAAAGCAACAAAGTAGTGATAAAAGCTCAAAAAATATGAAAATTTAAAATAGCTCATACAAATTATTTTAAACAGTTTTTACTAATTCTTATTATATATATAAAATTTCTTTCTTTATACTTATACTCTTATCCTTACATCATTGTTTTTACTAACCAGCAACACTATAGTTCTATCGCTTATCAAGAATAAATGAGATTATTTCTTCTTAATTTTGGTTATAATAAAAAATACAACTTTCATTCACATTGGCACCCACATCAATTTCAGAGAATATTGTTTGCAAAAAAAAAAAAAATTCAGAGAATATTCGACTTTTACTTTAAGCAATACACAAGTAGCTTTTCTTTCTTAGCATTCAAACAATATATTAACCACTATCACTTTCTTTTTCTTTTTTTTTTTTTTTTGAAGAAAAACCACTATCACTTTCGAAACACCAAACACGAGAAGACACGGAGCAGAGAGTGATATACATGTATACTATAGACATAATAATAATAAGGGAACGGGTCAGCCGAGATTGGCCCACTGGAAGGGGAAATACCAACCCTCCACCTTCGTCGGCCTTATATTCTCCTTCCCGCTCCCCTTCTTCCTCCGTCTCCTCATTTCTTTCTCAACCTCTTATCTCTTCTTCTTCGTCGTCGCTCCCCCTTTCTCCTCTCTCTCTTTCCGTTTCCAGATCCAATCTAAGGTACAGTCCCCTACCTACTTTCCTTTCTCTCTCTATCTCTTCTCACTGTCATTTTGTCTAGTTGATAGGATCGATTGCACTTCATTTCGGTTATAGATCTGGATCTTTGTATTCTGTTCACTGCTTTCGCTTTTTTACTTGTTTGGGGATCCTCTTTTCCTTTACAACTGGATTTGTTATGTTCTGATTCCACTTGCTGATAGATCTAGACGCTTAGTTTATGAAATGTGATTGATACATCCGAGCGTGTTGTCGAACCTGTAATTATTCCTTTTCTCTATGTTCCCTTTGGTGTCTCCGAATCACTGCTGATTTTCGACTATCGTCTGAATGAATTGAAACTGTTGAGCGTGCTTCACTGACGTGTTATGATTTCGCTCAGGCATTCGTTCATTTCATTTACGCTCTTTGTGTACGTTGCTGCTGTGGTCTGTTAATGGAATATATCTGTGCCGCCTGTACTTGTCTTTTGTAGTTCTGAGAAACAAAATGTGAATCTGACGTCATATTCAAACAAAATACTGTAGTTTACTGTCGAGATGCAGATCAGTGTAGTAACTCGAACTGTTGTCGCCATTTTAAATGAGTTTTGCTTCAGAGCACTGTACAGTTCAAGTGGTTTGCTACTAATAATTAACTGAGTTTGCTGAGAGAGCTGCTCTATGTTAAGTGGCCTTAAATAGATTGTTTAGTATGACCAGTTTCATTCCTTTCATCTTACCTACTTAATCATTACTTAACCACCATGTGACCAACATTTATTGTTTTCCCTAACTTGTTCATTTGTACATCTGACCAATCTTGTTTTTCATCATCTTCAGTGATGGAGACCTTCCTATTCACCTCTGAGTCCGTCAATGAGGGTCACCCTGACAAGATCTGCGACCAAGTCTCTGACGCAATCCTTGACGCTTGCCTAGAGCAAGATCCAGAGAGCAAAGTAGCTTGTGAGACATGCACAAAGACCAACATGGTGATGGTCTTTGGTGAGATCACAACCAAAGCCAAGGTGGATTACGAGAAGATCGTTCGTGACACTTGCAGAGGAATTGGTTTCACATCCGCTGAAGTTGGTCTTGATGCCGACAACTGCAAGGTCCTTGTCAACATTGAGCAGCAGAGTCCTGACATTGCTCAGGGTGTTCATGGTCACTTCACTAAGAAGCCTGAGGAGATCGGAGCTGGAGACCAAGGCCACATGTTCGGATACGCCACTGATGAAACGGCAGAGCTCATGCCCTTGACTCATGTCCTTGCAACCAAGCTTGGAGCTAAGCTGACAGAGGTGAGGAAGAACAAGACCTGCTCATGGCTGAGACCCGATGGGAAGACTCAGGTCACTGTTGAGTACAAAAACGAGGATGGTGCCATGGTTCCCATCCGTGTCCACACTGTTCTTATCTCCACTCAGCATGATGAGGGTGTGACTAATGATAAGATTGCAGCTGATCTCAAGGAGCATGTGATAAAGCCTGTGATTCCTGCCAAGTATCTAGATGACAAGACCATCTTCCACTTGAACCCGTCTGGCCGATTTGTTATTGGTGGACCTCACGGTGACGCTGGGCTAACTGGTAGGAAGATCATCATCGACACTTATGGGGGGTGGGGTGCACACGGTGGTGGTGCTTTCTCAGGAAAAGACCCAACTAAGGTGGACAGGAGTGGTGCTTACATTGCTAGACAGGCGGCTAAGAGTGTTGTTGCTTCTGGGCTTGCCAGGCGCTGTCTTGTGCAGGTTTCTTATGCAATTGGTGTACCGGAACCCTTGTCTGTTTTTGTTGACACCTACAAGACTGGAAAGATAGCTGATAAGGAGATATTGGAATTGGTGAAGGAGAACTTTGATTTCAGGCCTGGGATGATTGCCATCAGCCTAGATTTGGTTAGAGGAGGTAATTGCAGGTACCAGAAGACGGCTGCTTACGGTCACTTTGGTCGTGATGATGCCGATTTCACATGGGAGACTGTCAAGATACTCAAGGCCAAGGCTTGAAGAGTAGTTTTTACAGTGGTGGAAATGGATGAGATGAGTCCTTCATTTTAAGCAGTTTTCCCTTGCGAGGGTCACTGCAATTATTGATTTTTTTTCCACAGTGGAATACCGGAAAGAGAAAACATTAAACAAATAAGCTGAATATTATTCTTAGGTTTTCGATTTATTTTGCCATGCTTGTTTTCGCTGGGTTTGTTGGGAACTTGTTGAACTGTGTTTCATATATATTGAGTCTAGGAGTCTTTTTTCTGTCCCCCCTCCCTTGACACTTTTTTTTTTAATCTTTTGGCAAGCTGATACAGTCCCATTTGGCTCAGCAGCTGTTATATGTATTCAATGCCTATGTACTCCTTGGATTTTATCAAATGATTTTTTGATATCCAGCGACAACCATACCATTTGTCTATGCAACTGCTTTTTTTTTTTTTGATTGAAATTGTGATACTATATATATATATATATGAACATAAGAAAACTGAACTACATCATATCCGGACAGTTACCCATAGTACTATCAGTATTCTTAGGATCTGGTTTGAAATTCAGGTCACATGCCTGATAAACCGCTAGTGGTTCAAACGATGGATTAAATATTTTAGTAACTAAGAAAGCAGGAAATTGTTTAAACTCTGAATTATAATCATAGAATTTAACATGGACATGCTTCTGAGACCAAATGCTAGCTCCGGGCATTGATCACATATTTCTCGGTTCTTGTCTTGAGTATCATTGCATGCTCTGTTGGTTTGTTGATGATTGATCAGGATGTGGATCTTGGAGATACCTTAGGCCAGTTTAACTCCCTTAGTAATAGCTTGTCTATGCAACTGCTTTTAGTTAACTTGTCTGATGGGAGTACTTCTGTTGTCACGGGAGCAACAATCCAATCTATCAAACTGTTAAAATGGGTGGATGTGGTGATTAATCCTAGTTACATAAAGCTCTTTCCTTGCCACCTTATTGGACGACTTATGGAAATGATTTATTCAATTTATAACACATCAATGTGGGCTGGATTTAGGATTCCATGGGTGGTGTTAAAAAATAAAAAAGAAAATGATGAGTGGAAGAGAGAAGATGTGAAAGAGTTGGTTAATGGTTGCCCACAATCCACAGAACATAGCTCGAGATGTGTCGTACCCATTACTTAAGCAAGTATGTCTAGACGGTTACAGCTGTATTACTTTATCAAAAGAGGAAATGAGAGTTCAACAATTACAGAAGGGGAGAAGCTGAACTTATAGTAACCTATGCCGTTTAACTAAGCAACTTACAAAGGTAAGAAATCCACAGGATCCAAGCAAATCTCAGTAGGTCCCTCTAATATCTCCAAGGATAATACAAAGATAAAATTTTCATATTCTCTACAAGTTGCATCAAATGCATTTTTAATATTCATTGCATCCCCACTATTCGACTACTGACCTCGCCAGAGACAGACTTCCCGCAGGCGAGCAGTAAACCAAGTCAAGTAGTATATTGATGTAATGCTTTTATTAATGCAAGTTGCATACACTAGATCACCGACAAACTACAAAAACATGTTCCAAAATTATACAACTCTGGATGATAAATTACTCGCTTCATCACTGTCATCAGCAGCTTATCTACATCGATAGCAAATAATGTGTTCAGATTCTGTAAAATCCAACTACAGGTTCAAATGCCTCTCAATAACTGGAAAGAAGAATATCAAAGCTAGCCACAAACATAAAGTTGCAAGGTCTTCAAAACATTTATTTTCAGCTGTGCAACCATAAACGATCACGAATTCGCTCTTCTCCGGCACCAAACATCTCATCAACTCTTTCACCATCCCGGAAGAAATGGAAAGTCGGTGTGTAACGAATGTGCTGGGTTGTCTCTGGGCACTCATCAATGTCTGCATAGACGAAGGTGAGCTTTGGAAATTCATTACTCAGCTTGCAGAAAGAAGGCAGGATTTGGCTGCAAACCTGGCACCTGAAATGGATAACAATTCTAGTATAAATTGGATGAGCATAGACATGATGAAATCTCGGAAGTTTCGTTTCAAATTAGGAAATCAGGGGCTGAAAACCAACTTCCACACTATTCTGCGCTTAATAAGACAAAAAAGAGCTGATTTCTAACAAAAACAACTACCATCAAGATGTTTTTTGTTATAATTATGGTCTAAGCCTCAAAAATTACAAGTTTGATAATATGGCTAAGAACCTAGAAAAAGGATTATAAACAAGGGCCGGATTTCCCTTAACAGAAAGCTTAAGAATTGCTACGCCACAAGAAAATATGTCCTCTACTAAGCAGATCAAACAAGAACTCAACTCTGATTCTCGACCCAAAAACCAACCCACACTTATATAGAAGATAAACAAGCAGACCCTTTCTCAGTTTACCGACATCTGCAGCAGCAACCAATCATGTATGATGTATATATTTATGTCCATGAAAACAACAGGTAAAATGTAAATTGTAGAAGTTATATTGAACAATTAACTAGTTGAAATCGTCAATTTCACAAGACACATCCAAAATCTTATAACTTTATGTATGATCTCTCATAACATTGTACAGTTTATTCCATGCCGCTGTCTCCTAAAGTTAGTGCACATATGTCTGGCCGAGTGGCCAGAATGTGATTTCCATCAGAGCTTTAGCTGAAGGTAACCTAGAATTCATATTCAAGGCAAGCCGCATATAAATTGTATAAGATTGGTACAATTCAGGAACGCAATTCCAAGTATATTGAGAGAAAAATATCGAAGAAGGCATACCAAGAGGCGCCATAGTTGATAACTACCTGCGAAATGCGAATCACAATCCAGGAGTTACAACACAGCTGATTTCAACCCAAATTCGACAGAAAGGACAAGATACATACGGAGGATACGCCTCATCACAATGAACAGTTATCCGAATCATGACCAACTTGATAGACAAGAGAGAGAGAGCTCACAGGAGTTTTAGAGGTTTTAATCTGAAGAAACAGGTCCTTTAGGGATTCGTCGCTTGAAGCACTTTTCAAGTTTCCATGGCGATTAGCGGGAAGGCTGTTGAGTGCAGTTCCTTCTGTCCCTACGCTTTCTTCTTTCATCTTTCCAGGGACTCCCAGTTATCCAGAATTATTACCTTTCCCCCAAGACTGAAAAATGGTTATCTGCCTCACCTCCAGTACCAATATAAAATCAGTCGATTAATATGAAGAAATGCCTCTTCTCACATTTTACTTTTAAAATTGTTCCTTTAGCTCAGTGCATGAGATGTAAATGAATGCAATAAATGATTGTTTACAACTGTGTGACCAGAATCATTGTCCGAGTGGATAACCCATCAAAAATTCCACGGACTGTTATGTTTGGAAAAGGAAACCACATCATCATAGGATTCAACAACATAAATTAACAGAATACTTACACTGGGGTTAAACAGGTGAAGTTAGATAAATTTATATATGGAAAATAAAGTTTATATGTTATGGTAAACAAGGAGAACTTAAAAAAAGAAAGACAGAAAAACCAGTAAACAAGGTGAAATTGGGAGGTTCTAAAATTTTGTTTACCCTAGTTTACGAGATGAATCGAGGTAAACCTCGGTGAATCATGAACTCGTTTGGAAACGCGTCTGCCAACTGAGGGATCCAGTGTTTGGCAACCCTAGAGTTTCAACCTGTTGCATTTCTTGCTTTCTCGGCACATCAAATTCCGTGCCTCTCACCCTCTAATTCTGTGCTTCTGTTCCATTTCTCCAGAACTATTTTCTCGAGGTGTTGTGTGGGAGAATTGCAGAATTGGGTTCGGATGTTTGAGATTAATGAAGGCGGAGTGCGGTGATGGTTTGATTGATAGAGGGAAAAAATAGGCGGTGTTAGACTGGATTGAGTTCTTCGGGCAATGGTGTGTAACGTGTGTTGGTGACTGCGGGGATGACGAGCAAGGGTGGTGGTAACCAGTGAACTTTCAGCGGCGGAGGTCTGGCTCGAAGATTTAGCAGGAGAATTTATGAAAGTGAAGTTTTTTTTTTTTTTGAATTTTACATAGGCCAGTTCGGTAGAAGCATTAAAATGTCCAGGTAGGTGTGCCTTTTTTTTTAAAAAAAAACCACTTTTATGGAGTGGGTGTTCGGTAGTGGCATTTATCTAAAAACTGTCTTTATCTGACAACATACCCAAAACACTCTTATTCCACATTACTGTAATATATTTCTATATTTCAACAGAACTCACCACCCCTCCCACTTCTGTCGACATTCTCACCCCTTCCCCTCGCCCTCCACTCTCCATAAACTTGTGCTACAACAATGTCATATGGTTCACGCAATGTAGGTGTATCATCTCTGTCTCTCTCGTTCTTTCTTTTGATCAAAGTATAATTCTTGTACTGACTCATCCTTTTTTTGTGACAGAGTTCAACCTCAGCTAACAGGGGAGGGGAACTGAACACCAGATATATGAATTGCAGATGCAATGTGAGATGTATGCTGTTTATTTCATACACTGTAGATAACTTTGGTCGATTGTTCTTCAGGTGCAACCACTATGATTTTTTTGTGTGGTGGGACACAGTGAACAGACCATCCCCACCTGCTGATCATACGAATGTTGCTGCTGAGCATTACAGTCAGGCTGTGAGATCAAGACTGGCTAGAGTAGAAAGGGTGGCCAATGAGTCAGAAGTATCTATTGCTCATCTGCTAGCCGGCCAATCAACTATGAGGGGAACACTATCTAGAATAGTTATTTTACTCTATGTTGTTGTTATGTTTCAAATTTATTTTCTATTACATTAGGATTTAGAGAGTATGTGGGGCGTAGGTTTGTTGGTATTTTTGGAATTAAGGATGATTCTGGTATCATGGAGTAATTTGGTTGGTTCTGTAACATACTTTAATATTCTGCAATGCGCATGACTGATTTGGTTATTATGCTCTGTTGATTCGGTTGTTGTTATTGGTGTAGTACACTGAACTTAATTAATTTCATAACATAGGCAAAAGGAATTGCACACACAATCTGTATTGCATTTAATTAACCCATTGTTCCAACAAAAAATGTTAAATCAAGTTATTACTGTCTGATATTGGTGGATGGAAAGGGTGTGAGGCAATCAATGCGGGTTGCTACCTTTTGGGTTTCCCTCCACCTGATTTTGTGGGTCCAAAATTTGTTTAAAAAGGGTACTTTCTATGTTGTGCGATCAGTCACAAGAGAACCCACATTCCTTTTGTCCGTTTTCAACTCCAAGCACAGACAGCCTTTTCAACTGACTCTCCCTCTAAATCGGTACTTGAAACCATGGATCCCAAACCCACAACACCAAGCATGAAAAAGGTTGTGGATCTTGAGACTAACCCCCATACTGAGAGGCAGTACAATGGTAACGTACCACTGATCATACTTGATCAATCTCCGCCCAATTCCCCTCCAAAAGCACCAAAGGTATGTGACTCCATACATGGTTCTAATGGCAGTTTCCAGTCTGATGATCTGGCATTCGACGATGCACTCTTCACCCGTTACCATTTTGGGTACTACCGACAAAGATTCACACCACCAGCGCAGTGGGAGTTACCATACTGGGCTTTTTTCGGGACCTCTCCAAGCAAGAAGAAGAAGCCGGGCAGTGGGAGCACCTCCATGCAAAAGGAAGGAGAAGGGGCTGAAAAAGAAGTTCGAGAAAGTCCCTCGGACGTGGAATCGGAACAGAGTGCTACTTACACTGATGAGGAGGAGTTGTAGTATGCATGCGATGGGTCTGACTGGAGGGGTTGGGGGGGGGGGGGGTTAGTGTTGGTTGTTTTGTTTTTTTGTTAGTTTTATGTTTATGTGTTGCTTTTGGGTGATCAGTGGCTGTGAAGTATAGCTCACGTATGAGATGGATGGTGGTGGGTTTTCCTTAACATTTTGTTGACTCTTTTGAGAGTGGTGGTTGTAAAAAAATGGTAGAACCTTTAATCTGACATTGCAAATGTATGATCCTCTTATGTAATGAGAAAACTATTATGGTACTTAAATGTGTTGTGCTCTTCAACAGCCTTAAGTTTCGATTACATTTTCAAATGCACATGATGTTGAATAATCCAAAAACCAATACATTAGTAAACAGTCATTTATGATACTACTAGCAGTAACACTTACAATATGTATTCTGTTCCAAACAACTGAAATATATTTGTCCTAAGATCTACCACTTCTTATGGCCACTTGCAATTCTCTAGTCAGTCTCTGTTTCAGCTGGATCATATCTTGTGAACCATTGTCTGTTGGTGTATTGGTCCTAGTGTTGCAAGCATTGTCGACATCAACAGCTTCATCTTCATATGGTATGAAAGTGGGTGCTGCTTCTATGAGAGTGAAGCAAGGGTCTCCATGTTGACTTAGTATGATGAAGTTATGTAAAGTAAAGCATGCATTGACAATCTTGATCTGTTTGATCAACGGGTAGCTAGGTATCTTCGTTAGAATTTGCCATCTTGCTTTAACTACTCCAAAGCACCTTTCTACAGTTGACTGTAGTGATGAATGAACCTTATTAAACTTTTATTTGGCCCCTCTTGAGTTCTCTGCTCTAAATTCATATTGATGATAGCGAACTTTTGTATGCGGTGTCATCAGCCCTTCCCGATCGGGGTAACCTTTGTCACCTAGGTAGTATTTCCCTGAAAAATAAACATATTGTCATTCACATAGCATAACATGTTACAAATTTATACTAGACTCGATTGTCCTACCATTGGGTGGGGTTGGAAATGACATCGATTGATCTGTTATTGAGCTCAAGTACACCCTTGTGTCGTGTGCAGACCCCTCCCACCCAGCACAAACAAACACAAAATACATGTCGAAGTCACACACGGCCAGCACATTTGTTGAGGTAACACCCTTTCTGTTTATAAACATGATCCTCTCACTTTCTGGAATGATTAACTCAACATGGCACCCATCTAGTGCACCAATACAGTCCTATAGACATGAGTGTGCAGGAATCAATAACACAGTTTGGAACTGTGATGCGAGAACAGAATGGTAGATAATCACATAAACCTTGAAGACTGGATAGTATTTGCTGTTATTGCGGATATGTTCAGACATAGTTTGGAACTGTGGGTCTGGTGGTTTGACAATGTCCTTACCCATCCTACCTACTGCGTCGAGAATGTCTCCAAAATGATTGGAAATTGTTGACCCTGAATGTTGAAACCTTTCCATGGAATCTCTATTTGCACAACGGTGACTTATAGTTCTTAAAAAAATGCTACTCTCTCAGCAACTGTGAGCTTAGACCGATTTGTGATATGGTACTTGGTACTCCATCACGTGGCATAGTAAAAGGAAAGTGTCTCGGTTCATCCTTAGTGCATTAAAACAACGCACTGGGTGACCATCAAGAAGTTCAGTTACCCAATCACATCCTCTTAGTGTAGATGTGTGCATAGGTGTTGGTATTTGAATGTTGTTGGTTAACAGAGTAAATAACATACGAAATAGAGTGTGTATGTCTGCTAAATCTGAAGCTAATGCGTTACACAATTGTGTAAGTTGTTCAGGATCACTTAGTAACTCATACAGATCATTGTCGTAGTCTCCATCATATGTAAAATCCATTACTGCAGCGAAACAAAACAACTATTACATTAAGGTCAATTGTACGCATGTGTTTATTACATTGCATCAAGTAAATGTAATGTGACAGTCAAACAATCATAACTACAACAGGTAACTCTATCCTAAACTAGCAATTTACATCATCTTCCATTCTCATTCTAACAAATTCCACAACTTCATCATCTTCTAGACACTGCACAACGTCACGCATCCTATCCTCTTGCATCAAATAAGCCCCGTATGTGAATTCTGATGCACTCAGTCCAACCGGCGTTTTCAGTCTGTCAACAGCAGTATTTTTAGTCAGTTTTCCTTCCCTAGAATTTGCACTATTGTAGTGTGGCTTCTCATACCCACACACACATGTCTTCCACATGGTTTGCAAGTGACAGATTGTATGTTATCTTAAGTTCTCTGAACATTATGAACATCTGATCATATACACCTAGTCTCTGGCATAGCTCACATGAGTGGTGTTTTCTCTTTTTTGTTTTCATCATTTGGGCCTCTTCCATATAATGCTGCCGTTGATACTTGATCAGTAATGTAATGAACTCTGCCTCAAACTCTTCAATTGCTTGTAATATGTAAAACTTTATGTAATCTCTTCTACTTTCTCTTCATTTCTTACACACCATATGCATGAGATGCCCTCTTGTGTCCTTTGACAAATTCATCTGACAAATTCAATGATAATGGCCATCAATATGAGTGTTGGTTGACCATCAAGAAGATCAACCAAACTTTGTAAACGGCAACAAAAATCTCAGTCCAAAAGGGTTTAATAATATAGATTTTTAAACAGTCTACAAAACAGGATTCAACATTGTTTCACCACACTCATAACAGACGACATACAACAGTTGTCCCAACAGAACAGACCCCCTCACATTCCCTTCAAAAATTGTTTACTATAGACCATCCATCATAACTACAATTTGCATTGTCTGCATTGAGGTAGATCTATACCTAAACCAAATAACCCAAAAAAACAACAAACAACAACTGATCACAATTCATCTCTTCCATACTTATCATAATATGCTTGATGCACCCACTCTGTTATCTCCTCATCATCCTCAAGTGTCATGAAAGAAGCCCTCTGCTTCCTATCAGATAACACAAAAGTTGAAATACCCCGACCTTATATATGGTGATTAAATTATCCTAATAGGTATTTAAGAGCCTGATAATGATTAAGAAGTATTGGTAAGGGAAAATAAATCCGAAAGAAATAAAGAAACGCTTAAAAAGCGAAAAACGCTAAATAAGCGTTAAATAACCATAGGAGGTATGAGACCTCGGTTAGCGTATTATATGGATTCTGAAGGTTTAATAAGACCTAAATAATATATGGGAACGATTCCCGAAGAAAACGGATCCAAGAAATGTATTAAAACGCTGAAAGAGCTTTAGCGCACGTTTTTCGAGGAAACCCGAAAACGTGACTTTAAGTGGTCAAACAGACCCGTAAAAATTATGAATCATTAAATAATAGTTATTAAGCATTTATGGAAGCTTAATAACCAATAAAAATAAAGAAACGAGAAAAATTCCGGAAAACGGGCCCGGTTAGTGAATAATACCAAAACCGGGTAAAATAAGGAGCATTTTCTGTAAAAGACGAAAAACGCTCCAGCTAGTATAACAGTAGGGGGCCGGTTTTATTAAGTCAATAAGCCCTCACACACACACTCACATACTAGCTAATTAAATGAGAGGCAAAAAGCAAAAAGGAGAATAAAGCATAAAGTGCTTTAACCCTTCTCTCACCTCACTCTCTCATTCTCTAATCTCTCTCCTACCCTTCTCCTTCCCCCCAACGATCTCTCTCTCTTCTCCATGGGGGCTGGCGATTTTTGAGGAGCTTCAACCCATCCATGGCTCCTCACCTTTCTTCCTCACACTCTAGCTCCATTCGAGCTCCAAATGTAAAATAAAATACATATTTGAACTCCCCTCTTCAAACTCTACATTTCTATCTTTTCAAAATCCGGGAATGAGCAACTTCATCTCCATGGGTTTTGCCCATTGGAAGAGGAAATGGTACCAAATCGAAGCTTGGAGTCTCCTCTTCCTCTTAAGGTAAAAAGTTTCAAGAAAAATCCATTTCTCTTCTCTCTCTATGGTAGCCAATTTTTGGCCCCTTGTAATGCCTTGTTTTCTCTCTCTTTTGAGCTTGAATTCAACCTTGCAATGGTGGTGGAATCACCTTGTTGAACCAAGGGCTAAAACCCCTCCTAAAACACTCCAAAGGTAAACCCTAGAAACCTTGTTTTACATTTCTATGAACTAGCATTATTTAAGGGGTTAGTATTTAATTACACTTGTTTATGTGTGCTTTGGGGTGATGGGAATGGAGTTTGGCAACTCCATTCCCCATGTGAAGAAGGAGATGTGTGCAAGAAGGAGAGGAGAAGAAGTGGAAGAAAGAGGAAAGAATAGCTTAAGGTAAGAGCTCTTTCTTGAATGGTAAATTTAATGCATTAGAGTAATGGGGATGGATAAACCAATTTAAAGAACCCAAAGTATTGTATTGGTGTTGTAGTATTGGAGTTTTGAGTATTTGGGAACTAGTAAGTGAATTGTAGGCCTTAGAGCCAAGTATATTGTGTATGAGTATTGATATTGATGTTTGGTGGAGTAATGATGTAATGAGTGTTGCCTTGTATTGCTGGTAGGACCCTTGTAAGGGTGTGGCTAGATTAGGAATGAATTTGATGAAAGTAAGTATGTGGAGAAGTAGACATTGTAGGTGAACTATGGCAAAATTTTGGTAGAAAATGTACATTTAAGGATGACTTGATGAATGGGAGAACCAAGGTGTGTATTAAAGTTAGTGGAGATATTTAGTAACTATGGATTGGTACTTGTAGTATGAGTATGTGAAAGTGTAAAATCTGTAGCAAGAAGTAGTATAATGCATTGGAGGAACTAGGAGAACTAGGTGTGCTTGGAGAGCCTAAAGTGTGAAGTAAACCACTTTGTAACAGATTTTGAAAGGAGCTAGATAATGGGAAGGACTTAGTGGAAGGTAATGTAATGAGGATATTAGTAGTGGTATTGGTAGTAAGAGTATTGAATGATAAAGGTTAGGTTGAAAATCTGTAGCATTTGAGGAAAGAGCAAAAATCTGTAGCATTGGTGAAAAGGGAACTAGTATAAGTGTTGAGAAGAAGTGAGGGAAAATGTGTAAGTGAATGTAAGGATTGAGTAGCAAGTTTGGTGTATGAACTAAGGTGATTTAGAACAACTAAATGAGTGGTAAACATGTAGGAAAGTATTGGTCAAGATTGGGGAAACAATGGGTAAAGAAAACACCCAAAACAGATTTTAAAACTGAAGTACTGGGCCGGACCGACCTTAGGACCGAACTTGCAAGGTCGGTCGAGCCCAGATTTACAAGACGGGAAACCTTCTGGAGTCGACCGACCTTGCGACCGGACTTGCAAGTTCGGTCGGACCAGAAATTTCTCCCGTCAGAAACCTTTGGAATGGACCGAACTTGCGACCGGACTTGCAAGTTCGGTCGGCCAGAAAAATTTCCGTAATGCAAGCTACTGGAATGGACCGACCTTGCGACCGGACTTGCAAGGTCGGTCGGGCTAAAATTTTCAAATACGAAACTTACTGGAATGGACCGACCTTGGGACCGGACTTGCAAGGTCGGTCGGCCCTGGAATTTTCACACGATGTAACCTACTGGAATGGACCGGACTTGCAAGGTCGGTCGCAAGTCCGGTCGAGTAAAAAAAAATTGTTTTAATTATATGATTATAGTAATCATATATACATGTATATATGCCTATATACACATATGCATATATATGTAGTAACACACCATTAATGAAGTAGTAATGGTAAGAAAGTAAGTAAATGAGTAAGGGAGTAAGCTTAAGAAGTAATAAGGAAAAGAATGGTTTTATAACCAAGTATGAATGTAAAGGAGTAGTAAGTAAACATTGAGAATATCAATGAAGGAGTAAGTTAGATCAATAATAGATCATTGATCATACTACTTCATGTATGTATAGGAATCCAATAGTTGATCCTCGAAGGAGCCGGTAGTGCGGATACAACGGTGAACGGTATGATTTCTTCATGCTCTGTATCCTAACCTGGTTACCCCGATTTGTGTGCTTATGTGATCACCAATAAGATAAATGCACGAATCGGATTTATATTGCACTTAATTGTGTTTGAACTACTTGTTCTTGTTGTATCTCCTTGAACAATTAGTTTGTATAATTCATGAAATAAATGAATGGAAATGAGAAGTATGTGTAAGTATTGTGTACTTGTGTATTGTATGTATGTATGGGAATGAAGTACTGACTTCTACTAATTCCTAACATTCTAACTCCTAACTTGAGTAATGAGTAAAATGGAATGAGTAGAAGTCTGATATAGTTTCGGCCACGCGTGAGGATAAGGAAACACAAGAGGTTGGATCCGAATCCTGGCTGTAATCTTTTCCATGGACCAATTCCCTTGAATGGGTAGCATCCTGGATTAGTGGGCCACCCTAAAGCCCGGTGGGGGATGTAGTAATCCCTGCCCGGAGGTCACCGACTTAACTGAAGTAAAGTATGTAAGAAGTAAGTATTGTATGTGTATTGGTCTTGACTATTGTAAGTCATTGACCGGAAGTAAAAGAGTATCGAACACCCGATTAACCCGGGCGTGTAATGAAGCTAACTGGACCTTTGTATGTATTGGAGAATTGTATCTCCGTATTGCGTATTGGGTATGTAATGAGTATGTATTGTGTATGCGTAACCCGAAAGATGGTAGGTAAGTATTGGTTGACTTGTATTGTCTTCCAAGCATGTATGGTACTGTACGTATGTATGTATATCTTGTGTAGTATTGCAGTATCGTGAATGAAAGCATGTATGTATGTATGTATGAATGTATGTATGTATTGCAAAATGAATTGCATGTATTCGACCAAATGGTCGGCGTACCCTCGCTAGTACGCGGGGTATGCGGTTATCATATTCAGCGAAAGCTGACCCCCTCGGGGGAACGTTTTTAGTGTGCAGGTACTCGGAGCGAATACGGTCAAGGTAAGAGACCGGTGGCACGCCTTGTAATTAGAAGTATCTAGTTTGTGAGGAAGGGGTAGCAGATTGACTCCTAGTGAGTATGTATGAATTTGGGAGAAGTACTGTATTGATTTTGGAACCTAGTAAACTCGGTATGCGTAGTGTATTATCTTGTACGGAATGGTGGAGTATTGTATTGAATGGAGTATGGTATTGAATGGAGTATTGTATCGAATGGAGTATTCTAGTATTCAGTATGTAATGAGAGTATGTATTGTATTGAGTAGTACTCGGGATTCCGGTCCATCAGACCGATGCTGTATGTAGTAGTAGTAGTCTTGTTAGTCACGTGGGTGACTAACGGCAGTGTATCACCCACCGTTGAGTATGTAAGTATCCGCTGCGTGAATCTGGTTTGTATAAGGAGATTGGACAGTAATGACGGTATTAGCGGTAGGGGTGTTACAAAAAGTGGTATCAGAGCGAAGTATCGCTCTGATGACTGGAAATACCGAGTTTAGGAAATACCGAGTTAGGAATTAGAAGCTTAGGGCTATGGGCTGAGTGATAGCGCTAGAGAGATGCTAGTTAGGAACTCCCGGTGAGTACCGGAGACCTACAACACCAGTTCCGCCCACCGCAAACCCCATGGTATAACTTGGGAAAGGACGTCAGAGAGAAGAAAAGCCTTCTCATACTCGGGGAAAACCCGATCTGGCAGTTGTGAAGCAATCACACAGTAAACAAGAACCGACGTATGGTAGATTCCGAGAAATGGAAGGCCCGGAAGTGGATCCCGGGTGAACAACAATAGCCGCACTTAATAGCGGTAGTATAAACACTCTAACCACAAGGAGGCTATAACTTGCAACAGCATGGGGCGACATGCTTAGCAGTCGCAGAACCTAGCTAAACAACCAGCAACAGGAAAAGAAGCACTAACCGCGCAACGAAATGGAAACAGGAGCAGTAATGAAACCCGAGACACAAGTCTACGGGACAACAGTAATAGCCAAGCAACACCACCAACGGTGAGCTAGCTGGCTAAGGACATAGTCGGGAGTGACTGACTCCAAAACTACAACGCCAAAAAGGTTACAAACCTGGCCAACATAGCTCAGACAGCTACAAGAATATTCACAGGATATAATCTGACGTAACTACAACTGTAGTGCCTAAACCAAATCAGGCTCAGTAACCACAACAAACGTGTGGGAATAAGCAACAAGGAACAACACAACCAAGTCAAAGGGGAAGCTCCAAAGATTGGAGAAGTACCCTGATCAATGACAGTTATGTCAAACTCACTGAGAAGTTACTCAGAAGAGTGATTAACCTAAGTAAATAATCAACAAGATCAAAGGAAGAGTAAGCAAGATTACCAATTATGAATGGAAACCATACCGTGATGGGTATAGAATTACCCAAAAACCACCAGTACCACGCACTTGCCACGGCAAGTGCAGTAAGGGCAGAAATATGTAAAGGAACTCTAACACACCACAGGTACATAGTAATGTACCGAGTCTACAAGAAGCAACTACATGATCACACATCCTAACAACTAGGAGTATGGAACCTTGAAAAGGCCCGACGGCCTGACCAATACTTAAACCTCATACCAGTCAGCATGAAGCTAGACTTGGTCAAGACCTTAAGCATGGCTGTGCCATGGGAGATTTCTCTTGACACCGAACCATTGTTTTCAAACCCGAATCCTACTTTCAAAACCACAACTTCTTTTAAAAACCTTGGATTTTAAAACCAAATCAACAGAATTACGGTGAGTATCATGGAATGATACAAGAGGAGTTGACAATAGAATACTTCACCTAGGCGTGTGACGAACACTACGAGTGTACCCAATTACGGGATGTGGGACAACTGCACTCCGAAGGAGCTTGCAGGCCTGACATATAGTTGGGTAAGTGGTAACGTATCAACATGGTACCCCACGTATGTATACATGTAGTGTACGAAACACGGGAAGTAGTCGACTCCGTTCTACGGACCATCATTAAGTTCAAACCAGAACAACTGGACACCTCAGACAATTAAGCATAAAGGAACTCAGAGAATCCATCTGAAGATAAGGAGTAAGGACTAGGAAGTGCAGAGAGCACAGACTAGTCGGTATGGACAATGGATATGTCTCAAAGACATCAAGCAAATATATGACAGCTGGAAAGTATACCCAGCCTAACACAGTAAGGCCACTGCCTAAACATGAACACTATAATGCTCGACAAATGGGATAGAACTCCCAAGAGCAATCACGAGATTACCATGAAGTAAAATCCATCATTGAAGGGAATATTAAACCTAGTCTCAAGCGCTAGGAGCAAGTATAAACGGTCTACCCAACGACGGGAGACGTTATAAACCTAAAGGGAATAGCTTAATACAACACCATAAGACGGTATATAGGACAACACATGTCATAAACATCAGCCGGATGTAACGGCGTGATCCAACGGCACCCAGGAGCAATCCTTGAAGGGTGTCTGAGGTAACAGCAGTGAACAAGTGTCTTGATAAGAGCACGGAAGCTAGAACAAATATTCGGTTAGAACACCGAAGGGATTTCACTTAACAGGAAATACCCTAAATTAGCATCAGCTTGCCTAAAGGGTCTCCTATGAACGGAAGCGTGATGTCACGACTTACCATGGAGCCTAGTAATACCTCCAACCTACGGAGTATACATGGAGTAGAAACATGTGTAAGCAGCTTGCGAAGAGCATAGCTTGCAGCAATAAGGCTTAATGGCCACAAACCAAATACGTTGTGTAAACTGAAATGGTTGCAAAACCACACCAGTGGATAATAAGACTTACAAGAAATATTATCCCATATGACAAGAAATCAACAACTGGACCACCAATTTAAACCCAACCTCTTGAGTGGATTGGAGTAATGGTCAACTCAGCGTCACTGTCACTAGAGCATCAGTCTAGTATGTAGTTGACAAGCTTTAACTACTTCATGCCTTCTGTAGCAATGATAACACAGGGGCATAGAAATCGGGATAAATGCCAACATTGGCCTAGTCCACGTCTGGACACTACAGAAACTCGAGGAAAGTACCCCTCGTTAATCGAAGACCACCAAGGTGGTGAAGATGTGAACCCTTAGAAGGGGCTTCCATCTACTATAACAACAAAACTTGTACGTATAGATACTGCCAAGAGACAACGAATAAGGAAGTGAGATTTCCAACCACCACGCCTACGAGAGGCTGTGGACTGTAGAAGCACATCGCTTAAGAGCATTGAAGCTCGAAGGAGTAAGCATCCTTATGCACCCAATCATGTGGTGAACCATTGTATAAATACTTACATGGTAAACCTTGTCATGAGACCTATGAGTGGAAACACACCCCTCAACGAGAACTTTCACCTACCAGTGATAGAATACCCTCCAATTGGAGAACGGGACCAGAAAACCCTTGAAGTTTTGGGGATGTCCCGGTAAGGTACATGCAAAAGCAAACCGCATAGCTAGAGCCTATGATCAATGCTCAGCACTATGGAGACAGTAATTGTCAAAACAATCAATGAGTGTGCATATTGCACACCATGAATGACCGGCGCTCAAGAGAACTTGTAACCCGATAAACCACTTCATTTTTGGTCAACCAAGTTATTGGCTAACGATATCATGAATGAGGAAGTAATGTGAGGTGAGCTAACCTACACATGAAACCTAAATTGAAATAAAACATCCCCACAATGGGAAGATAATAGTATCGCGGTATACTACGACAACCGTCATACATATGACTAGGAACCTCCTAGTGTTTGTACACCATAAGGAAATGATGCCAACGACAATGGCAAGGAGTAAAGGTAAGCTACCACAATAACGGAGACCGTAAAAACGATGTTGTATAGTGAGTAAGAATACGGTGCGCAACAAGCGACCGCTATGAGGAAGTAGTTGGACAATGACACGAAGTATAAGTATGAGATGACAAGCAGAAATATTCATCCCTATCACATAAGTGATTTACTGCCAAGCGTTTACGCCTCTGCACTCTGTATGACTGAGTGTTTTGGTATTGCACTCGCGCAGTAATGATCTAATGCGATAGCTAGGAATATGGAAATGTAAACCGTAGTAAACCTTTCTTTCACCAACAACATGGCATAAGCCAGTCAAGCAAGCTTAGCAACAAACCGTGCGGCCTAAGGCCAAAGAAGCACGAAAAGTGTAAGCACACTAACAATCACAAGATGTGAATTCCATTGGAATAAAAGGTGAAAGAAGACTGAAGAAAGTCACTCGGACCGACGCATTGAGAATGCAAGGTCATACAAGCAAAGAACACTTGTACTGAACCAGAAGAACTGGTATTATTCAGAAGCTAGTGACAACAGAGGAAGCACTGCAACTAGGTAGTGACTTAACCTCGCCCGACAACAAGTCGGAGGAACTTAGTGAATAATCGTGGGAGTACGAATAATATGTATAATAGATTACCAGAGAGCTGGTTACAATCTAAAACTCATTGAGTTCAAACAGCGGTAAAAGAATACCACACTGTTAGTAAACCTTATTTCCACAATAGAGGGATAGAAAGGTGATGTATAGCACATTGAGGATAACATGGGTGAGTAACCCAAGTTATCAGGGTCGCGCAGCAGAAGCTAGTGGGCCCTAACTAAGAAATGTAATACACCTAGTAAGTACGAAAGAATGGCTATTAATGCCTTGAAGCCTAATAGGCTAGAACTGAATTAATTAGGAGTTAAATAAACTCATGTACGATCCTCGGTGCAAAGACTAAACCATTGGTATGGTTAAGACCCTTTGACCAGAGCATATTGTATAGTATATCGTAATGAAGCTAAACGCTTCAGATTGCCCAAATCGAGTAACCAATGTTTAATAGTAACATATGGTAGATTACGTGGGCGTAATCCCTTTTAAGGGGGGTAGAGCGAAAACCGCTTATATGCAAGTTTTATAAATAAAACACATAAAACTATAATGTGCATAGCACAAATGAGAATTGATTTAATGATTGGTACTTATGTTAAATAAACATACGTATTCATTCATATTGTAACTGTGGTAATTAGGCACGAGAGATGCGAATACCATAGGATGAATATACCCATCTTGTAACCCCAGTGGAAAAGTATTAGTAAAGAAGAGTAGAGTAACTCTTGGGGAAATGATAATTCTTGTAGTGTGTGTCTATTTGAAGTTAGACATGGCATTACGATGCATGAGTCGGTATAAAACCGATGAAGAACCTAGAGGAAAGTGAGTCCCTAGGTGATTGCTTTGATACAATTGAGAATGAGTAGTGGACGGAGCTCCACAAGTATTGTAACCTTGAAAAAAAATAGTAGGATTGATTGTGAGTAGTAGAGGAATGTAGCCAGGAGTGGTGTATTCGTAAGTATGTTATTGGTAGTAATTGAGGATAGCTAAACTTCATAAGTATTGTATTCCCTAGTTAGAATAATTGAAATGATGGAGAGTAATGGATGGAAGTAGTGAAGGTTGATGAAATGAGCATTTAAGTATTGAACCACGGAGTAAAGCATTTGGGAAGTAGAGCGAGGATGATTGATGGATTGATTCCATCCTTTGGAGATGTACGAATTCGTATCACGACTAGAAAGAGTAAAAAGATAGAAAATGAAAACAACTAACTATTTGTTTGTTGAAACTGACGTGGGAAGTCGAACTTGATCCTGATCAGATCAAGGGAAACCGAACACAAATTGGGGTGAAAAGATAGTTCAACACTGATGCTGATCACATCAGGGTCGAATGATTCTTGAAGCTCCCCTCAAGTGGTCACAAGAATCACACATAGGATAGAAGTAATGAGTATAAATTGGAATATGGAGTTGTATGTTTTAGAAATTTTTAATTGGTAGTGGTGGAAGAATTTCTTTTAGTATGGAGAATGAGGATGTGTTAGAAGTGAGTACCGAAGAAGATAGTAAGGTAGTATGGTATGTTATTCCAAGGGTGGCGGGACATAGAGGAGTCCCGTGTCTAGATGACCTGAGCGCCTACGGGATTGGAATGTGTATTGCATTGCTTTGGGAATAGCCTTGCATGTATGTATGTATGTAAATTGGTAATGAGGAACCGGATGGTCGGTAGTAATGCGGATTGGAGTGATTATTGTGCATTAGTATGGTATGGTATGGTATAGTATGTAGGAACCTTGAGTAACGGATTTGGGATGGTAAGAGGAAGAAGGTATGGCTTTGGTATTAGACACGTAAGAATGAGTAAGTATAGTAATCCCAAAACCTCGAACAACTTTGAGGACAAAGTTCTTAAGGGGGGTAGATTGAAATACCCCGACCTTATATATGGCGATTAAATTATCCTAATAGGTATTTAAGAGCCTGATAATGATTAAGAAGTATTGGTAAGGGAAAATAAATCCGAAAGAAATAAAGAAACGCTTAAAAAGCGAAAAACGCTAAATAAGCGTTAAATAACCATAGGAGGTATGAGACCTCGGTTAGCGTATTATATGGATTCTGAAGGTTTAATAAGACCTAAATAATATATGGGAACGATTCCCGAAGAAAACGGATCCAAGAAATGTATTAAAACGCTGAAAGAGCTTTAGCGCACGTTTTTCGAGGAAACCCGAAAACGTGACTTTAAGTGGTCAAACAGACCCGTAAAAATTATGAATCATTAAATAATAGTTATTAAGCATTTATGGAAGATTAATAACCAATAAAAATAAAGAAACGAGAAAAATTCGGAAAACGGGCCCGGTTAGTGAATAATACCAAAACCGGGTAAAATAAGGAGCATTTTCTGTAAAAGACGAAAAACGCTCCAGCTAGTATAACAGTAGGGGGCCGGTTTTATTAAGTCAATAAGCCCTCACACACACTCACATACTAGCTAGTTAAATGAGAGGCAAAAAGTAAAAAGGAGAATAAAGCATAAAGTGCTTTAACCCTTCTCTCACCTCACTCTCTCATTCTCTAATCTCTCTCCTACCCTTCTCCTTCCCCCCAACGATCTCTCTCTCTTCTCCATGGGGGCTGGCGATTTTTGAGGAGCTTCAACCCATCCATGGCTCCTCACCTTTCTTCCTCACACTCTAGCTCCATTCGAGCTCCAAATGTAAAATAAAATACATATTTGAACTCCCCTCTTCAAACTCTACATTTCTATCTTTTCAAAATCCGGAATGAGCAACTTCATCTCCATGGGTTTTGCCCATTGGAAGAGGAAATGGTACCAAATCGAAGCTTGGAGTCTCCTCTTCCTCTTAAGGTAAAAAGTTTCAAGAAAAATCCATTTCTCTTCTCTCTCTATGGTAGCCAATTTTTGGCCCCTTGTAATGCCTTGTTTTCTCTCTCTTTTGAGCTTCAATTCAACCTTGCAATGGTGGTGGAATCACCTTGTTGAACCAAGGGCTAAAACCCCTCCTAAAACACTCCAAAGGTAAACCCTAGAAACCTTGTTTTAAGCATTTCTATGAACTAGCATTATTTAAGGGGTTAGTATTTTAATTACACTTGTTTATGTGTGCTTTGGGGTGATGGGAATGGAGTTTGGCAACTCCATTCCCCATGTGACCGATTGTGCAAGAAGGAGAGGAGAAGAAGTGGGAAAGAAAAGAGGAAAGAATAGCTTAAGGTAAGAGCTCTTTCTTGAATGGTAAATTTAATGCATTAGAGTAATGGGGATGGATAAACCAATTTAAAGAACCCAAAGTATTGTATTGGTGTTGTAGTATTGGAGTTTTGAGTATTTGGGAACTAGTAAGTGAATTGTAGGCCTTAGAGCCAAGTATATTGTGTATGAGTATTGATATTGATGTTTGGTGGAGTAATGATGTAATGAGTGTTGCCTTGTATTGCTGGTAGGACCCTTGTAAGGGTGTGGCTAGATTAGGAATGAATTTGATGAAAGTAAGTATGTGGAGAAGTAGACATTGTAGGTGAACTATGGCAAAATTTTGGTAGAAAATGTACATTTAAGGATGACTTGATGAATGGGAGAACCAAGGTGTGTATTGAAGTTAGTGGAGATATTTAGTAACTATGGATTGGTACTTGTAGTATGAGTATGTGAAAGTGTAAAATCTGTAGCAAGAAGTAGTATAATGCATTGGAGGAACTAGGAGAAACTAGGTGTGCTTGGAGAGCCTAAAGTGTGAAGTAAACCACTTTGTAACAGATTTTGAAAGGAGCTAGATAATGGGAAGGACTGAGTGGAAGGTAATGTAATGAGGATATTAGTAGTGGTATTGGTAGTAAGAGTATTGAATGATAAAGGTTAGGTTGAAAATCTGTAGCATTTGAGGAAAGAGCAAAAATCTGTAGCATTGGTGAAAAGGGAACTAGTATAAGTGTTGAGAAGAAGTGAGGGAAAATGTGTAAGTGAATGTAAGGATTGAGTAGCAAGTTTGGTGTATGAACTAAGGTGATTTAGAACATCTAAATGAGTGGTAAACATGTAGGAAAGT
The DNA here is from genome assembly GCA_023374045.1 of Limonium bicolor. NCBI lineage: Eukaryota > Viridiplantae > Streptophyta > Magnoliopsida > Caryophyllales > Plumbaginaceae > Limonium > Limonium bicolor. Next base: position 79,490,388 of record CM041777.1, on the reverse strand, counting down.
ATTGGTCAAGATTGGGGAAACAATGGGTAAAGAAAACACCCAAAAACAGATTTTAAAACTGAAGTACTGGGCCGGACCGACCTTAGGACCGAACTTGCAAGGTCGGTCGAGCCCAGATTTACAAGACGGGAAACCTTCTGGAGTCGACCGACCTTGCGACCGGACTTGCAAGTTCGGTCGGACCAGAAATTTCTCCCGTCAGAAACCTTTGGAATGGACCGAACTTGCGACCGGACTTGCAAGTTCGGTCGGCCAGAAAAATTTCCGTAATGCAAGCTACTGGAATGGACCGACCTTGCGACCGGACTTGCAAGGTCGGTCGGGCTAAAATTTTCAAATACGAAACTTACTGGAATGGACCGACCTTGGGACCGGACTTGCAAGGTCGGTCGGCCCTGGAATTTTCACACGATGTAACCTACTGGAATGGACCGGACTTGCAAGGTCGGTCGCAAGTCCGGTCGAGTCAAAAAAAAAATTGTTTTAATTATATGATTATAGTAATCATATATACATGATATATGCCTATACACATATGCATATATATGTAGTAACACACCATTAATGAAGTAGTAATGGTAAGAAAGTAAGTAAATGAGTAAGGAGTAAGCTTAAGAAGTAATAATGAAAAGAATGGTTTTATAACCAAGTATGAATGTAAAGGAGTAGTAAGTAAACATTGAGAATATCAATGAAGGAGTAAGTTAGATCAATAATAGATCATTGATCATACTACTTCATGTATGTATAGGAATCCAATAGTTGATCCTCGAAGGAGCCGGTAGTGCGGATACAACGGTGAACGGTATGATTTCTTCATGCTCGTATCCTAACCTGGTTACCCCGATTTGTGTGCTTATGTGATCACCAATAAGATAAATGCACGAATCGGATTTATATTGCACTTAATTGTGTTTGAACTACTTGTTCTTGTTGTATCTCCTTGAACAATTAGTTTGTATAATTCATGAAAAATGAATGGAAATGAGAAGTATGTGTAAGTATTGTGTACTTGTGTATTGTATGTATGTATGGGAATGAAGTACTGACTTCTACTAATTCCTAACATTCTAACTCCTAACTTGAGTAATGAGTAAAATGGAATGAGTAGAAGTCCGATATAGTTTCGGCCACGCGTGAGGATAAGGAAACACAAGAGGTTGGATCCGAATCCTGGCTGTAATCTTTTCCATGGACCAATTCCCTTGAATGGGTAGCATCCTGGATTAGTGGGCCACCCTAAAGCCCGGTGGTGGGATGTAGTAATCCCTGCCCGGAGGTCATACCGACTTAACTAGAAGTAAAGTATGTAAGAAGTAAGTATTGTATGTGTATTGGTCTTGACTATTGTAAGTCATTGACCGGAAGTAAAAGAGTATCGAACACCCGATTAACCCGGGCGTGTAATGAAGCTAACTGGACCTTTGTATGTATTGGAGAATTGTATCTCCGTATTGCGTATTGGGTATGTAATGAGTATGTATTGTGTATGCGTAACCCGAAAGATGGTAGGTAAGTATTGGTTGACTTGTATTGTCTTCCAAGCATGTATGGTACTGTACGTATGTATGTATATCTTGTGTAGTATTGCAGTATCGTGAATGAAAGCATGTATGTATGAATGTATGTATGTATTGCAAAATGAATTGCATGTATTCGACCAAATGGTCGGCGTACCCTCGCTAGTACGCGGGGTATGCGGTTATCATATTCAGCGAAAGCTGACCCCCTCGGGGGAACGTTTTTAGTGTGCAGGTACCCGGAGCGAATACGGTCAAGGTAAGAGACCGGTGGCGCGCCTTGTAATTAGAAGTATCTAGTTTGTGAGGAAGGGGTAGCAGATTGACTCCTAGTGAGTATGTATGAATTTGGGAGAAGTACTGTATTGATTTTGGAACCTAGTAAACTCGGTATGCGTAGTGTATTATCTTGTACGGAATGGTGGAGTATTGTATTGAATGGAGTATGGTATTGAATGGAGTATTGTATCGAATGGAGTATTCTAGTATTCAGTATGTAATGAGAGTATGTATTGTATTGAGTAGTACTCGGGATTCCGGTCCATCAACCGATGCTGTATGTAGTAGTAGTAGTCTTGTTAGTCACGTGGGTGACTAAGGCAGTGTATCGCCCACCGTTGAGTATGTAAGTATCCGCTGCGTGAATCTGGTTTGTATAAGGAGATTGGACAGTAATGACGGTATTAGCGGTAGGGGTGTTACAAAAGTGGCATGCACAATCATTTTCTTTGGAAACCCACCAACATTTCTGATCCGTGTCACTGCTTCTTGTACAGATATGACTGGGTCTGGATTTGAGGGTTGTCTATGTAAATCATCGATCATAGATGTGGCATTGCACATCTTATCACTCAGCCGACCTTTCATGAGACCATTTATCTCCTCCAACAGCACAACAGTTTTACCCTTACTACCTTTGGACTTCTTCATGGACAAAGCAGTGTCACGTATAGGTTTCAACTTTGCCCTCCTTCCACCGTAGGGTACTGCACCACTGGTCACCTCCATTAACTCATCCCATTCGGGTGGCTTAGAGTTTCCATGTTCAACATTATGGGATTGGGTGACAATAGGCACAGAAGGGGAAATAGTCCCAATGTTGTCCATGGGTTGTGTATGGTAGGCTTGACTATCAACATATGATTGATCAATGTTAAGCACATAACCAGTTGAGCTACCTGCAACCAAAACATTGTATTGGCTGCAGTGAAAAGAGTTAGCTAATGTGTTTGCTGCTGCTCTGTTCACATCAGTCCTAAAGTCAAATATAGGGCTTGTGTTATCCCCCATACTACCATGCATCTGATTACCAACTGAGATGTCAATGGACTGACCGCCATTTGCATCAGAATATGTTATTTCAACAGAGGGGATAATATTGTTTATCATATCCTCATCACAGATGGTAGGATTAGCAGGAGGATAACACTGACCAGGTATGCTCCCACCTGGTGTCTGCCTAAGATCACCAATGGCATACCCCTGGCCCTAGATTAATTCCATATCATCAACCAGTTATGCTGGCCACTTAGAGTTGACCATTTTTGCAATTTGTTTACCCTCCTACATATTGCAGTTTAACCGTCAACAACATACACTTTATAAACTACCACATCATATACATGTGATACTGAAAATTAAAAATATGCATTACGTAGGGTGGTTCACCTTTGCCCTCTCCGCAATCCATTCAGGTGGGTAAGTGACTGTCTTAGTGTCATGGTCCCAGCCCAAACCACTCTTTTTGTGGGTCAGCTCCTTCCATTTTCTCCACCCAGTCTTAAGGGTCTCACCCTTGTTCTTGCACTGCTCCTTGTCCACTGGAGGCAGTCCCTCCCTTTTCTTGTTAAACTTGTCTGTTATGGGCACCCACTTGTGTGTCACCCCAACCACACTACCAGCCCTCCCTAGCTGTAATCTTGCTTCCTCAACCAATATTGATATAAGAAGTTCAACTTCACCACTGGTCCAGTCGTGTTTTGATTTCCTAACATTTCCTTCTGAAGTTGCATTCCCTTTCCCTTTATCCCCTCTACCATCCTTAACCATCCTTGTTATGTATCTATCAATTAACTAGTCAATTTCAATTGCAACAGACAATCTGACCCGATACTTTAAACTACTGCCTAAAATGCTCAATTCCAACAAACATCAAGTATGTATGCAATACTTACCTCTGTAAAATGCCTTGGTTATCCTCTTTAACTGCAAGGGCTTCAACGCACAGCGTAGCAGGGGGAACTGCATATGTAATACAACATGAATTAGGTTGCAATAGGGGGAACTACAAAATGAATAGTAATTAAATGAGTTCAAATAGTGAGAACACTTACGAATGCAACTCCAAATATGCTGGAGGTCTGATATGAACAATGAGTATATGTATATGTGGCTTGCGAGATTGTAGCAGTAGGATGTTAGTTGTAGTTATTGTAATTCAAGGTAGTGGTTACCAATCAACTCAGTTCAGAAATGCTAGTAGGTGGAGAGGGAGTAATGGTGGTTTCAAAATACGGGAGAAGAAGGAGAGAATGAGGGAAAAGGGGAAAGTGAGATCGTTGCTGACTTGTCAAGGGTAATCTGTGTAAATTATGGAAAAAGACAAAGGGTAAACTTGTACTTTTAATAGGGGCAGAAAATCCCAAAAATACCTTAATATCCGAAAAGCAGTAAAACCAACATTTATCATAAAGGTCTTTTGGGGCATTAATCGGGCCTTTATGTTGCTGTTTTTTGAAAAAATAAAGGTGCTTTTTGTGGAAAAGCAACATAAATGCTGCTACCGAACGAGACCATAATCCCTGAGTTTTGTAAATTGTAAAATATGGAATTCATTTTATTTTCATTACAAATACGCCTTCAATCAAATTATGCTCACTTTATCTCACATTATATATTTCTTCAATAAATTCAAGGGTATATTATCAAGTTATTTTAAAATATATATATAAAACTTAAAATATATACATAAATAATTAAAAATTATATAACTTTATAAAATAATTTTAGCAAATGATTAAACATTATAAAACATAAAAATAATTATTTTTTTATAAGAAATATGACAAATGATTAAAGAATGAATTTTTTTTTTCAAAAAATCACACATAAATTGTTAAAAAGCTAATTATTTGAAAAACTGTAATGGGTGACTTAAATAAATAAAAAGTCATAAAAATTACATGCAATATAATTAATCATCAAATAATTTTATAAATAATAATTTTTTTAAAAAAATATGTGTTAAATATATTAATAATCACAAGAATTATCATGTTTTATGGCTTTGTACTTTATTTTCATAATATTAAATAATGATTTTTTCAATGAACTGTATGAAATTGTTATTTTTAATATTTTTATTATTGATATTTTCATAATTCAAAATTTTTTAATGATTTTTATTATATTTAATGTAAATTTTATAACCTTTTTTTATTTTAAGTCACATTCCATAATAGTTTTAAAATTATATAATATTTTTAAAATTTATGTGTGTTTTCAACAAATTATATATTTTTTATTATTTAGTTATTTGTCATATCTCTAATTATTTTTAAAATATGACGTTAAGGAGTTTTTTGTATGTGTGCTTTTTTGTTTTATAATTTATAGTCATTTGTTAAAATCATATATATATATATATATTGTTTAAATATTTTTATGTATTTCGTTTGAGTTTTATACATTTTAAAAAACTTTGCAATATATATCTTTGAGGTTATTAGAGGGGCATATAATACAATACATAAAATAGGAATATGAAAATTTTAATATATAAGAATTTAAAAATAGGGGTATTTTGTAATAAAATAAAAATTCTGGGATATTTTGTAGTAAGTTCCAAACGTTCAAGGTGTATTATGAAATTTATTGAATTTCGTAAATTTCTCAAATAGAATGAGCCATGACGTTGGGATTCATTGACTTATTCTAGTAGAATTCCGCCAAAGATCATTATGCCTCTTGTAGTGCGTACTCTAGAAACGTCCGTGCAATTGGGAAGTTCGAGCCCATCTGCCATCAGGCCTTTAGGATCTTTTGCAGTCCAACTTTCTTTCTTTAATCTTATCCTCACATAAACAAACCAAAACCTACATAAGAACGTGAATCTGTCATGACGGTAGATGTTGCGGTATAGGTGCAGACCTGTCCATTTGGCAGTCCAGTCAGCTGCTGAGTGGATTGTTTTACTGATTGGACTACCTTTATACTATATTAATTTCAATTAGTTGTAACTTTTAAAATATAAATCCAAAATGGAAAAAAATTATATCATTGTTCATCTAAATTCAAGCTCTTCAAAATAAGATCAGACATGGATATGTTTTGACAACTTTAAAATTTTATATTTTTTATATGTATATATTTATACATATCAACCATACTTGATTCACCATATACAGTTTAAAATACACCATACAACAATAATAATACACTAAAACAATAATGATTCATTATCTGTTTTGAAATTGGTATGTTAAAAAAATATAGATTCACTAATAAGACTAAAAATACATCATATAAATAATAATAATACACCAAAACAACAACAACACAACAACACAATAATAATAATAATAATATAATAATAATAAAATAATAATAATAATAATAATAATAATAAACATTACAATAAGATCTATTAGTTTCAAAGTTTGTTATTTAATTCACTACTTGTTAATTAATGAATCATAATATCAAAATTAATGAATCATATCTTCATTTTAGTGTATCATCGCAAACATGTAAAAATAAAAAAAATTAAACAATAATGCAATACAAAAAAATATTTGGTATGTATGAAAAATACATGATTCACCATAGAAGATTTAAATTGCACCACACAATAATAATAATACACTACAAAACAATAGTGATTTTTTATCGGTTCCAAAGTTTATTATCTAACTCACCACTTATTAGTTAATGAATCATAATATCAAATTTAATGAATTATAATATCAAAGTTAATGAATCATATCATCATTTTAGTGTATCAACGTAAACATATAAAAATAAAAAATTAAACAATAATACAACACAAAACAAATTTGGTATGTACGGAAAATACATGATTCACCATATAAGGTTTAAAATACACCCTACAATAATAATACACTACAAAATAATAATAATAATTTTTTATCGGTTCCAAAGTGTGTTATCTAATTCACCACTTATTAGTTAGTAACTCAAAATTTTCAATTTTAATGAATCATAATATCAATTTTAATGAATCACAATATCAAAATTAATGAATCATATTATCATTTTAGTGTATCATCATAACATGTTAAAAATAATTTTTTTTTCAAAGTTGTCAAAACATATTCATGACTGGTCTTGTTTTGAAGATCTCAAATTTAGGTGAACAATGATATAATTTTTTTTTCATTTTGAACTTATAAATTAAAAGTTATAACCATTTAAAGTTAATATAATTTTTCTTCTCACTTATGTGCCACATAAGCAGTCTAGTCAGCTATTGACTAGACTGCCTCATAAGTAGACCGCGCATAGCATTGTAAACCTGCCATGTAATCGATTCTGCGGATGCCCATAAGTACTTTATCACCGCGTGCCTTCAGCAACTTTGACCAAATATCTCTTTTGAGTGGGAGCAAATCACTTAGCGATTTCTCAGTAATGACTTTCCCTTATATGGGTATGAATTTTCCTTGTAGCACGTTGATAAGTGGAAAATATGCATGCTATTAGAGTTTGAAATGTGTGTTTTAACGACAATTATCTTGTGAAAAATTAACGGATTAGTTGTGGTTAGGGGTGAAATATCACTAGTACCTAGAGTTAGCGGGTTATCTAAATCCCATTGAAAACTCAACGAGGTCATTGAAGATTGTCTACAAAACAAGTAGCAACGACTTCTGGAGGAAAACCATTTACCCAAGTTTAAGTCTATCGTGACTCATCAACTGAGCCAAGGAGTGTGCAACACAGTTAATACTTTTGGGAATCCATTCCCACACAATTGACTCAAAATACATAGATATATAAAACGCATCCTGTAGCAAATAGTCAACATCACCGTTAACGTATTTTCCCAGAGTGAGAACCCCGATGACAGACATGTAGTTCGACTCCAGTATAACCTTATTTAAATCCATCTAAAATACTCCAAAGATACCTTAGTGACTGAGCATCATCATTTCCAGAAGTTATATTACTTTTGGAGCTTTGAGACTTATGGGTGTTGTTGCCTTTGGAAGACTCTCCTGGAAGAATTGTTGGTGGAAAACTCCCAGTAGAGTGTGGGACCCTTAGCCAATAATTGCTTTCTGTCTTTCCATGTGTCCTTTTTCTATTGTTCACCTCGCTATCAACCTATAAGCTTGTACCACATGCCTAAACTATTATTCCTTTTGCGTTAAGAGTTTCGTGTGTATTACCATAGAATAAAAGAACCGCCTTTGATTACCTATCGATGAAGTAACCTTATGTTCACCTATTACCGTCAGTATGCTGGAACTTAAGCCTCTATGTAAATCCACTATTACCCACTCCTACTTACAAGATAGATGTCGTAACTCACTTAGAAGCAAAGGAACCCAAAACTAAGAGTTAGCTAGCAGTTGGGGAAGGAAGGTGGAGCTGGTGTGAAGAGTGCTCTGTTTTAGCGAGCAAGTTTAAGTGTTGGGAGAAACTATTCTATATTTGGAAGAGTAAAGGATTAAGGTAAGTTGGTGTGTTCATCTTTTATTTATCCTAGACTTGATTGTTGAACTGGACGACCTTTACATATTGTGGTGTGGATTGTTGAATTCATTTTTGAACAACACGGATAATTTGTATACTCTGTCTTGTAAGTATTAAGGTCGTAATACCGTATGAATGTTATTTGAGTCCGTTATTATGAGTAAGCTGGATTTGTGGTCTGTGGACATGTTTGTACTTTGCCTTGATAGGGGAAACTCTCTTAATCTAGGACAAATTCTTACATCAACCTGGCACCACTACCAATGAATTACGGTGAAGCCCCTATGATCTACTCCTTTGGGTCAAACGTGCCTTCTAGGGGGTGTGCACACTTAAGGACATAGGGTGAGGTGGAATATTGATATTGGTATTGGTGAATGAACCACATACCTACTTGTTGGGTGTCCGTAAGGTTTTCCCCTCGGGATGTTATGTGAGAGGCTTCTTCCCTTATCTAAACTATTTGTCTGTGAAAATATGTTTTGTAACACCCCTACTTCAAAATCATGCCTTAATCCCGTCCTTAAACATAATTAAATAAACTTAAGCAACGGAAATAAATACAACCAACTAACAATGGGGTGTTACCATTGTTACTCACCCATGTGAGTAACAATTCATACAAATACATATACAATACAACATTGTATACATATACAATACAACACTGTGATAGCTGAGATAACTTAATCCAAAATTACAACACTTATCCAAAAACATGTGAGCAGTTTAAATTGTACCAACATATACCCCAAAAAGTATAAATCAAACAGTAGTATACCGCTATCTAACCGACCCCGCACTCCGATGTCGATCTTCGGCTACAAACCTGTAAACATTTTTTGTTGTATGGAATAAGCACACTACCGAGTATGTCATTATGTAACTGTCATGCAATCTCAGACCCTCCTTAGGATAATTGGTCATAGTTAACATGCGGTTCCATTTCATGCATTCCAATTTACATAAACGTAATAACATAACTTTAAAACATTCGAATAATTCATCAAGCATACATAGTCATAACATTCACACATAACTCATCCACACAATCAAATCCAATAATTGTGTTTTAAGGTAATAACGCTACGAGAGCTGCTTTAAACTGTTCTTGTTATCTTGGTTTCAAGGCCCCTTAATCCGTTTTCCATTGGTTCATGAAATTACTTGTGTTTTATGTTAATGTATAACTAATGTTTTGTTGCATCATCTACTAATCTCTTAGCTCTTATAACTGAACAAATCACCATATTATAAGGCGATATATTTTCTCTTTCCTTCCCTGTTCTGAGGCGGGTAACCTACTGGCAGTAGCCAACACCAATGGTAGTGCATCTGATTTCTTGTTTCCAATTATCAGGTGATAAGTGGTGAAATTATGATGTTTTAAGGTCTTTATACACCTTCGTTTTACATGGTGCATAACTCATTTCACCACTTAATAGAGTGTTTTTGTGATTAATAGTGAACTTATAGAGTTTGATCTCTTGATAGGTAAAAGCTCATTTTGAGCATACTTTTGGGTTCCTTTAGAGCTAGTGGAATGCATCAACAAATTCTCCATCCCTCAAGCTTTCCAACGCCAAAAACGGGAAGCAATTCCGAGCCATAACGAAGATTCTAGGCCCCGCACAATTTAGAGCAAATCGCTTCTGCACTGGACAGATCCATGGACCGACCTAAGGGTGGGTAGGTCGGAAGTTCTCTGGACCAAAAATTGCTTCTGCACCGGACCGACCTAGGGACCAACCTAGGGGTGGGTCGGTTGGAACTTAAAAAAGGCACGTGCCTTCGTCTTTAGAGGGCCGACCGACCCACGGGACCGTCCCAGGATGGGTCGGTCGGACGTAAAATCTGTAGATAAATTGCTAAAAATTGAGGATTTCAAAGGTATTCACTTTCCACACACTTAGACACAAAAACACACTGAGAGAGAGGCGATTTTGGGGGAGAAAAGAAGAAGAAGAAGAAGAAGAAGAAGAAGAAGAAGAAGAAGAAGAAGAAGAAGAAGAAGAAGAAGAAGAAGAAGAAGAAGAAGAAGAGGAAGAAAGCTCACCTTCTCCAAGCTCAACCACCTTCAACAATGGCTTCTTCTATCTATGTCTCCATTTTACTTATCTCCATGTTTGAGTAGTCTCATTTGCACTTTGAGATGAGGATTTGAACTTAAATCCCTTAACTAGCTTGTAAAACTTACACTTCATTTATTGTGGTTGTTTTCTCTCTCTTACTTATTTAATGTTATAACTTGATCATTTATGGCATTTATGGAGGTCTCCAACAACACATGATTTTGAGTTAGTGATTGTGACCAAAGTGAGAGAAACCCTAGATTTTACTATCTTGATTAGTTGGTGAATTTTAGGGCTATTAATGTGGGCTTGCAATTAATGCTATTTAGTGATTCAAACTCTACTTGATTTGAGAGTTGGAAGTAGCTAGGTAAGATTTGACTCTTCCATGATTTGGAAGGTCATTATAATAGTCCAAATAGACAACTTGAGTGAAGTGGGTTTGCAAGTGAAGTTGGGGTAGATTTAGGTGATAATAACCATCCTGTGGTGCATTCCATTCAGATCCATTAATCACCGATTTTAGTTTCCGTGTTTAATTTATAATTTGTCTTGAACCGAATTACTAAGCTTGCCACCGGCTAAACCCCCATTTTAATTATTATTTCTTTACCGATGACTGAGACTAGGGAGATAGATTTTCAATTTCCTAGTGGAACGACACTTTCATTACTACTTCGATTGGGTTCACTTGCCCATAGTTTGTGATATTGACCATTACATATTTTTTTACAACAAGTTTTTGGCGCTGCCGCCAGGGAAATTGATAGTCTCTATCATTTTCCCCAGTTTTGGTATTTTTGGTTTTATTTATTTTAGTTACTTTTAGTTCTTGCTTATTCTTCTCATTTCTAATATTTAGTATTGCTTGTTGGTGAGCTTATTCAGGTACTTTCTGCTTCTCTTGTGTATGCCAAGAACCCGAACTAGTGACTCTTCTCTTGCTAGTCCGAGGTCCGAGCTTGAGCGATCTCTAAGAAGAATCAGAAGGAATTTGAACAATCGCACCATGGCCGGAATTCACATTGAGCTAGAGATTGAGGATAATGGCCATGGGGAACATGAGAAACCACAAGGCCAACATCGACCTCTCAAAGACTACCACCGACCAAACACCAAGGGAGAGCCTCAGCAATAGGTCTTCCAACCTTAACACCGAATGAAGTTGCTCAATTGGCTTTCAAAACCCACTTCATCACCGCAATTTGGGATCAAGGAAAGTTTAGTGGGGCGAATCCGGATGATGCTCCAAATCACTTGAGCTCTTCTTGGATTTTTGCAACTCCTTCGATAAAATGGGCAATCTAAATGAGAGGATCCAGCTACAAATCTTTCCCCACTCATTGTCCGACTCAACTTTGAGGTGGTACCGTAGCCTCCATCAAGGTCCATCCACACATGGGAGCAAATGGCTAGCAAGTTTCTTGCCAGGTACAAGTAGGATGAGGCAATTAATTGGCGAAATCAACACGTTTTACCAAGAACCGGGTCAAACTTTATATGATGCTTGGGACCGGTTCAAGGAGATGCTTATGAATTGGTCCCACCACGGCTTAGACAACCAATCACTATGCTTGTCATTCTTCAACGGGATGGACGACTCCAACCGCCTTCTTGTGAATTCCTTCGCGGGAGGGAGCTTCATGACAAAGTCTCCCAAGGAAGGAATGAAACTTTTATAGACAATGATGAACGACACAAGACAATGGTCTAGAGTCAAGGGAAGAGCACCAAGAGCAGTTGTTGTAACACCCCGCTCGTTAATCATGTAATAATCCCTCTCGTAGCATAATTAAAAATTTCTTACAGCGGAAGTTTAAACAATAATAATCCTCACTCGGGTGTCACATGCCATTACTCGCCCATGTGAGTAAAGGAGCAGAAAACTAAATATAATAACAGAATAAACGATGATAATAAACCACAGTGATAACGAGACAAGTACCTATACATCATACTAAGTCCATAGTCATAACCACTGACAAGTGAGCGTCTAACCATTTCCGAATATATAAAACAACGTCATAGTACAAACCGAAGTCTAACATAATACAATACAAAGTCTCAGTACGGTAAGCAAAAACAAAAGCCCTAACTATCTGGGTCCCGCACTTCGGCTTCCACGCGATCAATGTCCTGCAAAACACCGTGGAGGCTCAGTGATAAACGCTGAGTATGCTAGGTATGTATTTTGGACCTTATTGGTCATATAAGTCGTATTAACCATCTTTGCATTAGATTCATTACATGTTGTACCGGTTTGCAATTTATATTGAATACTGTAAAAGACATAATTAAACACACAAACATTCACTACAATTCCCACTCATCATTTATATAAACGACAGGTATTAAAAATTGAATGCGGTAAAACACGCGGTCGCTTTTAGCGATCGATATACATTATTACAACCGGCCTCCCAGGCCCTCACAGATCATCGTATTATAATTAACGTTGTCGGGTGTCAAGTTAGGACAACTCGAAACAACTCATTGTTCTTATTATTAACATTGTCGGGTGTCAAGTTAGGACAACCCAAAATAACTCACATGGACGGTCGTCCCACGTATACACAAAGGTGCTCATAATGCCAAGGATCAGGAGATCTTGGGACTTTCACTTTGCCTTTTTAAAGGTGTCCTTAAATGGCCAGAGCCTGGTACCAATAGTAGTATACTCTGTCTGACGATCTATGTAGGTTCGTCAGGATTTAATAAGAGTAGACTCGATCCAGGCGTTAACTCTAGTGATCACTATGCGCAACCAGTAGCCAATGACTAACTGGGTTACCTATCAACACACTCTCCAACTCTCTGATAAGTCGTGAAACTATGTGAATTTAGGTTCTTTATTCACCTTTATTTTAGTGCATTCATGATCTATTTCACCACTTAATAGAGTTTTTTTGTTATTAATAGTGAACTTACATATTTTGGTCTCTTGATAGGTAAAAGCTCATTTTGAGTATACTTTTGGATTCTTTTGGAGCTATTAAAGTGCATTCTTGGATTCTTCATCTCTCAATCTTTCCAACACCGCAAACAGGGAGCAAGTCTGAGCCACAACAAAGATTATATGCCCCGCGCAAGTTGGACCAGATCTCTGGAGCAAGATCGACCCACAGGACCGACCCAGTCTGGGTCGGTCAGATGATTTCCCCGTGAGCCCAACCTACTGGAATCGACCGACCCATAGAGTCTGGTCGGTCATGGGTCGGTCGTACTTAACTTCTCACGTGCCCGCCTCTAACGAGGATTTTGGGGAAAAGAAGTGCATTCTCATTTTGGACACAAAAACGAGGGCTAGAGAGTTGAAAAGGGCAATTTTTAGAGAGAAGAAGAGAAGAGAAGAAGAGGAGAAGAAGAGAAGATAAAGGAAGAAGCTCCTCACCTTCCCCAAGCTCCTCCTATGGCTATCTCTAATCCTTCCTCTCTTGTTTCTTTTGTAATGCTTGAGTAGTCCCATATAGTGCTCTAGGTTGGGATGAAACTTGGATACACTTAATTAGCTTGTAAACACTCTTCAATTAATGATTATTGTTTTATCTCCAATGGTGCTTAATTAATGCTTTGAGCTGGCCACTAATTGCATTGTGTGAGATTTCTAGTGATTCTAGGGTTTGGTGCTAGAAATTGGATAAATTATGGATAAATCCTAACTTTCAATTCTCTTGATTAGGGATTGGAATTTTAGGGCTTTGGTGAAGAACTTGTTCTAATGCTATATAATTGCTCTTGCCCCTTTGGATTTAAGTGGTTTGAATTAATTGTTAAGGATTAGTTTTTCCATGATTTGGAAGACTATGATTTTAGTTCTAAAAGACAATAAGTGTTGAAGTGTATTTATGAGTGAACTTAAGTGGCCAAGTGGATTCACACTATCCTAGAGTGCTTTTATCTCTATTCCATACTAATTCAGTTTTAGTTACAATTTTTACTGTTTTATTGCTCTGCTAATCAACAAAGCTTGCCTCTGGCTAACCTCATTTACTGCTTTTACTCACTTCATTTAATACTGAGCTTAGGACTATTGGATTAATTTCCTTGTGGATACGACACTTGTTGTATTACAACGAATAGGTACACTTGCCTGCTCATTGCACATATCTATCTGCTTTAATGCTTAGATTTTGCACAACAAGTTTATGGCGCCGCTGCCGGGGAAATTGATTATTTAATTTTTCTAGGTTCGGTATTTTAGTTTCTTATTTCTTTGTGTTTTCGTTTTTCTTATTCAAGTTTAGTTGTTCTTGTGCTGTTTAGGTACCATCCGCTTTCTCTCTGTATGCCAAGTACTCGAGCTAGAGGCTCCCCCCTTATCAGTCCGAGGTCCGAACTTAAGCGCTCTCTACACCGAGCCAGAAGGTTCTTGAACAGCTCAATCATGGCTGAGCTTAACCCAGACAATGAGCACTTCTTGATGAACAACAACCAGAGCCTCCTCAAACAATGAGCAGCTATTATCAACCGTGTACCGAAGGGAGAGCTTCAGCTATAGTTCTCCCCGAGATTACACATGCAGAGGCCGGTCAATGGGTTTTCAAAACCCATTTTATCACTGCAATTAGAGACTTGGGGAGATTCAGTGGGCAAAACCCAGATGACGTCCCAAACCACCTCAGTCTTTTCCTTGAGTTTTGCAACTCATTCAGTAAGACCAGAGCGCTTAACGAAAGAATAAGGTTACAACTCTTTCCTCATTCCTTACAAGATGCAGCTTCAAGGTGGTATCGCAGTCTGCCCCCAAGGTCCATTCACACTTGGTCTCAAATGGCCCAGAAATTTCTGCTAAGTACTACCCAACCAGTAGGACGAGGAAATTAATTGGTGAGATTAATACTTTCACCCAGGAGCCGGGAGAGACTTTATATGACGCGTGGGATGGGTTCAAGGAGATGCTTATGAACTGCTCCCACCACGGTTTGGACGATCAATCATTGTGTCTATCCTTCTTCAACGGGTTAGATGATTCCAACCGTCTGCTTGTAAACTCCTCAGCAGGAGAAAGCTTCATGAATAAGTCACCTCAGGAAGCAATGGAACTCTTAGAGATCATGACTACAAATACAAGACAGTGGGCTAAGGGCAAAGGCCGAGCTCCAAGGGCCGCCGGTCTCCTACATGTCGAGCCAACCGATCACCTCTCAGCTCAAATCTCTTCGCTCAAAAAAATGGTGGAGAAGTTAGCTGTTGGCCAAAAAGACAACGCCAAAGTCATTACATCTCTTGCTTCTGGAGCCACCTCTGAAGGTTGTGCAATTTGTGCTTCCACATGAGACCCACCAATGCAAAGGAAAAGGGTACATGGGATACCAAGAGGAAGTGAACTTTGTCGGTAACCGCTACAACAACTCTTACAACAACAATGCCCCATGGAGAAATCACCCGAATTTCTCATGGAAGAGCAACGAGCAAGGGCAAAGAGGATCAAGCAACTCTTATAACGCCTCCCAAGGCTTTAGATCTCAAACCAACCCTCAACCTCAAAACTCTCAAATGGGGTATAGACCTCAAGGTTCTCCCCCGGGCTTTCAAAAACAGCCTCCACCGCCTCCTCAATCTGATGAAAATGCGGAATTGAGAGACATGATGAAATATCTTGTGTCAGTGGTTCAAAGCAAGTCGGTGGAGTTGGACACATTCAAAGCAAATCAGGAAGCCACATACAGAAGGGTTGAGACCCAACTTGAGCATATATCTCAGCAGCTCTCTCAGAGGTCGAGTGGAACCCTCCCAAGCCAACCGAAAGCTAATCCTAAGGAGCAAGCAAACACGGTGACCTTGAGAAGTGGCGACTTCTTAACTCCTCCTTACCGCATGATGAATATGAACTTCAAGAAAGTCAATCGCAAGTGAATCAAGAAGAAGAGGGAAATGAAGAGATCATGGAAGAAATTCTTCCTCCACCAAAAAATGTTCCCAAGGAGAAAAAGGCTCCTGAAGTCTCTCCCTCTTCTACTCTTGTCAAACATCTTCCTCCCCTTCCCTTTCCAAACCGATTTAAAAAGAAAAATTTGGATGAGCAATTTGGCAAGTTTTTGAGCATATTCAAGAAATTGACAATTAACATTCCTTTCTCTGATGCACTGAAACAGATGCCCATCTATGCCAAATTCATGAAAGATATCATAGCAAACAAAAGATCATTGGAAGAAGCAGAAACTGTGCATCTCACGGAAGAATTTGCGGCAGTGCTTCAAAGAAGCCTCCCTCTAAAGCTCAGAGATCCGGGTTTGCCTATCGTACCTTGCTTTATTAATGAAATTGATTGTGGTAGTGGACTATGTGATTTGGGAGCTAGTATAAATCTCATGCCTCTCTCAATCTTTAATAAGCTAGGAATTGGTAATTGTGCACCCACCTCCATTCAGTTACAACTTGCTGATAGATCTTTGGTATTCCCTAAGGGAAAGGTCAAGGACTTAGTAGTGATTGTAGGAACATTTGTCTTCCCTACCGATTTTATATTTATTGATATGGAGGAAGATAAGAGAGTGCCACTGATTTCGGGTCGACCCTTCATGCGAATAGCTAAGACCCTTATAGATGTGGAACAAGGAAAAATAATCCTGCGACTTCATGATGAAACACTTGAATTTGATATGTCTAAAGTTGTTAAGAGACCCTCACAAGTTGAGGCTGTATTTTCTACAGATGTCATTGTTAACATTTCCCAGGATCACTCTCTTACTCTTGTTCAAAATGACACTCTTGAAATGGCTTTGCTTGAAGCCTTTGATGATGATTATGAGGCAATCTCGGAGATAAGCGAGATGGTAGCAGAGCTGAATAACCGATTTGTTCCCCATATAACCCGCTACCCACCAACGAAGCCACTAGAGCGTACTGCACAGAAACCACCCACCTCAGTCGAGAAGTCTCCCACTGTAGAGATGAAACCTCTACCTTCTCATCTTAAGTACGCTTATTTGACTGACCCGTGTGTTCTACCTATTATTATCTCTTCTTCTTTGACAGGTGCACAAGAGGAAAGTCTGATGAAGGTGCTTCGAAGCCATAAAAGGGCCATTGGGTGGTCAATAGCCGATATCAAGGGCATAAACCCCCTTTTTTGTACTCATCAGATATTTATGGAGAATGACTACCAGCCTCTGGTTTAACCTCAGAGAAGGCTCAACCCGAACATGAAGGAGGTGGTCAAGAAGGACGTTTTGAAGTTGCTTGATGCGGATATTATCTATGCTATCTCCGATAGCAAGTGGGTAAGCTCGGTGCAAGTGGTGCCCAAGAAAGGTGGTATGACTGTGGTCCCCAATGATAATGGAGAGATGGTGTCTCAGAGGACCACGACCGGGTGGAGAGTCTGCATCGACTATAGAAAGCTGAACATCGCCACCAGAAAAGACCATTTCCCCTCCCATTCATTGATCAGATGTTGGAGAGGTTAGCGGGTCAGGACTACTACTACTTTTTGGCCGGATATTCCGGGTACCTTCAAATCCCAATTGCTCCTGAGGACTAAGAGAAAACAACATTCACTTGTCCTTATGGAACATTTGCCTACTTTTGGATGCCCTTGGGCCTTTGCAACGCCCCTGCCACATTCCAAAGGTGCATGATGTCTATCTTCTCGGACTTTTTAGAGAAGAGCATCAAGGTCTTCATGGATGATTTCTCAGTTTTTGGGCTTGACTTCGACACTTGCCTGGCTAATCTTGATGCCATTCTCGCCCGTTGTGAAGAGACAAATCTTGTGTTGAACTGGGAGACTTGTCACTTCATGGTCCAAGAGGGCATTGTCCTTGGCCACAAGATATCATCTAAGGGCATTGAAGTTGACCAAGATAAAGTGGAAATTATCAAGAAACTTCCCCCACCAACCACGGTCAAGGATGTGAGGAGCTTCCTCGGGCATGCTGGGTTCTACCGGAGATTCATTAAGGACTTCTCTAAAATATCCAAGCCACTGTGTGACCTCCTTGCCAAGGACTCCAAATTTGAATTCACCAAGGAGTGCCTTAAGGCTTTCAATACCCTGAAGGAGTGCTTCATTTCAGCCCCCATCGTCGTGTCTCCCGATTGAAATCTTCCATTTGAGATAATGTGCGATGCTAGCGACTACGCGGTGGGAGATGTTTTGTGCCAAAAGAAGGAGAGGATTTTGAGGAGTATCTACTATGGTAGTAGAACGCTCAACGACGCTCAAAAGAACTATGCCACTACCGAAAAGGAATTGTTGGCGGTGGTGTTTGCTCTTGACAAGTTCTGATCCTACCTTCTTGGGAGTAAGGTCATTGTCCACAACGATCACTCACTCTTAAATATCTATTCAACAAGGAGGATGCAAAGCCCCGACTTCTCATATGGATTCTTCTTCTATAAGAATTCGAGATTGAAATCAAGGATAAAAAACTAGGAGTGAAGAATGTGGTTGCCGACCATCTTTCTAGAATGAAAGCACCGGATGATGGAGTACCGATCAATGAATTCTTCCCTGATGAAAGCATTTTCGTGATCGAGGAGAATGGAGACCCTTGGTATGCCAATATTGCAAATTATTTGGCAAGGGGGATGATCCCACATGAGATGAACTCTCATCAGCATAAGAAATTCTTCTCCAACGTCAAGCAGTATTACTGGGATGATCCATTGTTGTTCAAGACTTGTGCTGATGGGGTGATCAAAAAGTGTGTCCCGAGAGGTGAAATTCGAGAAATCCTTCATCATTGTCACGCTGGTGAAACCGGAGGCCATCATGGACCAGTCCGCATTGCAGCCAAAGTTCTTTAATCCGGGTTCTTTTGGAAGACCCTATATAAGGATAGTCATGCCTTTGTGGCCTCATGCGATCAGTGTCAGCGACTTGGCAACATCTCCCGCAGGCATGAAATGCCCTTGAACATCATGCTAGAGGTGGAACCATTTGACTTATAGGGTATCGACTTCATGGGCCCCTTCCTTTCTTCATGTTCTAACCTCTTCATCTTGGTGGCCGTCAATTACGTTACCAAGTGGGTGGAAGCCATCGCCTCCCCTACTAATGATGCCAAGGTTGTGATTCGGTTCTTGAAAAAGAACATCTTCACGAGGTTTGGAGTGTCATGAGCGATTCTATGTGATGGGGGATCTCACTTCTACAACAAGCAGTTCGAGGCATTGATGACCAAGTATGGAGTGACACAAGGTTGCCTTACCCTACCACCCCCAAGCTAATGGTCAAGCTGAGGTGACAAACCGAGAGCTCAAATGGATCCTTCAAAAGACCGTAAATTCTTCCCAAAAATATTGGTCTTTGAAGCTTGATGAAGCTCTGTGGGCTTACTGAACCGCCTATAAAACTCCAATAGGTATGTCTCCTTACCGCCTGGTTTATGGTAAAGCTTGTCATTTGCCAGTCGAGCTTGCGCACAAATCCTATTGGGCGGTGAAGGCCCTCAACTATGACCTAAAGAAGGCCGGCGACAAGAGGAAGTTCAACCTAACCGAGTTGGAGGAAATTTGAGAGGAAGCCTATGAGAATAACCGCATATGCAAGGAGAAAGCTAACAAGTGACATGATAAAGTGATCATGAAGCGGGAGTTCCATGAGGGTGGTCGGGTATTACTCTACAACTCCCGACTGAAGCTTTTCCCTGGTAAGTTAAAATCCTATTGGGCGGGTCCTTTCACTGTCACAAGGATAACTCCGTATGGTGCATTCGAGCTGAAAAATGTAAAAGGGGAAACCTTTATGGTCAACGGTTCCCGGTTGAAGCATTATGTGGGTGGCGACATCGAAAAGGTTGAAGCTCGTGCTTTACATCTTCGGGATGCCCAGGTTTGATCTGACTTAAACTATGGTCTAGCCAAAGACCTTAAAAAGAAGGGCAGCTTTCTGGGAGGCAACCCGGATCTCTTTCGATCTCTTTAAGTAATTTTAGTGGAGTAGCATGTGTAGATTCTTTTTGCTTGTGTGTACTTATTTTAGATGTTTCTGGATGTTTTTGTGGTTTGGATGGTTTTTCTGTGGCTGTTGATGATATGAGAAAGAAAAGAAAAATAATGGGGCAATTTTTGGGTCGACCGACCCAGAGGACCGACCCACAATGGGTCGGTCTAGTGCAACTCTCGCATGGGGCAACTTACTGACTTTGACCGACCCACAAAGTCATGGGTTGGACCTGGGTCGATCGCGCAAACCTACGGAGTCCTAACTTACTGGAATCGACTGACCCACAGTCCTGGGTCGAAATTGGGTCGGTCGTGTAAAGTTTTTGAAAACCAACTTCCTGGAATAGACCGACCCACGGTCCTGGGTCGGACTTGGGTCGGTCGTGCTAAAAGTTTTGAAAAAAAAATCCTATAACGTTGCGTTTTCATTAAAACGGTCACCCACCCCTTTTCTTCCTCCTTCTTCCCCGAAAATCCCTCTTTCTCCCGATACCCAGCCCCTTCTACGCTCTCCCTTCTCCCTGCGCACCAGCCTAGCCGCACCAGTGCACCGGCCACCTGCAACGACGCCTCCGCCTCCCGTGTCTGCACGCGACCCTGACGCCGCCCTGCGCTGCGCGTGCCAGCCGCCACTCCACTAAGACGCCCGCACACCACCAGCTTCAGCCATCTCTTGAAATCCCTAAATCTATCCCCCAAATCGGTTTTGGTCGATTTTGACCGATTTTTGTGCCCAATCCTGTCAATATTTACTCCTGCCCCTTCCAAACACATCAAGGTACTTGTCCCTAACCTTAATTTGTAAATTTTTGATGATTTCGAACAAGTTATATTTTGGTCCAGAATTAGGTCAAACCAAATGGGGCCTTAGGTGAAAAAATTGTGATTGGTGCAAATTTGGTGATTTGGGTTGACTCTCATTGCTACTTAGGGGTTTGTGTGTAAAAACTGAATGAAAAACTTGGCAACTTGGTGGTTCTGGCATAAATTTTATGTTTCCAAGCTTAAATTGCATTATGTTTTGCTTCGCATACATTAATGGTATGGACATTATGCCACTACTTGTCGAAATTGTTGGGCAGTCATGGGTGAAATAAATTGGTTGATTGGCTAGGGCAGTGCGCTTTTATGGTTGCGAATGAAGTAGCTCAAATTGTGAAAAAAGGGGGGGTAACTTCTTTAACTGCTTGGTGTCTTATGACTTTGTGGTTGAATTGTGGTATTAAGGTGCTTGCATATCTTATTGACAGTGTAATACCCCAACCCGAAATCCAATAAACTGAACGGCGATCACTCCCAAATAAAATACAACTGCAGCGGAAATAAATACAACAACCGGGCGGTATTACAATGCCGTTGGCCACCCTTGTGACCAACAAGGCTAAGTCCAAATACAGTCCTCAAATGTCACGGTCTGAATACAGATACAACCCGAGATACTAGGAATCAAACTCAAAAGTACAATACTGAAATACAACAATTAACTAATAGTAGACTCTCAAAGCTTGGTCTACCCCACCTACACTCAGTGTGGTGATCTCCTCAACTTCAGGTACCTGAAAAATGGGGGTGCCCCCAAAGGGGCTCAGCAAACAATGCTGGTATGGAAAACGTGCAGCCCATCGTCTACCGGGCCACACCAACTACTTTGTCGAACAATTCATGCATTCATTTTTATAAAGCTGTAAACAAGCATAGTCTGATAATAACAAGTATCCATACAAGGACAATAATGTCACATAGAACAAGACACAGAAGGTCGAGTTAGCTGAACTGAAATTCTTTACTGATAGTCGGTCCATACAATGGGACTGACCGTTATAACTGAATATCTGAAATAGTGGAGGTATAGTGACCTCGTTATAGAGAAAGGTTGGGTATAAAAACCCCAGGAGATAACGTAGTTAAACCCTGAACTGAATGGCGTGGGAAATAAGAACCCACTAGAGGAATAAAGTCTTCCTCGAACTGAAGGGCATTTGAATCCCGGAAGGAATAAAGTCTTCCTCCCAACTGAATGTTCCGTCGCGACGTAGATAGGAGACGACCTGAGACAGGTACAGCTCCTGTAGCATGCATGGCCAGATCCAACTGGGCTCCTCATTCTCGTAGTATAGAGTTGTTAAGTGTCATATAAAGACGTTAAACAAGAACACAATGTGTATTGTCAATTATCACGTTTAGGATAATGACGTTTGTTATAAACTGAAGTTAGTGAGAGACTTGAGTACAAGTCCTCGGTATACTGAAACGCAGGTATTTAATCCACTGGTATAGTAGTGTTTGTATGCGTGGGACATACACGTTGTAGTCAGCAACAATCACGCACATGAAATAATACAACAGTGCACAAGAGTAAAACAACATTTTACATTAATTATCTTGGTCGTTATTTCAAACAACAGATAGCACACAAGCCGGTGTAATCCGTTAGAAAATAGGTTGCAAGAATCCCATACCGTTCACCGTAGACTGTACTTGTAAATTCCCGGTCAACGTCTGGTCAAACAAGGTCCTAGAATAGGATTAACTGAGAGGGTTAATTTATGTTACCCTTATATAATAATTCTATTGGATCTTTTAACAAATCTCGTATTTGTTATTTCATGTGAGGTTTATTTCTTTTAATTACCTTATGATTTAATGTATAACTTATTTGTTATTCCTTTTGATTTATTTATACATCCTTTAATGCACATATATGTGTTTATTGCATTTGTTGTTTTTTATTTGTCTAGGTGACATAACAACTTATAATTTCTTAACTATATTTATATGTCATACATAGACATAAAATTCTTATAGTTTTATTATTCTCCTTTTAACCAAAAATAATATTATTGTTTATCTTTTAATTCCTTATAACCATGTAAGCCATAGTTTTAATTCCATAATTCCTTTAATCAAATTCTTTCTTCTAAATCCTCCAAATATCCATATAGGACCTATATTTATTTAAATCTAAATTCTTAAACTTGTATTTCGGTTATTTACAAAACAACCACATTAATTCATAAACTTTACACTTAAATTCTAATCTCTTTATATAACATAGTTTTAATTCCTCATCTAATTAAATTACAAAACTACCACTAATCTTTTGGACATAACTTATAAATATTATAACTTTCAAGAATTACATCTTAGCCCCTCAAAATCTCGGCATATATTTATAACTTTCTATAATTGCAATTTAGCCACATAATCTTATAATCTTTACATAATGTCTTATAAACTATAGTTTTAATTTTAATTCTCCATAAATGCCGAATTTATATATATAAATTCTTAAATTACCAAACTAACCCCAAAGAATTCGGCTTTGGTCTTGAACTTTCCATTAATTACATTTTCACCCCAAAACTTTCTAATAGTTACTTAATAACTTATAAACTATAGTTAAATATTTAATTCCTTAAAATTTCGAAAGTGAACCTAATAATTCTCTTAATTATGAATTCGCCCTCTAATAAATTCTAAACTTTCATAACAACTTTTATAAATTACATAATAGCCCAAAACTTTATAAAAAGTTATTTCAAAGCTTGTTTAAATTATCTAAAATTCTTAAACTTAATTCCTAACCTTATATTATATTATATTTACACCAAATACCCCTTTAGCTCTCGGTTTTCACAATAAGTGCACCAAACTTTGTAAAAATTACATTTAAGCCACATAACTTATTTAATTAGTCATTTAAGCTTTAATAAAATATTTTTAACTCACCAAACTTTATGACATAAGTTTATATACCTAAGTAGGTCATTAATACCTATTTAACACTTAGGTAATTCGGCCATATTCATTTAGTGACCATATAGTATATGAAAGTGGATTTATATGTCATAATAAATGTACATAAATTCATATGAGTCATATAACTCATGTAAAAATTATTGTAATGTCTTATATTGATTCTTAGCTTAAAATAAAGCATTTTTGCCCTAGACTTTTCGGCCTTAATTAATTTGTAACATAAACAAATTCTATGACACAAAAATGTGTCTTAAGGTAAATATTTTCTATATATGTTATAGATTATATTTTTGGCATATAAAACCATATAGTTTCGGTATTATTTAGCCTAGGAGATGTACATAATTTTTGTACAATTTTTAGAAGCTTAACAAAGCTTATAACATAAAGATTTACTTAGTAAACTTACTTCTTAACAAAGGTGGTTAAGTGCTTGAACTTCTTCTTGAATCTCCAAGCTTTCTCCTAGGTAAACTTGATGCTCCTCTTCGGTTTTATGCAAGAGGTGAAGGTGTTTAGGAGTTAGATCTTCAACAAAGATCTTAAGTAGATTTGTAAGTAGTTTTACAATACTTTACCTTAGACTTTTTCTCTTATAATTTCGGCTCACCAAAGGTAGATGAAGAGCAAGTTTTCCTTCATCAAAATGAAGAAGAAAAGAGACTTAGAAGAGGTAGAACTTGGTTACACACAAAAATGTGTTTTAAGGATTTTCAAGCTTTAAAACCTACCTTAAGATAACCTTGAGATGCTCCTTGGTTTAATGTTGGTTTGGACAATCTCCTTGGAGAACTAAGTGAAGCCGAACACACCTTGTTATGCTAGGAAGAGTTTTGCTTCAAGACTTGCCAAGAAATGCTAGGAAATTACCTTAAAGATGAAGATAGAAGTTAAAACTCCATTAATGGACTTAAGAGCTTCAAAGGAAGAAGATGAAGCTAGAAGGAGAGAGAGAGCTTACCTAAACCGTGGATGAAGAGGGCAAGGAAGAAAGTGAGACTTAGCTCACGTAATGGTAAGGAATTGCACTTTGGAATTGATTTTTGTTTTGTCAATTTTTAATGTCAAATGACTATACTTTTTCTTAGTTTATTTCATGGTTGATTGGCTCAATAAATGACCTCTTTTCCAGCTTGAAAACCGGCCATGAGGAGTGTGACAAGGCAAGAGCATGTGGAAGAAATAATGTGAACTAGAAGACAAGGAAATTTAGGTAAGGTATCTTCTTTTGATTTTTCTAAGTTTGTGTTGTCTTCTTCCTCATGTAGAGTCACGAATTTAGGGACTGAATGGAGCTCAAAAACCGGCCAAGAAGAGCCAAGGAAGAAGCAAGGAAGGTTACTTGCTTAAGAAATCAAAAGGCAAAAAGAAAAGGAATCTACTTTTTGCTTTTAGCATTTGTTTTTGTCTAGCCAACTTGGCCATGTTCTCTAGCATAATTTCGACAGCTCTTTGGTCAAATGAGTCACACATTTCTTTGCCATTAAGTATTATAGCACATGGGATGATGAGTCATTATGTTTTAAAGCCTTTTATAAACTTTTAAGGCAAATTTTATACTAGTTTTTGCCCTTAAAATCGGCCCCTATAGAGCACCTTGTTGACTAGTCACACCAACTGATTTAGAAGGTCATTTTAACCCTTTTTAAGATTACCAATTCGTGGCATGTCAAAAACTACAAGGTAATTGCGTAAAACGCATTTTCGTGACACCCGGAGGTGTGTTTTTGTGCTCTAAGGAAATTTTGGGAAACCAATTGTTTTTATGAGTTCCAAGTGTTTTTAAACACTTATTATAGTAAATAAACATATAATAAGATGTTAAATTGAGTTATATGGGGTTATATCAACCCGTGACATAATTTACGGGCCATCGGGACACTCCCGGGCCAAAAAGGAGCGCTAAGAAATCCTCCTGTGGTTTTTGCTGAATTTTGAGAAACCACTTCGTGGGTTCTCTTTAGAATGGTTAATAATGATGTTAGGAACTCAAGGAATTAATTTTATAGGAGTTCGTGCCACCTCGGCACTCCTCCGGACTCTTCGTGCTTTAAGGAGCGGGCGTGAGCACTCCCGAGCGTTTTGCGTTTTTGACTGAATTTAGCTTAGGGAATATATTTGTATATTCATATAATAATTGTATGACCATTTGGTTTGAATATTAGAGGGTCATACAAGGTCATGTTTGACCATATTCTTCTAAGGCGTTTTAGCGTTTATGGTGAAACGACTGTTTTTACGTAACGTTTTCATGCATGGGTTTGCATGCGTACGTGAAATGATTTATATTTGGATTATATTCCAATAAATAATGATTAAATAATTTATTTAGATTTGGGGTATTTCAGACAGCCTTCGGGTTAATTTTGTGGAGGTTCTTAGAACCTAGAAATGGTAGTAAAATGGGGGAGACTCTGCCCAAATTTTTATTTTTAGTTGCACTATTATCTTTTGTTTCTCTTCCTTTTAGTCTTCCATCTAACTACTACTTGGCTGTTTTCTGTTTCCTTTTCTTGTGTGTTCCTTTGTTTGCTTTTTGATGTTTCAGAACCATGAGTTCCCGACCCAGACGCAACTCCAAGCGCAAGAGTGGTGCCAGCTCTTCTCAGGCTCCCGCGCTCGCACCCGTGCCTGCCCGTCATCCCTTGGGTCTTATTGATGGCCGTTTCATCAACGAGGAGGCCCAAAGCTAGTACAACAATCCTCGCCCTCGAGAATTTGTGTGGGAGCGCACTGTCGACCCCGAGCTAATCTCAGACCTCGGGCTTCAAGATGTTATGGACCGCACTAGGTGGGGGTGTGTCCTGGACATGGGCGGCCAATACTGCCCTCGTCTCGTGAAAGAGTTTTATGCCAATGCTGCTGAGGAGGCGGGGCTCGGGCAACCTACCATCATCTCCTATGTCCGTGGCCAGCGCATCCGCATCACCCCGGAGTCCTTTCTACGCTTTTTCCGGCTTCTGCTCGAGGACTTCCACTACACCACCATCATATCTGTCGGTGACATTGGCGCTCACCGGTGGCACTACCTGTCCGCTCTCACTGTCCAGCGCAGAAAGAAGAACCAGGCCGGGACAGATGTTAGGGTCACCATGACCCTAAACATGGTGAGTGACCCTGTCAGGAGGGTCGTGTTAGCGCTACTCGCCATAGCATCTTACCTCGGGATAACAAGGATTTAAATGCCATGGACTGCTATATGATGGACTACATCATAACCCCGGACCCGGCCATGCCTCTCTCTCTCTCTCTCTCTGGTTGATGTTCTGACACCTCCAGCATATTGTGAAGCAGAAGGACACCCATCACTTGGGTTTCCCTCACTTCCTACACCTCCAGATTGTCCACCAGGGCGTATCGACTGAGGGTGAGGCTGTCTCTGACCCCATGGACCTCATTCATGGCTACGCTATGCAGCGGATGGGCTTCTCCTGGAACGGGGTGACTTGGCAGAAGGGGATTGTAGAGGATGACCAGCAGAGTGCTGGCTCATCCTCCTTCGGACCAGCAGCTCCCAGCGCCCCACTCCTTGCTCTGCCCCCGCCACCGCCGGATAATATCTCTCGGTAGGAGTTTGAGGAGCAGATGGAGGCCTATCATCGCGAGATGGAGGCCAAGATGCAGGCCGAGATGGAGGCTAGGTTGTAGCGCCTGCAAGACAAGCTCCGACCCGGTGCGCAACCCCCTCAGTAGCCGGTTTATGCTGTCGGGTGCCAAAGTGCTATCATTTGAAACTGTTATGTTTAGTTGGGAGATTTGTTCTATCTGTCATTTGAAATTCTTTAAATTTAGTTATCCTGTACTTTATTTTCTGCCCTATCTTTATGTTTTATGTACCTTTTGGATACTATGGTATTAGACTCATATATGAGTCTACTTTTGGAATCTAACCAC
This sequence comes from Limonium bicolor, assembly GCA_023374045.1. Lineage (NCBI taxonomy): Eukaryota > Viridiplantae > Streptophyta > Magnoliopsida > Caryophyllales > Plumbaginaceae > Limonium > Limonium bicolor. Next base: position 79,462,535 of record CM041777.1, on the reverse strand, counting down.
GAGCTTTTTGTGAATTCTTTCGGAATCCTTTTTACGCCTCGTTGTTTTTGGATTGTGCATTGTAGATATATACACATTGCAAACAAGAAATCCTTAAGGCTGAGTTAGGACAAATGCAAGAGGAACTCTTGCAAAAAATTTCCTACGGTCTTTGACTCTTCACCCACTAGTAGAAAAAAGATTTTAAATGACGCACTTTAAACCACGGTTAATCTCATAACCGTCATTTAAAACTTTTATACCACGGTTATTAGCATAACCGTCACAAAAAGTGTCAGCGGGAGATTTTATACCACGGTTCCACGCAGAACCGTCGTATATAGCTTGACGTGTTGCATTATATACCACGGTTCTGACGGAACCGTCATATATAGTTTGACGCGTTGTGTTATATACCACGGTTCTGGGTGGAACCGTCATATATAGTTTGACGCGTTGTATTTTAAACCACGGTTTTGTCACAACCGTCGTTTTTAGTCATGGTCAAACAACTTTAAATGACGGTTTCTTGGTAGAACCGTGGTATATAGTCTAAGCGGGAATTCAAATTTTCGGCAAAAATTAACGCGGCTCTTTCTCTTTCTCCTATTATATATATTTCTCCTCACTGTTTTACAACCAACACTATCAAACAAGGAATATGCTCTGCAACTCTTCTCTTCTTCTTCTTCAACTCGCGGTAATTTTTGCAACCCCGGCGACATGCGCTTCGTCATACTGGAAAACAAGGAACATGCTGCGCCTCTTCATTGTAATTTTTGCAAACCTAACCGGCGAACAAGGACATGCTCTGCGCCTCTTCACTGTAATTTTTGCAAACCTAAACGGCGAACAATGACATGCTATGTGCCTCTTGTTTTTCACGGTAATTTTTGCAACCCACACTAGCGAATAAGGAACATATGCTCTGCGCTTCTTCTTCTGTAATTTTTGCAACCTAACCGGCGAACAGCTCCGCCCTCTCTCATTCTCTTTCACGGTAATTTTGTAACCTACCGACGAACAAGGAACATAATGCGACTTATTTAGCAACCCTAATACACAAACAAGGAACATACATGTTCTGGCCTCTTCATTCTCTTCTGTCTGCGCTCTCTATTGAGTTACCATTGAAGGCGGCGCCAAATCGCCGGCGAACTGGAAAAAAGTTCACAGACTATAAACCACAGTTTTATTTATAACCGTGGTTTATTCTTGATTTGTATACATTTTATACCACGGTTTTAAGTAAAACCGTCATTTATAACACACTTTATACCACGGTTCAGAATCCCAGCCGTGGTATAAAGTCAATGAATATTCGCGGGAGAAGGGGTCTTAAACGACGGTTTCGAGCAACCGTGGTATTTTCGCTTACTTTAAATGGTTATGAACCGTCATTTATCTCTATTTGTAAATATACGACGCGAGCATAAACCACGGTTCCTAACCGTGGTATATAGGCAAAATAACCGTGGTTAAAAACATTTTTTCTACTAGTGACCGTCGGAGCTAGCGCCTCAACGACCTCGGACACTATCAAGTGTGAGGGAACCCTTCATCCAACTCATGTCTTATCAGGGAGTACTAGTTCTCTAACTCCTCAATACTTAAACAATGCATTATACTTTTGTCAACTCTATGTTTAGTGCTTCGAAAAGGTCTTATTGATTTCTACCCGATTTTATTGTTGAACAATGAGGACATTGTCCCATTCAAGTGTGGGGGATTCGACCTTTTATTTTGTGCACTGCTCAATTTCTATATGCCTAGCTATTGCTTCCCTTTAGGAGTCACATTTAGAGTAAGTAAGTTTTTCTTTGAATTCTTAAGATTTTCCACCAAAATTTTAAAAATTTTCTCTCTTGAGGAGCATGTATATGCGGTGCAACCATATAACCTTATCTTGGTGAATTTTTATAGCTTAGGGGTTCCTTCTATCTTCTCCCTTAGGGATTGCTAAGGGGTGTTTCTTTGTGAAAATCTAAAAAGGGACTTGTGAGACACCATCGGTAACCAACAAAATGAGAGTTGAGTGTTCTGTAAAGCAAAGCCTAAAATGCCCCAATTCTTCTCATCATCTCTTATGCAAATGCGAAATGAATGCAGTCATCTATTTTTCTATTTGTTTTGTCCTTAATGCCCATTCTTGAGAGAAGTTGGCCATGGTAAAAGTTCTCCAAGTCACCTAATCTTTATAACTTTGAAGCACTCTAGATCATACCCCGAAACTCTGTATTTTTAATTTTCCCTAAGCACACCTTCACCACCACGATTAGGTTGGTTTGCACTCCTCATGAGTTTCCCACCATTTTGTTCACTAAAGTCCAAGAATTCATCTAAACACTTGCTAGTTCTAAATATCGCTCCTTCTTGTGGGTTCCTAGCTTTGCTTGAGGACAAGAAAATAGATAAGTGTGGGGGAGTTGAAAAGTGGTGAAACTATGTGAATTTAGGTTCTTTATTCACCTTTATTTTAGTGCATTCATGACCTATTTTACCACTTAATAGAGTATTTTTGTGATTAATAGTGAACTTACATATTTTGGTCTATTGATAGGTAAAAGCTCATTTTGAGTATACTTTAGGATTTTTTTGGAGCTATTAAAGTGCATTCTTGGATTCTTCATCTCTCAATCTTTCCAACACCGCAAACGGGGAGCAATTCAGAGCCACGACGAAGATTCTATGCCCCGCGCAAGTTGGAGCAGATCTCTAAAGCAGGACTGACCCAGTCTGGGCCAGTCGGATGATTTCCCTATGAGCCCAACCTACTGGAATTGATCGACCCATAGAGTCTGGGTCGGTCATGGGTCGGTCATACTTAACTTCTCACGTGCCCGTGTCTAACAGAGCCGACCGACCCACGGGACCGACCCAGTCTGGGTCGGTCGGAACCAAATTTGCCCAGATTTGCAGTTTTTAACGGGGATTTTGGGGAAAAGAAGGGTATTCTCATTTTGGACACAAAAATGAGGGATAGAGAGCTGGAAAGGGCGATTTTGAGAGAGAAGAAAGAAGAGACGAAGAGGAGAAGAAGAGAAGAGAAAGGAAGAAGCTCCTCACCTTCCCCAAGCTCCTCCTATGGCTATCTCTAATCCTTCATCCTTGTTTCCTTTGTAATGCTTGAGTAGTCCCATATAGTGCTCTAGGTTGGGATGAAACTTGGATACACTTAATTAGCTTGTAAACACTCTTCAATTAATGATTATTGTTTTATCTCCAATGGTGCTTAATTAATGCTTTGAGCTGGCCACTAATTGCATTGTGTGAGATTTCTAGTGATTCTAGGGTTTGGTGCTAGAAATTGGATAAATTGGGGATAAATCCTAACTTTCAATTCTCTTGATTAGGGATTGGAATTTTAGGGCTTTGGTGAAGAACTTGTTCTAATGCTATCTAATTGCTCTTGCCCCTTTGGATTTAAGTGTTTGAATTAATTGGGTAAGGATTAGTTTTTCCATGATTTGGAAGACTATGATTTTAGTTCTAAAAGACAATAGGTGTTTGAAGTGTATTTATGAGTGAACTTAAGTGGCCAAGTGGATTCCCACTATCCTAGAGTGCTTTTATCTCCATTCCATACTAGTTCAGTTTTAGTTGCAATTTAAACTGTTTTATTGCTCTGCTAATCAACAAAGCTTGCCTCTGGCTAACCCCATTTACTACTTTTACTCACTTCATTTAATACCGAGCTTAGAACTATTGGATAAATTTCCTTGTGGATGCGACACTTGTTGTATTACAACGAATATGTACACTTGCCTGCTCATTGCTCATATCTATCCGCTTTAATGCTTAGATTTTGCACAACACTCTCCATCATTTGATTAAATTTTAATCAATTACCTAAAGTATAGTCTTAGGTCTAGAGAATTCTTTTTAAATGATGATGCCTTCGAGACCTTACGCTAATACCTAGAAGTAATCTAGGTCATGTTCATGTTCGAGATCCATGCTCTAGAGACCGACATAGTCGTGCCTCGTACCTAAGTATTTTACTTAGGTTAATTTAGTAATAATACTAAACGTATTATATTAGGCAACAACCACTTCACTCTGTTACTCGTATATGTATGTTTATATAAGTCGATCTATAGTCGACGTAATATTAGTCCAGAGGACGTTCGGGCATAATAATAACGATGCGATATAAAACAATCAGATATACATTTCAATTCACACATAAATGCATATAAGCACACACATATCACTCTTAAACACAACAATATTGTCTGAACTTGAGGAAGCCCTCAGGACAATTCAGACCACACCATCCACATACTGTACACCAAGACCTATGATGCGCAATAACCTAAGCTCGTCTGGCGCCTTTGTCTGATGTATGATCTAGAATATTAATATCACTACGAGTCAATCCACATGACCAACTAAACTCGGTATCTCCAAATAGCGCTAATAATGCCGACAGTTCATCCCCAGATTTCAACAGTTAGTTGGTTCGGTTTTTAACTGATTAAGTCGGTTTCGTTATAAACGTCGTAGCTCGTAGTATTTTCAAACGTTAGGATTTATTCTATTATACCCACAATACTATACGTATATGAGTATATAAATTAAGGTTTCATGTATACATGCAATAATAATTCATATGGTATTATCATTTCATTATTCATTACTATACATTGTAGAATATAATTCATTAATCTTGTAACAAGTTACATTCGAATTCAAAACCTAACAACTTTATAGTTTGTAATCTATATTCATGTAATCATTTACCATTTAATATTATATGGTTTCTAACCACACTATATACCCATTTTTATACAGATGCCACACACATTTATATGTATATATATAAGTTTCATGAATTATAAAACCCTTGTATTATATATTACATTTTATCATTTTATGTAAGATGATTATTCTTACTAGTTGTATTATATTATACAACTTATATTAAGATTCCTATCTTAATATTATGTAGCATTTATATTATATCACAACAACTCCTAAAGTTTATTTAATATACACCTTAGTTTATAAATCCCATTTATTCATTACTTGTCACATTATTTCATCTGAACATTCTTAATTATACTAGTTCCATTTTAATCACATTAATACTATATAATTGTTATAACATTTATAACAATGTAGACCATAGTCAAAAATTCGTTTTCAAACCCTTATATATTGCGCTACAGCCCATATGTTTATTAAATTACATTTTCGACCACATATTTTATACAACATTAATGTAACACCCCTACTCTTAAATCTGGATAATCTAACGCGCCTAACATAATTAATTAATCGAGTCGCAGTGGAAATAAAACCAGTAATAAACTTAACCCGGGTGTTACTCGTCATTACTCACCCACGTGAGCAATGAAGCGTTACCAACAATTCAATCCCAAGAATCCGTAGTGATGACAGAGACATATTACAATTCAAAGTTTACAATAATCCAAAAAGAGTAGTGAGCTGTTTAACTAAACCAATATCATAATCTTCAGGTGAAGTTTAAACAAAATCTAACTATCCTATAAGCCCGCTCTCTCGCGCATCGGTCTTCTATCAATACCTGTAATTGGTGGTGGCACAGCTGCTGGTATGCTACTATATGATCCTCTTGGACCTTTGAACTACTCAGATTAATTAGCCCAATTGTTAGTATACAATTCCATTTCATGCTATTCTGTTTTACATAGTAAGCAAACAACAGTTCATCCAATAATCACATAGTTCATTCCATTCAACAATAATATATAAACATCTAACGCATAAGAAGGTAAAGTAACACAACGAGAGTTAGTCTTATGATTTCTCGTGTCAGGGCCTCTAGGGCCGTTGTTTTTCTTTACATGTAGTCAAGTTCTCGACTTAATCCTTGTTCCATTTCACTTCCTAACTTTTCCACTTTACCACCACACTCTCACTTAGTTCACAAATTCTGGGCCCAAATGCCCTTACATCAGCGGTGGTGCCTCCATCCAACAAAGTTTGTGTTTGTTGGAAATCCACAACTTGAGGTTGTAGGAATAATGTTACTGGGGCCCAATTGCCCGTTCCACCAACAACGGTGTCTTTGACCAAGTAACCATACGATACTTGGAGTTTCCTTGAACGAATCTATTGTCAGTCATCCCCTCGTGATCACAATGCGCAACCAGGCGGTCCTGGATTTCTCACCATCTTCGATTCTTCCACCCTAACCAACCTCTCACTGAATTGATTAAGTTCTCTTAACCTAAATGCCTAAGATTCAATCTTAGTTTATCCAGTGATTAACTTCTCGAGTGTATGTGGACCTTTAGGTCTTTGATGTATGCCTAGAAGTCATGTAGTATAATTTCGTACTCGAGTTCATTTCTTCTTGAGTGATGTTTCTTATCACTACTGATATATGTTTGGTATCTGTCTCAATTCGTACAACTATCGCGTACAAATAACGGTGCACGCATTCGACAGATAAATCATATAACACTATTACATTCAAGCATGCATATCTTCTTAGCAAACATTTCACACATCCAAACCCGAGGAAGTCCTCAAGCACAATCAGAACACACAATAACATACCATTCACCGCTGAACAATGCTAGCGTGATGTATCACGCTTATCCTCTATGCCCGTACCGCTCGTATCTATCGGTCTGTATCTCTGGAATATATATATTGCTCTAATATTAGTGTCTATATTACGAGTCTACTTAACCATTCCAGAATAAACTCTAATCATCATCCCGTAGTTAACCCCTTAGTTGGTTGTTTGTTTAACTCGGGTTTTGTCATCAATCCTCGGGATTTCGGTTTTGTTTTATACTGTAGTTCACGTTCACGTAATATTCGATACCGAAATAATATATATTACGCAGGAATTATACTCTTAATAACCCATGTGTTTATCGAGGTTAATTGTCTTTGCATGTTTACATGCACACCTACGTGCATGCATGGTTATTCGTATAATATATCTATGCATGCATATAGTATGATTTGTTAACATGTTTCACTAGACCAAGTTATATCTCCACTTATAAGTACATATTATCTTGTGTATTGGTCAACTAATCCACTTGGTCAAGTTGTGTTGATTGGTCAACGTAGTTTGACTAGGTTAATGTTTCAAGTCAATATTTCATTACAGTTGATATTTATTTATCAACTCATACTACATCATATTATAATACTAGTAATTATATTTCTAACTCATAGATCTTCCCACGTTCACCTTATATGATTAATACTCTTATTACATGTTTACCTTGTATTATAAATTCGTGATATGTGAATTATAAGGTTTCCCGTAATGAATTAATTCATTATTCCATGTGAAACACAATTGTATTTATTTGTGTTATCTGTTCACAAATTTTTTACCAAGGATTCATCTTAATGTTATACAAGGTATTTATACATTATCATATTCCTTATATTATAAGGTTTTTAACCATATGTTATACTTCCCAATTTAATCCCATCATTTAATGTGATTGTTTACAAGGCATATTTACACCACATTAATTCCTTTATAATATGCTCTCTTATACTTTAACATAATGTCACTTAATATCATTTTGAACTTTATAATATATCAGCCCATAGTTTCGAAAATTCCAAACCAACACGTGACATTTTCGGAAATTTAATTTCTTCCCCATTCATTTTTGATTATTTACAAAATCAGCCCAACCATTATATTTGTTACATTTCCAACCTTACTTAATTTATAACCTAAGATTCCCAAACATTATAATATACACCTATATATATCCATGAATTCGAACAACACCCCACTGTTTTCCAGATTTATCCCACTTGCCCATAACCTTATTTTTATTACTTATTACCCCCCTCTTTATTTTGTAAACTTACAATTTAATACCTAAAACTTTATATTATACATATTAACTTATTTAATTCCATGAAATACCCCGAACTTAATTAGGGTGAATAAATTACTCTAATATGATATTTGAGGGCATATTAGTGCCTAAAGAATTTTGGTAAAGAAAATAAATCCAAAAGAAAAGAGAAAACGCTTAAAAAGCGAAAAACGCAAAAATGAGCATTATGTGACCATAGGAGGAATACCACCTTACCAAGGGTCCTAGATGAATTACTAAGGCTTATTTAGGCTTAATTAATATACAGGAACGATTCCAAAGAAAACGGATCCAAATAATTTGTTAAAACGCTAACGGAGCCTTAAAGCACGTTTTTCGAGAAAACCCGAAAACGTGAACTTAAGTGGTCAAATGAACCTGTAAAAATTATAGTTGACTATATAACTATAATAAATGTTAATGGAAGCCTAAGAACCATTAAAATTAATTAAACGAGAAACTTCCGGAAAACAGGCCCGGTGAGTGAATAGTGTAAAAACAGGAACTTTTGGGGCGATAATTGTAATAAGAGAAAAATGCTCCTCTTCCCTTGTAATTAAAAGGCTGACACTCTTATAGTGGGTGAGGGGGCACGTTTTTCTCAGCCTCCCAACTCTCTCACACACTAAGGGAATAAAGTGAAAAATGAAAAAGTAAAAAGTAACTTACCTCCTCTCTCTCCTCTCAATTCTCTCTTCTCTCTCCCATCCTTCTTCCTCCCCAGCCGATTTTCCTTCCCTTCTCCCCTTGCTGGCGATTCCAAGGTCCTCCAATGGCAGCCACCTTCCTCCACTTCCCCAAGCCACATAAATGCTCCAAATAAAAAATAAAACACATATTTGTGTTCCCCTCCTCAAGCTCTATCTTTCTCTCTTTTCAAAAGTTCAAAATGATGAAGTTCACCTCCATGGGTATAGCCCATTTGAAGAGAAAGCTAGAGATTCTTGAAGCTTGGAGTCTCCCTTTTCATTTAAGGTAGAAAGTTCCAAAGAAAAGCTCATTTTCTACCTTCCATTTTGGTGGCCGATTTTCACCCCTTTGTAATGCCTTGTTTTCTCTCTTGTTTGAGCATTGTTTCAACTTCCCAATGGTGGTGGAACCGTCCTCTTTATTCAAGGGTTAAAACCCCTCATAAAACTCCAAAGGTAAAACCTAACTTTTTGTGCATTAAGCCCATCCATTGAATTAGAGTGATTCCAAGGATTTAAGAGTTCTATTAATATTCATTTTGTGTTCTTGGATGTTGGGTTGGGGTTTGGCAACCCCATTGCCCAATTTGACCGAAAATGAAGAGAGGAGGAGGAAGTGAGCAAAAGAGGAACTTATGGGAATTTAAGGTAAGAAAACCTACCTTAATGTATATTCTATAGGTATTAGAACTTGGGATGGGAAAACCAAAAGAATGAACTAAAACTGGGTGGAAATGTGTTTGGTTGAAGTTAGAGAGAATTTGTGAATTGTTGTGTGAATTAAGGGCCTTGGAGCCTAGAGATTTGAGAATGTGTTATATTGTTGATTTATGAGATTTTGATTGAGCTTGTGTGCTGGTAGGACCTTTCATGGGTGTGGAAAATTTTGGATTTAATTAGGTGAAGATTGATGAATTTGGATATGTTAAGTTTATGGGAAGACTATGGCGAAATTTTAGTAGAAACAAAGTGTTTGAGGCATTGTTATGGGTGAGAATAACCTGGGGAACTACTAGGTGTTGTAAGAGACTTAATGGGGTTAGTTAGTCATCTTTAAATGGTGGTTGAAGGATTTGGAAAAGTAGTAAAAATCTGTAGCAAAAGAGGGTGTAGTGCATTTGATTTCTTGGAAAAAGGTTTAGTGTGCATAACCTTGAAAATGGTGTATGGACTTGGGTATAGTAATTGCAAATGCTTGAGAAGGTTTAGGAATGGTCAAATTAGTTGAGATTATGGTAAACCAGTTTGAGGAAGTTTAGAAACGCACAAGGGTGCAAATTGCAAAATGTGAGAATGAAAGTTCATAGAAATCGAGCAAGAATGGAGTATGAGTATGACCAATGATTTGGGAATGTTTAAGGAGTGTTTTAGGGTGTTTAAACATGTAGAAAACATGTGGAAATGATTAGGAAAAGATTGGGTGAGAATTGAGGTGAATTTGGAGTTTAATTTGAGTAGAATAAACACATGGGAAATGGTTCTGTAGCTGACCCACCCAGGGGACCGACCCAGACTAGGTCGGTCGAGCTGAATTATTTAACTCGGATGCTCTCTACACCCGACCTACCACAGAGTGGGTCAGTCGGCCTTTATAAAAAAAATGGCACCAATAGTAAACCATTGGTAGGGTAATTATGGTAAGAAGAATATGCCCTAAGAACCTAAGATTAACGTGATAACGGGGTAAGTACGGGAGTAAGATTAGTGCATACCGTATGATCTTGATATTAATAGAACCACTTGACATGTGATCAGTGTTTCGAGAGTAAACCGAAGAACGTGAGGTGACGCGGTAAAGTTAACCCATTGTGAAAGGTATGATTTTCTCATGTCTTGTATGCTAACGGTGTTACTCTGATTTGTGTGCTTGTATGATTGTGTTATCACCTAAACAAGATAAATGCACGAATCGGATTGATTGCACCTTCTTGGGCTTGTATTGCATTGTTTCCTATTGGACTGTGTTTTGAATTTGAAGTTTGTATAATTCATGAAATGTGTGGTTGTGGATGATGTGCTTGAATGTTGAATGTGTACTATAGTTCGACTCATAGTTGAGTCTTGCTTGATTAGAGACTCGAAGAAAGAGTCAAGTTGCGAATTAATGAAAACGTGGTAACGTACTAAAACTATCGAACCAAGAAACGATAACACAAACCTATGAACTCACTAGAATGTGAGAGAGTGTACGAGATTAGTAAACTCCCGATAACGGTTAGAGAACCGAATTGATTTAATCCACAAAACAATTAATAGTGGAAGTATACAAGGAACCTCTATTTAGAGGATTGATGATTGTTCAAGACATGAACGTTGAGAGAAGTAAAGAATGGTAAGGGATCACCAAACCCCTTAGGAAGATAGTCGACCCACAATGAGAGGATCCGACTAATATAAACAATGTCCCGAACATGAGAGTATTCGATACGTTGGGGAACCCTTAAATCTAAGAATACTAGACATTGGAATTTCCCTAAGCTATTAGAGGATATCGAGAGAGATACTTCTAGGCTAATCCATGAGATTGTATTATAACTCCGAGAGAGGAGTGTTGGGAATTTGAGTAGTCTGGTAGAGAAACGGACATTTGAGAATTTGAGGAGCTAAGCGTATAGTTCCGTTTGTATTTGAAAGCCCGGTGGTGAGTCTTGTGTATGACTCTGCCCGGAGGTCATGGGTAATGACTTAAAAGATACCTTTGAGTATTTGATTTGAGAATTTGATTGAGAAGTTGAATTAAGAATTAGATTGAGATTTGAGAATTGAGTATGGAGAATTGAGTTGAAACTTGAGAGACTTGAGAAATTGAGTTTGAGTATTGTAGAACTTGATTGAAGTTGAGAGTAAGAGAATTTGAGTAAGAGTAACCCAAGAGAGTGGGTAAGACAATGAGGAATTGAGTAAGGCATAGTGAGGTAGAAACCCTCAAGGCCTAAGAATAGGATAAATTAAACTAACCTCTTTGATGTGTGAGTTAGTGTTTGTATTCTATGTTGGACATTGGTAGTATTAATGTACATATATAATGTATGATGTCTTGCATGTTGATTGAATTAAAATGAATCGCATGTTCTCGACCAAATAGTCGGCGTACCCCCGTTAGCACACGGGGTATGAGAATTTCATATGCAGCAATTTGTTGAGCCCCTAGGGGCACCGTTTTTATTTTCCAGGTACATTGAATCCGATCACCGTCCGAGAGTGCAAGACGGGGTTGTTGTATAAGCATGGATAGTTGGTTAGGACGGTTTTATTTATTTGTAATGTTGAATCGTGAGTCCGATTGGTTATCGGCAGACTTGAGAACTGTAGATACTCGGTATAGAACAGAATTGAGGTTGTATTTATATATTATGGAAATGAAGTTTGTATTGATTTGAGATTTGATTAAGGAATGGAAGGTATCGTGTGTATAGAGTACTCGGTATAATAATCCATCAGACCGATATTGTATTTGAATTGTTGTATTGGATTGGGCCATGTTAGTTACGTGGGTGACTAACGGCATTGTAATACCCACCGTTGGTGGTTTGATTTCTGCTGCTTTGATGTTGGTAAATGAGATGGGTTAGGAGTTAATGATTGGATTAGCGGTAGGGGTGTTACATTCCAAAACTCCCAAAATAATTTTCTAAATTCTTGAACAGCCCCTAGGCTGTCCCAATATTATTTTCCAGCCCTAAGTTTCGGTTATTTTCATAATAACCCCATAATTTTTATAAATGTCACATTTTAATACTTAAACTATATATTATAATCCTTACTTTATTAAATTACCAAAACTAGCCCAAAAATTCTCAAATAATTCAAACAGACCCCTAGGGTCTTAATATTCATATTCCAGCCTCTATAATTTTTGGTAATTACATAGTCACCCCATAACTTTTTATAATTGTTATTTTGACTTAATATTTCTTTAAATCACCAAAATAATTATTTTTATTATTTTAATTTGGTCAAACCTCATATGTGGTCAAGGTTCTCAATTTGAATGAAAGAAAATCGAAAACAAATCTTTCCTATTGATCTATGTCCAAAAGGGACGAGTGACCACCCAAGTATCCCTTTGACCCATATTTATACAATTTACGATTTGGCCACAAATATTTCTCTAGTTTTACACTTAAGTACTTAAACTTTATAAAAATCACATTTTATGTTCTTAAAATTCCTAAACAACCCCCATTGGGTTTTATTTACTGTTTAGTACCCTAAACTTTATTTAATTACGGTTTGACCCCCTTAGCAAGTCTTTTGCTCATTTAAATACTCATAAAGCTCATAATTCATTTAAATCATATTATAACTTTACCTTTAATTTATGTAACACCTAAATTCACCAATATTCATCTAAAATGTTCCTAGATGATTATGTTCACTAAAATTACACTTTTGCACCAGAAACTTATTTAATTCATTTAATCACCCAAAAACTTAATAAATAATATTTAAAGCTTTAAATAACCATAATAAAAATGGCCTAAACACATGGCCTTAAACATAACATAAACTTAACCATAAAATGACATTAAAATTTCCATAAACTATATATTATACACGACTTGCTACAGATTTTTCATTTAACTCCAAAAATCAATTTTCTTTTATTTTTAACTTATAAACTTGACTTTAATAAGTCATTAACACTTAGATTCACTAACCAAACATGTAACCCTCATTTCTACACATTTTTATGGTTTAAACAGCACATATACACCTACCAATCTCATCCTTATTTGTTTCATGACATTAATAACTTTAATGTATATAATTAAGGGTTTTAAGCATCATTACCTTGTTATAACCACAATGGAAGTCCACACCAATGCTCCTCCCCCTCTCGGCACTATTTAACAGCACCTTAAAATGGTTTTCTCTTTGGGATGATGTCCCTTCTGCCACAGCACTCCTTGGGTGATATCAAGACCCACTCGGCCACATAATAACAAGGAACAAAGCCTTAGTTAATAACTTTGACAAGATACTTAGTTTAAGGAGACTTAAGGCATGAAATTTGAACATTAAAAGGAGGTGTTCTTACCTTGATATTTGGAGATTTTTAGGCCATATTTTCAGCCACCTAACAGAGGGTAATATGAACTTTAGTTCATGGGAAAACCAAGGAAAAGAGAAGGGTTTAAGAGGTACATAAGTTCTTAGTTTTACGTTGCCTTTGGAGCTCTTTAGGAAAGGTTTTAGAGCAGCTCCTTGGCTCAATGAAGGGAGTTAGAAACACCTTCATGTTGTATGAGAAATGGTGTAAAAATGGAGTATAAACAAGTGCCATTTTCGGATCTAGGAAGAAATGAGCAAAAATGTGCTTTAAGGTAATTTTTCCTTTACCTTGACTTACCAAGCTTATTCTACTTGTTCTTCAGCTTTTTTAATGGCCCATTCTCTCTTAGATTTCGAAAATAATGAGAGGGGAAGATGAGTGGAGATTTTGTGTAAGAAAATGGAGTTTTGAGAAGAAATAAGCCTTAAAAACACCATTAGAATGCTTAAGGTTTGAGAAAAATAAAAAATGGTGAAGAGGAGGGTGGTGAGCTGTTGTTTTCGGCATGGAAGAGAAGAGAGAAGGCTGAGTTCGAGAGCATGGGCAAGTGCAAATGAGAGTGGGTGTGGGTATTAGTAAAATTTGAATTTACTAGGTACCTAGGTGTGTAAGGCTAGGTTTTGCTTTGTCTCATGTCTAGCTTGATATTCTCTGTCTCTTTTCCATGCATATGACCGAGACAAGAAGGGAGAATGGGAGACTTTTCCCCTTTTTGTGTGTGTAAGAGAAGATGAGGTGGCTTTGTCTTATGTAAGGTGAGTTGTCCTTTAGTGTTTATTCCAGCTTTATCTAATGTCTAATGCTTGCTTTTGTGTCTCTTTTCTAGGTACAAAGCCGAGATAATGAGAAGGAGTTGGGAGACTTTCCAACTTGTGAGAAGAGATGAGAGGAAGAATTGTAGAAAGTTACTTTTGCTTTATTCCACTACTACAAATTATGTCTACTACTACTGATCGAAGACAACTGTTATAATATAGAGTAGTTATTGATATTGTTATGTGTATTTTGTCCGGTTAAGACAACTGTTATTATATACAGTTTTATTAGCTCCGAAAAACAGACGCGGAGGAATTTTAGAAAGTGGTTAACCCGTGTTCGAGTCCTGTGTCGATGTAAAAACAAAATAAAAGAAAGTTAGCTCCTAAATTTATCTCTGCCGGTTCTATTATTGCACAAATCGCTCGTTTCCCCCCTCTATCTCACGCTCACCTTTCCGACATTTGCGTTCAGCAACCTTCAACTTGCGTTCAAAGGTGCTCTCAGGCTCTTTGGTGTGAAATCTTTGTGAATATGTAGACAGTCTGCGTCAACTCTACTTCTTTCTCTGGTTTTGCGTCCAATCGTTAGGCTTGTTCTCAAGTTTATATCCAACCC